>CM033739.1:20708005-21175542 GCA_019671005.1 Hibiscus mutabilis | reverse complement strand
GGCTTATAATGTCATTAATTTCGACATCCCTATTGCATTTTCTCTTTGTCGACAATTTCCATGGCAACTGGCTCGGCGTCTCCTTCATGCATTGCCCTGGCAACTAGCTCGGCATTGCTTTGGCAAGTGATCCTGCACATACACACACAAAGCACACCAAAGCAGCATCTTTTCCACAAAAACTACCAAGTTATGTAATCAAGCTCAACGATGGAAGGAAACATGGATTAATGCATGAATGGCTAACTATGCAACTAATATGAGCCTAAGTCTAACAATAATATGAGTAAAAAGGGTAAGAAAAATAGTACTTTTGAACACTTATCAGCTACTACTATTTTATACATGTCAACTAGGGATAAACAAAATACATCAAAGATGTAAATTACCGATATAACTATTTTCCCTCGGGATGATGCTGCTGATATTCCTTACTCCTGCCCGGGATTACTACCTACGCATGAAAACCATCACACGTTAAGCATATACTTAGTGAAGCATTCTAATTATTTAACAAAAATCAACATGCTTGAATTATAGCAATAATAAAATAAACCTGCAATTTGATAACTATCCCTATAGTTCCATTATGTTAATCAAATATTAACATAATAAAATCCGTATTCATAAATCCTATTAATATCCTTGCCATTATCCGAGAGTTTATCTACTCTCTAATTTATTAACCATTTATTATCAAATAAATTATTGCCCAACATAGTTTGAGGACTTGAGTAGACAAGTCAAAACTACACCGAAGTGCTAATAAACCACACCAAAGTGCTAATAGACCGCACATAAGTGCTAAAGAACCACACCTAAGTGTTAATAAACCGCATCAAAGTGCTAAACCGCTGGACTCTATGACATGCCAACTATATTCTATACCTGAATTACTTATTTGGGAAAACTTTCCAATTCCATATTCGATTCATCCATGGCAATAAAATCAAATACTGGGCAGTTCATACCCTAAATATAACATAAACATACATACCTGATATATCTAGTGATCAAATGCATCATAGCTCTACCTTTGACAATTCTCAATATGTCAAATATAAATTCATGATTTAATTATCAAACAATTATTAATAAAGTAGACTTTCCAACAAGTCTTCCAATTGATAATCATAAAATTTTCCATGCATAAAAATGCACCCACCTTGACACTTTATTCTTTGTCAATGTTCAACTGGGCTCACTATGTTCAACTTTGGTCTCGTTCATTTCCTCGATTGCTAACTCGATCTTGATTTTGTTCACATTCTACAAGTGTATTAAAAATACCATAAGTACATTCCAAATTATATGTTAGTATCTTACTTAGAAAATAAACAATATATGAATAATTTTCCTATAAACACCCTAATATTTTCCAAATATTAGTTTCATGACATAAGTCATTCCCTCCCCAACACTTCGTATTTCTTCCAACCTTTACTCAAACAATGATTTATAACTCATTCTAATATTTATTCCAGCATAATGCTTCCATAAAAATAAATTTTCACTTTAGTCCTTAATTTCTTCCAAATTGCCGAATTGGTCCCCAATCTTGTCAAAATTTCCGAATTGGTTCCTATGATTTTACAAACTTCCAAAATGGTCCAAATGACATTTTAAAGCTTGTAAAATCATAATCTCAACATTTCTAAATTTAATGAAAAATTTTCCATAATTTCCCCTAATTCTTACAAAATGCCGAAATCATCCCTATACTTTTCCAAGTTTCCAAATTAGTCCACTTAACACTTAAACATCATTTTAAAGCTTCAAAATCATTCCTAACTCAAAATCAATCCAAATTCAACTTTTCTACTAAAACCCTAACTTTGAACAATTTAGGGTTTAGCTATTTCCATGTAGTTTCAATCATCATACAAGCTTTAATATGATTCTACAACATCGTATTCATCAAAAACTAACCTTAATTCATTATAAATCAACATCCCCTTCATCCATCAATTTCCCAAAACTAAGGTTTTAAGTAAGAAAAGCATGAACAAATGGTACCAAGAGATAGAGAATTTCAAGGAGATTAATTCCTTGTTTCACGCTTTCACCCAAAATCCAAAGAAATAAGCTTGAAAAATCAAAAATAAAGTTTGGTCTTACCATGAAGAAGGGTTTCGACACTTTGGAGAAATAAGGATAGAATTCTTGGTTTTTGTTTTGATTTAATTTAGGCCGTTTGTCCTCTTTAATAATCATTTTTGAATTAAAAATTTCTTTTATGGCAAAATGACCATCTTGCCCTCAAATCCAAGGTTCCATAATTTTCCACTTGTCATTTTAATAATCCAATGGCCCAAATTAATCCAAGGAGTTAGTGATTACCAACTTTTCCCTTGCCATCTTCAAAAATTACCATATAGCCATTTTTTTATCCAATGGCTAAGATTAAACATGGAAAAGTAATCTTTAATCCAATGATCCATATTAATTTTCATTAAAATAAAACATGGAAATGACCCTTTACCCTTGCCTTATTTTAATAAAATATCTCATAAAATATTTCTCATTTATTCGATTAAATCTGATTATCCGAATTTTTCCCGAACTTTAAAGCTTTATATCTCTTAATACAAACTCAGTATCAAAAATCTGTGTATCACGAAAATGCCACTCTTGGGGGTGAACTATTTATTTATGGGACTAAATTACATACTTTTGAAAATTACAACTTATTCCCTTAACTTTCCAAAATTTAAACTTTGGCACCAAACTTTTCAAAAATTTCATTTTGGTTACCAAACTTTTCAAGTTTTTCATTTTGGTCACTAACCAAAATTTTGAGGTATTACAATTCTCCCCCTTAAGAAAATTCCTCGAATTTTCCTAAGTACTAGGTTGAAAAAGATGCGGATACTGCTTTTTCATTGATTCCTTAGGTTCCCAAGTAGCTTCCTCTACTTTGTGATTTATCCATAACACTTAGACTAGAGGAATCTTTTTATTTCTTAACTGTTTTTATCCATGAGCTAATATTCTCACAGGTTCCTCTTCGTATGTCCGATCTTGCTGAATCTCAATTTCTTCTAGTGTAATGACATGTGAAGGATCTGATCGATACTTCTTCAACATGGATACAGGAAAAATATCATGGATCGTACTCATCTCAGGTGGCATAGCTAACTAATATGCCACTAGACCAACCCTTTTTAGAATCTCATAAGGGCCGATAAATCTTGGACTAAGTTTACCTTTTCGTCCAAAGCGTAACACTTTTTTCCAGGGTGATACTTTTAAAAATACCTTATCTCCGACTTTAAACTCAATATCTTTTCTTTTAAGTTCTGCATAAGATTTTTGTCTGTCGGAGGCAGCTTTGAGATTGCCCTGAATAATTTTTACCTTGTCTTCCATCCTCTGAACAAGATCCGGTCCAATAACCTTTCAATCCTCAAGCTCGAACCAATTTAATGGCGTTCTGTATTTCCTCCCATATAACGCTTTGTAAGGAGCCATTTTTATGCTTGTTTGACAACTATTGTTATACGCTAATTCTGCCAATGGAAGATGCTTTTCCCAGGAACTCGCAAAATTTATTACACACGCTTTAAGCATATCCTCCAATACTTGAATAGTTCTCTCTGACTGCCCGTCCGTATGAGGATGAAAAGCAGTACTAAAATGTAATTTAGTTCCCAATGCCTCGTGTAAGGCACTCCAAAATCTTGAAGTAAACCTAGGATCCCTGTCCGATATAATAGACATAGGAACACCATGAAATCTAACAATCTCCTTGATATAAAGTTCCTCCAGCTTGTTCAAGGAATAATCTGTGCGAACTGGTATAAAGTGTGCCGATTTAGTCAATCGATCCATGATCACCCAAATTGCATCCTTTTTACTTGGTGTCAAAGGCAAGCCCGTTACAAAATCCATAGTAACTCTTTCCTATTTCCACTGCGGAATGGAAATTGGTCGAAGTAATCTGGATGGTACATGATGTTCTATTTTTACTTGTTGACAAGTCAAACACTTGGCAACAAACTCTGTGATGGCTCGCTTCATGCCAGGCCACCAAAAATGACTTTTCACATCTTGATACATTTTGTTACCACCTATATGCATTGTTAAAGGGCTGTAATGGGCTTCAGAAAGTATTTCTTTCTTCAGCTCATCATCCTCAGGAACGTATAAACGTCCTTTATAATATAAGCACCCATTAGACTTTACTTCAAATTCCTTAGATTCACTGCTTTCTATTTGTTTCATCCTCTCCAAGCACCCTTCATCTTTAGCTTGTAACTCTTTAATTCTCTCTATCAAAGTTGTCTTGATTTGAAATTCTACCAATAATTCACCATCATCCTGCATTTTCAACTGGAAATTCAAGGCTCTCAAGATAGAAAATGTTTTCCGGCTAAGTGCGTCTGCTACCACATTAGCCCTTCCTGGATGATAATCAATAATTACATCATAATCCTTGATTAATTCTATCCATCTTCTCTGCCTCAAATTGAGCTCCTTTTGGGATAACAAGTACTTCAAACTTTTATGGTCAGTGAAAATATAGCATTTTTTACCATATAAGTAGTGTCGCCAAATTTTTAGAGCAAACACCACTGCAGCCAACTCTAAATCATGAGTGGGATAGTTTCTCTCATGAGTTATGAGTTTCCGCGAAGCATAAGCTACCACATTTCCTTGTTGCATCAGCACACATCCCAAACCATTATGGGAGGCATCGCTATATATTACAAATTCTTTTCCAGGTTCTGGTTGCACTAAAACAGGAGCTTCTGTCAGAACCTTCTTTAATTGATCAAAGCTTTCTTGACATTTTTTCGTCCAAACGAACGGTACATCTTTTCTTAACAGCTTGGTTATTAGAGAAGCAATCATTGAAAAATCTTTCACAAACCGCCGATAGCAACCTGCTAATCCTAAAAAGCTTCTCACTTTGGAGATATTCTTAGGAACTTCCCATTCAAGGATTGCTTGAACTTTCTTAGGATGAACTCGAATTCCTTCGGCTGAAACTACATGTCCAGGGAAATTTACTTATGATAACTAGAATTCACACTTTGATAGCTTTGCATACAACTTATTTTCTCGTAAGATTTGGAGAACAACACGAAGGTGAGTATCATGCTCCTCCTTGGTTTTAGAGTAAACCAATATGTCATCAATAAACACTACCACAAATTGATCCAAATATGGCTGGAAGATTCGATTCATTAAATCCATAAATGTCGCTGGTGCATTTGTAAGTCCAAATGGCATTACTACAAACTCGTAATTCCCATATCTGGTTTTGAAAGTTGTCTTTGGGATATCTTTCTCCATAATTTTTAATTGATGATACCCCGATCGAAGATCAATCTTTGAGAACACCATTGCCCCCTTAAGTTGATCAAAAAGATCGTCAATCCTCGGTAAAAGACACTTATTCTTTATCGTCACCTTATTAAGTTGACGATAATCCACACGTAGTCTCATTGATCCCCCTTTCTTCTTTACAAACAAGACTGGAACTCCCCAAGGTGATAAACTAGGCCGTATAAAACCTCAGTGTGATAATTCTTTCAACTGAGCTTTTAACTCTCTAAGCTCGGTAGGAGCCATCCTATAAGGATCTATTGATATGGGTGTTGTTCCAGGAAGCACATCAATACCAAATTCCACCTCTCGATCAGGGGGTAGGCCTCGTAATTCATCTGAAAAACATCTGGAAATTCCTGCACCGTGGGTATATTTTCCATATCTATCTTTTTTTCCGGAGCCCCTATTATATGAGCTAAATAAGCTTCATATTCACATGATAATAACTTTCCAACAGCTACAACTGCAATCTCAGAGCTAAAATAATTATGTCTTTCTCCCTCAAACACTATTTCCGAACCCTTTGGTCCTTTTAAGACTACTCTTTTTAATCGACATTCAACCGTAGCATCATATGCCGATAGCCAATCCATTCCAAGAATAATTTCAAATTCTTGGAAAGGCAATTCCATAAGATCAGCAGGATATTCTACTGCTTGAATTTTTGAAGGACATTTCCTGCATATCCTACTCACTCTGGCACTTTGTCCTATTGGGTTAACGGCAACTATCTCACTCGAAATTAGTTCTACTGATGTTTCTTTCAAGTATTAATCTCGAACTAATGTATGAATGAGTAGAGCCTGGATCAATTAAGGTAAAAATAGGTCTGCCAAAGAGTTCAATCATACCTACAATGATTTTTGCATCATTTCGATCCTCAAAAGTTTTGATTTTGTATACCCGAGCTGTAGCTCTACTTTCTTGATTGGGTGTTGATGCAGATGTTCCCGATTTTCCATCTTTGTTCCCTTGCCCCTTTGAGGCACTGCAGCCAACTTATGCGGATGAAGCTCCAGACAATTTTTTCTTGAAATGCCCCACTTTTCCACAATTGAAACATGCTCCGATCAACCAACATTGACCAGGATGCCTCTTGCCACAATGCTCACATTCTGTCATTGGGCGAACTCTAGAACCTCGAGTACTCACAGTATTCATCTAAGACTGCTTCGATTTTCCTCCTGCATACCCCTTTTTAACTGAAGAGGCAGATGCCACAGGATGCTGTCGTGGCATTCCTTTGCTGCATTTAAATGTTGATGCATCAAATGAACCTCCAGACCTTTTCTCGGTCTGAATCTACTTTTCTGCCTTCTCCTAGAGGTCCACTTTTTCTATCGCTTTGGCCCGGTTCACCATTTCTTGAAAAGTAGTGAAATTACGAGAAAACAATATCCTCTTATAATGCTAATCCAATCCAGCTATGAATCTGTTGATTCTATACCTTTCGGTTGTGAGAAATTCTGTCGCAAATTGGCTCAATCTATTGAATTCACATTCGTATTCATAAACCGATCTGCCATGTTGTTTTAGCTATAGAAATTGATGTCTCATATCTTCAACAAATATGTCTCCAATATACTTTTCTTTGAATTCTTGAAGAAAAAATTCCCAAGTAACCCGCTCGGAGGTACTTGAGCAGTTATCACATTCCACCATATGCTGGCTTATCCCATCAGCAGGGATACTACTTCTTCCAATTTTCCTTGATCATCACAAGGAATTCTGCTTAACATGATCTTGACATCGTTTAATAGTAGTCATCATCCATTGGATTTGCATCAGTATCACCTCGGAATTCTGGTGCTCGCCGATTTATATTCGCATCCAAGATTGTAAAAATAAGACCTTGATCCTGCAACGACATATTCCTTTGTTCTTGAGCTTGTCGCTCTACATTATGCTGAGCAGGTTGCTCCACATTTTGCTGAACCTAAGGTGGATTCTGATTCACCTCATTACTTCCGCTTTGAGCAGGCACATCCTGCTCAACAGCCTGTCGTAATTCCTGATAATCCGACATTTAATCATTTCATGACTATCTTAATTAATTAATGAGTAATCTACCCAATATCAGGCATCATCATAATCCTATACAATATCAATATTTTTTTTGATATCCTAGTAGCATGTATATAACTCGGACTTTTTACAGAGACTCATTTACCATCCAGAACCGGCTAAACTAGTAGCTCTAATACCAATAAATGTAACACCCTAACCAATATTTATTAACCAATACTAGGATACAGTGTCACATAAGGTTTAACCATATTTTATACTAATCAAACTACATCAAAACAACAATTTTTGAAAATTTTTATTTATCGCATAAAATCAATTACTATTTTTTAACCAGTCAATTAGCTTCCATTTTCAGACAACAACTTGACAGTTTGTAACTACACATTTTAATTAAGTAAACTGCCTAAATTAAAAAAGATCTTAATTACTATAAAAATTAAATTTAAAACTTTACTTGATTTTCCTTACTAGTAATTTCTTTAAATTAATATAAACCACATTATAAGATAACCATTTATCTAGATATTGATATTACAAACCATATACAGATTAGTTAAAGTGAACTACTACTATTTTATACATGCCAACTAGGGATAAACAAAATACATCAAAGATGTAAATTACCGATATAACTATTTTCCCTCGGGATGATGCTGCTGATATTCCTTACTCCTACCCGGGATTACTACCTACGCATGAAAACCATCACACGTTAAGCATATACTTAGTGAGGCATTCTAATTATTTAACATAAATCAACATGCTTGAATTATAGCAATAATAAAATAAACCTACAATTTGATCACTATTCCTATAGTTCCCTTATGTTAATCAAATATTAACATAATAAATTCGGATACATAAATCCTATTAATATCCTTGCCATTATCCGAGGGTTTACCTACTCTCTAATTTATTAACCATTTATTATCAAATAAATTATTGCCCAACATAGTTTGAGGACTTGAGTACACGAGTCAAAACTGCACCGAAGTGCTAATAAACCGCACCGAAGTGCTAAGAGACCGCATATAAGTGCTAAAGAACCGCACCTAAGTATTAATAAACCGCACTGAAGTGCTAAACCGCTGGACTATATGGCATGCCAACTATACTCTATACCTTAATTACTTATTTGGGCATACTTTCCAGTTCCATATTCGATTCATCCATGACAATAAAATCAAATATCGGACAGTTCATACCCTAAATATAACATAAATATACATACCTGATATATCTAGTGATCAAATGCATCATAGCTCTACCTTTGACAATTCTCAATATGTCAAATATAAATTCATGATATAATTATCAAACAGTTATTAATAAAATGGACTTTCCAACAAGTCTTCCAATTGATAATCATAAAATTTTCCATGCATAAAAATGCACTCACCTTGACACTTTATTCTTTGTCAATGTTCAACTAGACTCACTATGTTCAACTTTGGTCCCGTTCCTTTCCTCGATTGCTAAGTCGATCTTGATTTTGTTCACAGTCTACAAGTGTATTAAAAATACCATAGGTACATTCCAAATTATATGTTAGTATCTTACTAACATATAAACAATATAGGAATAATTTTCCTATAAACACCCTAATATTTTCCAAATATTAGTTTCATGACATAAGTCATTCCATCCTCAACACTTCGTATTTCTTCCAACCTTCCAAATTGCCGAATTGGTCCCCAATCTTTTTAAAATATATGAATTGGTTCCTATGATTTTACAAACTTCCAAAATGGTCGAAATGACATTTTAAAGCTTGTAAAATCATAATCTCAACATTTCTAAATTTAATGAAAATTTTCCATAATTTACCCTAATTCTTACAAAATGCTGAAATCATCCCTATACTTTTCCAAGTTTCCAAAGTAGTTCACTTAACACTTAAACATCATTTCCATACTTCACAATCATTTCTAACTCAAAATCAATCCAAATTCAACTTTTCTACTAAAACCCTAACTTTGAACAATTTAGGGTTTAGCTATTTCCATGTAGTTTCAATCATCATACAAGCTTTAATATGATTCTACAACATCCACTTCATCCATCAATTTCCCAAAACTAAGGTTTTAAGTAAGAAAAGCACGAACAAATGGTACCAAGAGATAGAGAATTTCAAGGAGATTAATTCCTTGTTTCATGCTTTCACCCAAAATCCAAAAAAAATAAGCTTGAAAATCAAAATAAAGTTTGGTCTTACCTTGAAGAAGGGTTTCGGCACTTTGGAGAAATAAGAAGAGAATTCTTGATTTTTCTTTTGATTTAATTTTGGCCATTTGTCCTCTTTAATAATCATTTTTGAATTAAAAATTCTTTTTATGGAAAAATGACCATCTTGCCCTCAAATCCAAGGTTCCATAATTTTCCACTTGTCATTTTAATCATCCAATGGCATAAATTAATCCAAGGAGTTAGTGATTACAACTTTGCCCTTGTCGTCTTCAAAAATTACCATATTGCCATTTTTCATCCAATGACTAAGATTAAACATGGAAAAGTAATCTTTAATCCAATGATCCATAATAATTTTCATTAAAATAAGACATGGAAATGACCCTTTTACCCTTTCCTTATTTTAATAAAATATCTCCTAAAATATCTCATAAAAGATTTCTCATTTATTCGATTAAATCTAATTATCCAGATTTTTCCCGAACTTTAAAGCTTTGTAGCTCTTAATACAAACTCCGTATCAAAAATACATGTATCACGAAAATGCCTCTCTTGGGGGTGAACTATTTATTTATGGGAATAAATTACATACTTTTGAAAATTACAACTTAGTCCCTAAACTTTTCAAAATTTACACTTTGGCACCAAACTTTTCAAAATTTTCATTTTGGTCACCAAACTTTTTAAGTTTTTCATTTTTGTCACTAACCAAGATTTTGAGGTATTATAGTGGAAGAATGCTATTCATCGTCACATTCATAGACATTGAGAGAAAGTCTTCAGGGGATAGAAGTTTAGGGTCAACACTCGATTCAAAGATCTTAAACAACAAATTTTCGAGAAGGGAAGTTCACGAAATGGGATCTGCCCATTACTTGAACATTTGTTTTGTTCCCTCGTTGGCCTAAATAGATTATTAGATGCTCGCATGTGCAATATCCTCACAGCATTCAATTCCTTCTAAACATAAGCAGCTTGAAGTTGATCTCTGGATTTGAATCAAATGCACTATTGCAATTGAAATTCAAGATCTTGATAAAACTGATATATACATATGCATGTCCTTTTCAAAAAAATGTGTATATATGTATGGGAGAACAAAAACTACCCTATAACAATGAATGAAATGTTTAAAGAATCAAAGAATGCAAAAATGTTTTCTAAATTAGAATAAAGAAAATGTGATTTTCATTCTGAAAAAATAAATAGACATGTGTCTTTACAAAATATTCTTACTACTTTAGGGCTTAAGCCGCAGGGTTTGTTCTATGCATTGTTCTCAAAAGGGGAAACCAAAAAATGGGAGAGTTTTTACAAACTATCATGAAAAGATGAGAAATCCATGCATAGGGACTTTAAGTCATCCTCGGAGTATTATTCATTATGGCTTTTAGATACGGTGCAAGCTTGCCCCATCTTCCTTGTTTCCCCTGCTGGATTAACTCTTGTGTCAGGATTCCCTTGCCAATCAGCCTCTTGATCTCTTCCAGTAACTGTAACACCCCTTTCCCGGTCTGGTAGGAATCTGGGTCGGAAAGCGTTACCAATAAACAATATGGTAATCGGATAGATAATTACGATGTTATATACAATGAATCATGTATCAATAATTCATAGTGTAAAATAATAACATTTTTTAATGAATAAAGTTTGCTCAATTTATGATTTAGGGCCAATTGGTAAATTATTAAAATTTAAGGACTAACTTGTAAAACTAATATAATACATAGTATCGTCTAAATTAAGGTTACCCATATGAAATTCAATAATTGATTATTCTACATGCAAATATCTTTCATAATATGAGTTCATTTGTGTCCTTAATTAAGTCGTATAAGACTCGGTGATCAATTTACAACATTTTGAAACTTTATAAAACATCTTTTAACCAACTTACCTACTTTTGTACCAATACTCGAAGAGGCCGTATCGGTACGCCTTCATTATGGTCTTTAAAAAGAATACAGACTTTAGGGGTCGTACCGATATAGATGCATATGTATCTGTACGCCAAGCTAATCCTAATTATTTTAGATTCCAGAACCAACCAACCGTACTGAAACGCCTAGGGTCGTATCGGTACGCCTACCTTGACCATTAAAAAAATTATTTTCTTTAAACCCATATCAATACTGGGTATCGGTACACGTGGTCAACGCCAAGATGGTTAACCTTAAAGATCGATACGGTGTCGATACAATACTACAATATTTATCCAGTGATTAAGACCCGTATTGATACGCCTATATGCGTATCGATACGCAGCTACGCAAAAATTTCAGTGGCTCAGCCCCGTACCGATATGCCCTGAAGCACATCGAGACCCAACGTTAAACTTAACCAAATATGCAAGGCCATACTGATACTCCACCACCCGTATCGGTACAACAAGGTTTGTAATTATAGATTTTATCTGGTTTTTAATCAAATTAGGGGCCTTAACTTTATCCAATTGTTACCAAATTTTACAAGCAAGTTTTTAGCCATTTAATCTAAGCACATGCCAAATTTCATGTCATTTCGAATCCATTTACCATGATTTCACATATTAGTGCACTTCAGGTTATATTACCAAATTCTACAAAAACACCAATTTGCCAAGTTTTATATCTTGACCCCTTTCAACATGGTGAACCATATATACAAACAAAATGAGGCTAAGCCAACATGATTAGACCCTATGCCACCATTCTTGGAGTTCAAAGGCTAGATTGACATTACATATTGTTGGTGTGACTTGCTTCAAAACGCTTCTTGCTCCGATCCTTGTCCCAACCAACCTTTAACCTAAAAATGCATGGAATTGAGATGCATGAGGCTTATATAGCCTAGTTAGGTAGTCAACATCAATAATGTGGATGCCAATAATATCAACAACATGTGTATCAATGTAAATGCATCTCAAATCATGTTTTAGCAATAATTTCAATAGATTAATTCCTTGGATCGAAACGTGAACGTGGATACGCGAATTCCCAACCAACATCGCCAACAATAAATGGTCAATATCCTCCAACATCACCAATAAGACCAACGCTAACACATCTCGCCAATATTGCCAAATAGAGACATAGCTCAAGGACCGTAGTCCACTTCGTACCAATGAGCTCATGAATTCTATGGCATTCCAATTGTATCCCATGTCCATTCGTATCCAAGGATTAAATACTTAGGCCAATATCGGTAACAATAACAATATCAATAACAATAGCAATAATAATAGCAATACCAGTAACCATGACGATGTCAATATAGCCTTAACAATATACCATGATCAATATAACCTTTATCAATGTTAAAATAATATCACTGACAATGCAATGATTCAATGATCAACTTGACAATATTCAATGATCAACTTGACAATAAATAAGCTTACCAGTGATACTTTTGACATGGTTTTCACATATCTATACCTTGTTTCCAATGATGGAATGCAATAGACCAATACAATGAAATCGAGATAGGAACCTAGCCAATCTCGAGATTTCAACTACACTCACCGATACTTCTGAGGCTTTCAAGGCTCCCGGATGACAACCTCTTTGTGCTTGAACTTGTTGGAATTAGAAGGATTTGGTGATTCTTCACCTTGATTCTCTTGAGCTACATGAAAACAATGATTTCAATATCGATAATGGATTCATACCAACTTAATAGCTATGGAAAACAATAACGAATAAGCTATGTTATCCTTAGAGAATTTATACGGTTCCTTGATTCTTAAACTTGGAGTTAAACATGGTTTAGCCATGGAACCGATAAATTAATTGAGAGAGGTTGCTTACCCGATCGATGGCTAAAATCTAAGATTAGGAAACTTAAGAAAATCAAAGCTTGAATTACTCTCCAATGGAAGTGTGAGCTTGGCTTAGCTAGAGGAAGAAGATGAATTAATGGTGAGGTGCTTTCTTGAGAGTTAACCAGGTAAGGCTTTCTACCCTTAATTCATTCTTTTAATTGTTTAGCTTTCCTTTGGATGAAGGAATCTCATCCCAAATGACCACGTAGGTGGTGACTAATATTGAAGAGGGAAGGTTAGTCCCTCAATTCTTCAATCTTTATACTTTTGCCCCTAAGCTTTCAATTTCGTCACTAAAACAGCTTTCAAAGTTTACAATGAAATCCTTGATCCATATCAATACTTAATTGGGGTTCACTAATCTAATAATTCACCACTTGGACAATGGTAAACTCTATAGTTTGACTTTTCAGTGCAAAATTTTTGGTTGTCAAAATTAAATTCTGAGTAGACCCGATTTCGGTGTGTTACAACTCTCCCTCTAAAGAAAAATTTGTCCTTGAATTTTTACCTAAACTAAATAGATGTGGGTATTGATTCTTCATGGTCTCTTCTGGAAATCGGATTGAATTGAAATTTCAGAGACTGTTCCATAAGCCATGGAAAATCATAAAATGATATTTATAGAATAGTGTTAAGTTGAGAAGGAACTAATTTAGTTAGATTATAACGGAATGGCAATTTTGAAACAAACTAGTAAATAAAGACTAGTTGGAGGGCAAATTGGTCATTTGGCAAGGATGGCAATTGTGATATATTTTTGAAATGTCGAGGACGTTTTTGGAAGATGAAATATATATGGATTTAATCTTGGCCCTTGATTTTGGATGAGATTAAATTAGCCGTTAGATTTAAAGGCTAAATTGGCAATTTCACTATTTAAATGAATTTAAAATTCATTTAATAGTTACAAGTGTAATTTAATAGTAAAAATATGAAAACAATGTTCATCTTTTCCAGCCATAAATTATGGAGAAAGAGGGGAAAGAAGAGGGAAATTTCCAAGCTCGATTTAAGCCCCGAATCTTAGTTTTTAGGTAATCTTTTGAACTACAAGGTTGTTCTACTCTTCGAGCTTTATCTTTTGATGTAAATAATTTATAGAATATTTGCTTGGTTGATGAGATTTGATATGTGGAAGAAATTAGGGTTTATGAACAAATTGGGCCTTTCATGATTTTATGAATCCATGGTTGATTTTAAGTTAGGATCATGCTTGTATGATGTTGGAATCATGTTATTGAGTTGGGATTTAAACCCTACAAATTTTGGTTTGCATAGAGAAGATTAGGTTTTATGGATTCAAGTCTAACTTAGGGTTTGTGATGTTGGATTAATGATCTAGTAAGCTTGATTTGTTGTTTGGAAGCAAAACCCAAAGTTAAATGCATAGGGACCATTTTGGCAAGCTTCAAAATTAAGGGACCATATCTAATTTTTTTTATTGAATTTGATGTGTATTTATATTATTAATAATTTTAGAGACATGGAAATGAAGTTAGAATGCTAAACCGGCAATTAATCAAAAAGTGTCCATTTTGACAAATTGTCAAACCATAATTGTCTATTCGGCAAAGAGGATATGTAAAAGGATTAAATCTGATTTTTAGTTAAAATGGTGGAATTAAGGTAGTAATGTTGATTGGAGGACTAATTTGCAAAGTTAAGAAGCTTGAATCCTTATATTTGAAATTTGGTGACCATCTCGACAAATCAAGAGAAATTAGAGAAGTAAAAGTTTAAGCCTATTTTGATGAAGGATGTAAATAGAACATATGAATACAAGATTTATTCTGGTCATTCGAAGTAAAGTGATTTGACTAAATTGACAAGTAGAGAAATAGGGAGAAGTTGGTGTAAATTAGAAGTTATTTATGGAAAGTTATGAATTTTATACCGTTGGAAATAATTGTTAGTATAGTTTCATTTCCACCAAACGGAAACTAATTTGAATTCTGAGTTAAAAGATATGAATTTTTATTCGAATGAAGGTCAGAAAAATTATAGAGCAATTTTTCTGCATGGACAGCTTGTGACGTGAATTCAGTGATTTTCATAATTTTTTTAGATTTTATTAATTTATGTGGCTTCTACCGTTAAAACCGTTATAGAATCTAGTTTCTCATGTATAAAGTAAATTAAGATCCAATATGTATTCTGCCCTGTATAAATAAATCTTTGAAGGTAGCGCAAGTTGTCAGAAAATGAAATTTGAAACATTTTGTATTCAAATGTTTGTTAGCAAGCTTGGAAAAATTAATGGAAGTTCAAATTGGTCACTAGGACCATAATGAGTTTTTGAACAGTACAAGGAAGAAAGGAAAAATATTTAGAAATTTTATATTCGAATAATTATATTAGACAACATGTTTAAGGTATTGTTAGATTTGAATCTAACAAATATTTTATTTTATTCATGTGATTCATGAAGTAAAGTCCGAATCAAAGAAGGTTTGAGATACTATGAAAGAAAGGATCGGGCTAGGACTTAGTGAGGCATTGTGTTAAGTGGCCAAGGTGAGTGCAATGCATACATAACATGATATATGAATGTTTTATACATCATAAGATAGACTCGCTATTAGTCTACCTTGTTTATATTGGCATGATATTTATGTTATAATCATATATTTGACATGTTCTAAATATGTCAAAAGTTGAATATAAATGCATGGATCACTAGTTTTATATGATGTTATATTATTAATGTTATTTCGGGTATGAACTGCCCAATGTTAAATTGTGTTGCTATACATTGCCATGGATGAAATAAATACGAAAAATATGCCCAAGTAAGTCATTGAGGGATAGGGTATAGTTGGCATACCATAGAGTCCAGCAGCACGTTGCATACTCGATTTCGCACTATAGTGTATATAAGGGACACTTAGTGTATATGGTTAGCACGACCTTATAAATGTGTGGATGGTTAGCATTGCCTTATAAATGTGTGGGTGGTTAGCACTGCCTTAAAAATGTGCTGATGATAGGAACGACCTTATATGTTTTAGCACTTCGGTGTATACTTGACTCGTGTACCAGGGTCCTCGTAGGCTTATATTTGGGCTATGGTTTATTAGTTAATAAAAGATAAACATGTGAACAAGCTTATGAGCTTTTGGAATAAATGGCAAGTATATTGGTAGGAAATTTATATTTGCTTTATATTATGTTAATATATGATTAACATGATGGTAATACATGTCTAGTGATCATGATGCATTTAAGCATATATGGCATATTATGACAAATGGACAAGCATGAAAGTCTTATGACATTAGCATGTAGTAAATCATTACTAATGCATTGTGAAAGTCGATGCATTGGCATATATATATATATATCATGTTATATAAACATAGCCATAAAGTCGAATAAAGTTTAAATTATTGTTATTAATTTCCTATATTGCCTCACTAAGTTCGTACTTAGCGTGTGTTATAAACATAGCCATGAAGTCAGATAAGAGTGAGAAGAGCATTGCATCAATATTGGAAAGCTCAACAGGTAATCACAGTAATGACATCCTAATTGAGGTTTGATTATTATAAAGGCATGTATACTTGCTAAACCTATTTGAGTTTTGATTGGCCTTTAAGGTTATGTAGGTTTCATGATAATTGGCGTTTCTGGAAAGATACAAAGTTAAGAGTAACCTCAGGTGATGAGTTGTATGCTAAGATAAATGATTTATGATTGGAACTCGAATAAATAATTTATTTTAGTTTTAAACAAAGTTAAGCGTGGTTGGGCTAGAGAAATTTTAGGATTAAAGAAGTCGTAATATTTTTTACTCGTACCCGGTGTATGAATAATGGAAGGGGATGTTACATTTAATGGTATCAGTGCTATAGGTTTAGCCGGTTCTAAAGTTAAACAAAGTATGGTAAAGGTCAAAAGTGTATACATGCCACTAGGATGTTAGAATTACTGATGATTTTACTTGTTTGAATGGATGCAATTGCTTACTTCATTATGATAATAATGTTAAATTCCAATGTGAGAGGGTAGAAGAATCGTGTTAGGTGTTAGGCGAGTGAATCAATAAGAGATTGACGAGCATTATAAGGTTAATGATAATATTCTACCCTCATCTTAGCATGGTGCAGAGGCACCAGAGTAACATGATATGCATATTCTGGATTAAGAGTTCTTCTTCCAAACATTAGATGCAATCATGAATCAGCCTGCTTAGGCACCGATTGCAAAAGAATTAAGAGTTTTGACACACTAGATTTTCAGAGAGATATTAATGGTGATCCTATGATTGTTAATCTATGGTTTAATGATATAAAAGTTATGTTGAAGGAACTCTGTATTGATGATCAGAGGAGACTCAAAGAAAAAGTATTATCGCATCTGAAAGGATTAGGCCCGTATTTGATAAAGTAATGTTACGGTACATATTCAAAAGTCTATTAGCCAGAAGTTCTTTCTTTGAGGGTTCCGTAACATAGTTTATCCTAGAGATGCAACATAGTTTCTTGCATCTTTATTAGGGAAATTGGATTGTTTACGGGTATGAGTACAAGTTTAATAAACTGAGCTGATTTGTTTTTAAACTACTTCCTACAGACAGAAAGAGAGCATGTTATGACAGCTCATAGAGGGCTAGAGGTCAGGTACAAAGAAGTACTGACTGCCCTATGTATTTCAAAATTCTATGAAGTAGTAAATTATGCCAAATGCAATGCAAAGGTTTCAAAATGAGAAAATATATAAATAGAGGTCACAGCTCGTAAAGAGGAATAGTGAATCATTATGTATTTCACCACTTCTAAAAAGTGGTGAGGATTCCAGGCAAAGATATCAAGCTGAATTTATTACATAGTTCCTTTAAGAGATCAAGACAAGGAAAATTAAGAACTCTCTGACATTTATAATTAATGTTGGAGATTCAAGAAAACCATAAAAACAATCATACGAGTGTTGTGATAATTGGCATTCATAAGCATGTAGAGTTTTTATTGGAATTTATTACTAATGTGAAAATTATTTAACTTATGCTATGGATACCGAGCATTAAGGGTAAACTGAGAGAGTATTCCTATTATTTGTGAGTTTTAAATGGGTTGCCCAAGAGGAGTTGTTAGTCTTTAGAATTGGATTTTAATCCAATATTGGACCTATATCGATTGCACCCTACTGAATGGTTCTTATTAGATTGAGAAAGCTAAAGGCCTAATTGTAAGAATCATTGGATTGAGGTTTTATACGACCCAGTATACCACCTTAGGAAGCTCCAATGATGTTAGTCAAAAGAAGCAACAATATTCCTCTAAGATTAAATTACGATTATATTATTACCAGTAGAAGAAGATTTAATAGTAGCACTAGTATTAGTGTAGTATGAATCTAGTAAGGATTCTACCTTATTCAATAATACGTCATATAATAGGTTGGGATTTGTATTGATGTAATAATGCTAATGTAGTAGTTGATGTAGTTAGCCAAAAATCATTCGTTGGCTTATAAGCATTAAATGCCCATTTATCTTTGGAGGAAAATGGTGTATTGATTACACAACTTCAGCTTAAGCCTACTTTCACAAATCGGATCAAAGATTTACTGATGAAAGATAAGATATGCCTAGAAAGAATTCAGTAAGGTGAAAAGGGAAAAATTAAAGGTATTGATGCTTAGTCTAAAGAATGTTCATATTATCAAAGGGTAATTTATATCCCCGATGATAATGAGTTAAAAAGAGAACTAAGAGGTGATTAAATCTGATTTGATTCAGTTTAAAATGTGGAGAATAAAGTAAGAATAGTTCGAAGCAATCTAGAATTGCTTTAGAATGGTGGATATTATCAGTTGATCTTGAAAGAAAAGATATTTAATATGAAGTTAAGGATAAAGTATTCCGTAAAAGTTTCACATTGGAAGGAGGTGTTATGGTTAGGAAAAAAAGAGAAGTTGAGTCCGAGAGTTATTGGACCATATAAGACTGTGAAAATAGTTGGTCTAGTGGCTTATTAGCTAGCCTTACCTCCAGAAATGGACAATATTCACAATATATTTCATGTATCGATGCTCAAGAAGTATCGATTAGATCCTTTACATATCATTACCCGAAAGGAATAGAGATTCAACCAAATTTGATTTACGAGGAAGAATCGGTAAAGATTCTGGCACATGGAGTAAAAGAACTAACGAATGAGATGATCGCTTGTTAATGTTCTTTGGCGAAATCATGAAATCGAAAAAGCGATCCGGGAAAGAGAAAAATATATGAGAATACAGTTTTCACATTGTTTTTGAATCAGGTATGTGTTGAAAATTCGAGGACAAATTTTCTTAAGGGGTAGAATTGTAATATCCCAATTTTTTGCTAGTGACCAAAATGTAAATTTTAAAAGTTTTGTGGATAAAGTATAAACTTAGGAAAAGTTTAGGGACTAAATTGTAATTTTCAAAAGTTATGTATTTTAGTCCCGTAAATGAATAGTTTACCCCCAATAATGATGTTTTTGTGTTACCCATATTTTTCATACGAAGTTTGTATTAATGGCTATAAAGCAATAAAGTTCAGAAAAATATTCTGATAATCAGATTGAATCGAATATCCAGGATATTTTGAAGGATGATAAGGCAAGGTTAATTATGTCATTTTACATGTCTAAAATATTTTATTTGTGTTGGAAGAATATGAACCCTTGGATTTAAGTTGATTTTCTATGTTAAATATGAGCCACTAGATGAAAAATGGCAATATCGTAATTTTGGAAAATTACAAGGGCAAGGTTGGTAACTACTAGCTCAAGATTAAATCTAGGCCATTGGATGAAGGATGATGACATGAGGTACATTATGGAAATATAGAATTTTCGGAATAGATCCGATAGCTCGGTAAAGGTAAAATCGTAGTAGAAGTATTTACTGAATATTGGGAAATCAGATTGAATTTAAATTTCAGAGACTGTTCCATAAGCCATGGAAAATAATATAATGATATTTATAGAATAGCGGTCAGTTTAGAAGGAACTAATTTAGTTAGATTATAATGGAATGGCAATTTTGAAACAAACTAGTAAATAAAGACTAGTTGGAGGGCAAATTGGTCATTTGGCAAGGATGGAAATTTTGAAATATTTTTGAAATGTTCAGGACGTTTTTGGAAGATGAAATATATATGGATTTCATCTTGGCCCTTGATTTTGTATGAGATTAAATTAGCCATTGGATTTAAAGGCTAAATTGGTAATTTCACTATTTAAATAAATTTAAAATTCATTTAATAGTTACAAGTGTAATTTAATAGTAAAAAGATGAAAACAATGTTCATATTTTCCAGCCATAAACCATGGAGAAAGAGGAGATAGAAGAGGGAAATTTCCAAGCTCGATTTAAGCCCCGAATCTCGGTTTTTAGGTAATCTTTCGAACTACAAAGTTGTTCTACTCTTTGAGCTCTATCTTTTGATGTAAATAATTTATAGAATACTTGTTTGGTTTATGAGATTTGATATTTGGAAGAAATTATGGTTTATGAACAAATTGGGGCTTTTATGATTTTATGAATCCATGGTTGATTTTAAGTCAGAATCATGCTTGTATGATGTTGGAATCATGTTATTGAGTTGGGATTTAAACCCTACATATTTTGGTTTACATAGAGAAGGTTAGGGTTTATGGATTCAAGTCTAACTTAGGGTTTGTGATGTTGGATTAATGATCTAATAAGCTTGATTTGTTGTTTGGAAGCAAAACCCTAAGTTAAATGCATAGGGACCATTTCGGCAAGCTTCAAAATTAAGGGACCAGATCTGATTTTTTATTGAATTTGATATGTATTTATATTATTAATAATGTTAGAGACATGAAAATGAAGTTAGAATGCTAAACCGGCGATTAATCACATTTGTGACCATTTTGACAAATTATCAAACGTGAATGGTCTATTCGGCAAAGAGGATATGTAGAAGGAGTAAATCTAATTTTTTGTTAAAATGATGGAATTAAGGTAGTAATGTTGATTGGAGGACTAATTTGCAAAGTTAGGAAGCTTGAATCCTTATATTTGAAATTTGGTGACCATCTCGACAAATCAAGAGAAATTAGATAAGTAAGGGTTTGAGCCTATTTTGATGAATGATGTAAATAGAACATATGAATACAAGTTTTATTTTGGTCATTTGAAGTAAAGTGATTTGACTAAATTGACAAGTAGAGAAATAGGGAGAAGTTGGTGTAAATTATAAGTTATTTATGGAAAGTTATGTTGGAATTGAATTATGGTAGTAAGTTTAAAATTTTTCAATAAATTCTAAAAAAATGGTTAGATTATGAATTTTATACCGTTGGAAAGAATTGTTAGTCTAGTTTTGTTTCCAACAAACGGAAACTGATTTTGAATTTCGAGTTAAAAGATATGAATTTTGATTCGAATGAAGGTAAGAAAAATTATACAGCAGTTTTCAGCCTGAACGGTCTCTGACGTGCATTCAGCGGTTTTTCATAATTCTTTTAGATTTTATTAATTTAAGTGGCTTATACCGTTAGAACCGTTATCAAATCTAGTTTCTCCTGTATAAAGGAAATTAAGACCCATTATGTATTCTGCCCAGTATAAATAAATCTTTGAAGGTAGCGCAAGCTGTCAGAAAATGAAATTTGAAACATTTTGTATTCAAATGTTAGTTAGAAAGCTTGGAAGAATTAATGGAAGTTCAAATTGGTCACTAGGACCATAATGAGTTTTTGAACAGTACAAGGAAGAAAGGAAAAATATTTGGAAATTTTATATTCGAATGAGTATATTATACATCATGTTTAAGGTATTGTTAGATTTTAATCTAACAAATATTTTATTTTATTCATGTGATTAATGAAGTCAAGTCCGAATCAAAGAAGGTTCGAGGTACTATGAAAGAAAGGATCGAGCTAGGACATAGTGAGGCATTGTGTTAAGTGGCCAAGGTGAATGCAATGCATACATAACATGATATATGGACGTTTTATACATCATAAGAAAGACTCGCAATTAGTCTACCTTGTTTATATTGGTATGATATTTATGTCATAATCATATATTTGACATGTTCTAAATATGTCAAAAGTTGAATATAAATGCATGGATCATTAGTTATATTATGAATGTTATTTTGGGTATGAACTGCCCAATGTTAAATTATGTTGATATATATTGCCATGGATGAAATAAATACGGAAAATATGCCCAAGTAAGTCATTGAGGGACAGGGTATAGTTGGCATGCCATAGAGTCCAGCAGCACGCTGCATACTCGGTTTAGCACTATAGTGTATACAAAGGACACTTAGTGTATATGGTTAGCAAGGCCTTATAAATGTGTGGATGGTTAGCATTGCCTTATAAATGTTCAGATGGTTAGCAATGCCTTATAAATGTGCGGATGGTGGGCACGACCTTATGTGTATTAGCACTTCGGTGCATATTTGACTTGTGTACCCAGGGTCCTCATAGGCTTATATTTGGGCTATGGTTTATTGGTTAATAAAAGATAAACAGGTGAACAAGCTTATGAGCTTTTGAAATAAGTGGCAAGTATATTGGTAAGAAATTTATATCCGGTTTATATTATGTCAATATATCATTAACATGATGGTAATACATGTCTAGTGATCATGATGCATTTATGCATATATGGCATATTATGACAAATGGACAAGCATGAAAGTCTTATGACATTAGCATGTGGTAAATCATTACTAATGTAATGTGAAAGTCGATGCTTTGGCATGTATATATATCATGTTATATAAACATAGCCATGAAGTCGAATACAATTTAAATTATTGTTATTAATTTCCTTTATTGCCTCACTAAGTTCGTACTTAGCGTGTGTTTGATTGTGCACACGTAGGTAAATCAAGATAAGAGTGAGAAGAGCATTGCATCAATATTGGAAAGCTCAACAAGTAATCATAGTAATGACATCCTAATTAAGGTTTGATTATTATAGTGGCATGTATACTTGCTAAACCTATTTGAGTTGTAATTGGCCTTTAAAGTTTGGTAGGGCTTCATGATAATTGTCGTTTCTGGAAAGATATAAAGTTAAGAGTAAACTCACGTGGTAAGTTGTATGATAAGATAATTGATTTATGATTGGAACTCGAATAAATAATTTATTTCGGTTTTAAATAAAGTTAAACGTGCTTTGGCTAGAGAAATTTTAGGATGGGTGACCATTGAGAAGTTTTACTAAAAATTTTAAATTACCTTGATTTTTGGTTAAAGAAGTCGCAATATTTTTGACTCGTGCCCGGTGTACGGATACGGGAAGGGGATGTTACACAAAGGCGGCCTTTAAACGATCATGGATGATGGTAACCCATTCTTCAGTTTCCCAATGTATGTCAGAGCCCAACATCTTGCCTTCGCCGAGTTCAGACCAACATAACGGTGTTCTACATCTCCTACCATACAATGCTTCATATGGTGCCATCCCAATAGATGATTGATGACTATTATTGTAAGCAAACTCGATGAGAGGTAGAGACCTCTTCCAAGTCCCTTCAAAATAAATAACATATGCACGGAGCATGTCTTCCAACATTTGTATTACCCTTTCTGATTGGCCATTAGATTCAGGGTGAAAAGCTGTAATGAGGTTGACTCAGGTACCTAAAGCTCCTTGGAATGCTTTCTAGAATAGTGAATCAAAATGGGGATCTCGATCAGAGATAATTGGCTTAGGTACTCTGTGTAGTCTAATCACTTCCTTGATGTACAAGTCAGCAAACTTGGGAAGACCGTAGTCCATTCTGACATGTAAGGAATGAGCTGACTTGGTAAAACGGTCAACAATAACCCAAATGGCATCATGCTTAGCTGGAGTCAATGGTAGACCACTGACAAAGTCCATGGTTATTCTTTCCTACTTCCATTGAGGAAGTTCAATGGGTTGTAATAATCCTGTGGGCACACGATGCTTGACACGTAAGACACCATGATACAAACTCTGTAATAGCCTTCTTCATACCAGGCCACCAGTACAGTTCCTGAAGGTCTTTATACATCTTCACCGACCCTGGGTGAATCGAAAAAGGGCTACTATGAGCTTCTTTAAGAATGTCATCATGAAGGGATTCATCATTTGGTATGCAAATTCTATCACGTGAACACAAGAGTCCTTCAAAATTGACTTTGAAATCGGGATCAGGATTATTCTGAAGTTTGGAAACAATAGCTTGCAATTCAATGTCTTGATCTTGTAACGATTTAATTCTCAACACAACAGTAGATTTAACTTGAAGTTCAGCTACTATGGGTCGGTGTTTCCATAACTTGAAATGAGCATTGATAGCTCGAAGAGCTACAATGTAACCCCCTAAACACGACCCAGAAGAAATAGGTCGAATCTAGGAAGTCACGTTTGAAAACTTTTCCCTCAAAAAAACAAATTTTAAAGATTATACCTTAATTTAAAAAAATATACAACAATAATTTGATAAGTCACTCATAATAAATAAAACATAAATGCCATAATAAATATTTGAATGTTTAATAAATATATCCGAATAAAAACACAATAAATGATGCTAAAATAATCCCCAAAACATAAATAGTCTCAAACATATGAAATTACATTGAAGTCCCAAATAATTAATTATTTGAAACTTAATAAAATAGTTTGTACTAAAATATAAAATAATCAGATAAAAGGTAAAATCCTCCAAGTACCACGTCGTCTAAAGTCCAAATATATCTGTAAGAGGAAACTATGGGGTAGTAAGCTAAATAGCTTAGTGTGTCTCTAAAGTGCAAGGAAAACCATAATCATAAAACATAATAATTTCTTAAAATTCTTTAAAACATAAAACAAATGGTACAATATCACAAGCGAAATGCATTGCACCCAACTATGTCCGCCAAAGATGAGGAAGGTTCCCATAACCTCCTAGCTACGTCCGCCAATCCAAAGTGGAATTCAGCGTGAAGGGTGAAACCACTGAACTTCCTTCATACAAATCCCAACCCATGTTCATACATGTATGATGTTTAAAACTTCAATTTCATAAACACAATTCCATAAATCCGATATTCTATAAGCATAGGTCATAAATCCATAAATCCTAATTTCCGTAAATTTCGATGTTTCATAAATCAAATATTTCATAAATTATAATTAAAAAACACATTCTAAAATCGTATGCATATGATGTCAACCAATCAAGCCATAATGTTGATCATAATCAAGCAAGGTATAAACCATACAAAAATCATTATTTGTAGCACCGTAAGAAAAACACCTTAGCGAAAGCAAACTCAACCTACTGAGTAATGTGTTTCTCACGATCAGAAACACTGGTTTAGCTGTATTGGTACCTTTGAGAATAATCCTATGATAACACTATTACTATTATCACTATGATCAAAGAATTATTCCTAAATACTAATCAAACAAAATTTAATGATACATGAATACTTATCTAAATCAAATAGATGATCTTCAAATCAACTGAAGACAGTTGAATTGAGCAGTGCCAGAGACTTAGCGGGGTTTGATCGAATTAAATAAATAAATAAAGAAAGATGTGTTTTGAATATAAATCGAGAGAGGGAGAGGGGAAGACGGATGAGGCAAAAATAAATGAAATTGAAGGGGAAGGGTGGCTTATATAACCAAAATTTTGGATAAATTACAAGGTATGTCCTTGCACTTTTTGAGGGTTCACAAAATTAGCACCAAATATCATTTTTTATAAAAAGGTCATGAAATTGTTTAAAATTCAAGTAATTCCCAAATTTCTTAATTAGGGTTTCATTTTTAAATTCCCAATTTTATAGGGTTTTGAATTTAGGGATATTCAAAATTAGAGTTTTTAATTTGGGGCAAAAAATTTAGGGTGTTACAATTCCCCCACCCTTAAAAGAAATTTTGTCCTCGAAATTTCTAGACTTAGCGATAGATCACAAAAATTAACTAACACAACTTAAAATTCTTCGTTCTGAATTCCTCATTCTTCAACATAAAAGGTAGCATAGAAATCTATCTACAAAAGGAAATAATCCTAGAATTAGAGTTGGTACTTGGAGTTTCTATTCAAAATATATCTTTAATTCTTTAAAATAACAATTTATCAGAAAATCCCATTTTGCCCGAAAATCTTTAATATGCATGCAAAAATCATTTTTGGTTTAAAATTTTATGTAAGTCTCACAGTCCGAGGGTTAAACTTAGCTCTGATACCAATAAATGTAACCCCTTAAACCCGGCCCAGATGAAATAGGTCAAATCTAGGAAGTCGTGTTTGAAAACTTAACCCTCATGAAAACCAATTTTAAAATTATACTTTAATTTAAAAAGAATACATATAAAACTATAATTTAATAAATATCTCATAATAATAAAATACAAATATCATAATTAATATTTGAATATTTAAATAAAATCTCTAAAATAAAAAACACTATAGATAGAATGCTAAAATAATCAGAAATGCATAAACAGTCCCCAAGTATGGATTACATCAATATCCCCAAATAATAAATGATAATCTGAATAACTAAAAATAGTTTTGTACTGAATATTAAAATAACCGGATAAAATGTGAGATCCTCCAAGTACCACATCGCCTAAAGTCCAAATATATCTGTAAGAGTAAACTATGGGGGAGTAAGCTAAAGAGCTTAGTGTGTCTCTAAAGTGCAACAAAAACCATATTCACAAAACATAATAATATTTTCTTAAAATTCTTTAAAACATAAAACAAATGGTACAATATCACAAGCGAAATGCAATGCACCCAACTACGTCCGGCAAAGATGAGGAAGGTACCCATAACCTCCTCGCTACGTCTGCCAATCCAAAGTGGAATTCAGCCTGAAGGGTGAAACTACTGAACTTCCTCCGTATAAATCCCAACCCATGCTCATACATGTATAATGTTTAAAAATCAAATTTCATAAACACAATTCCATAATTATGATATTCCATAAGCATACGTCATAAATCCATAAATCATAATCCATAAATCTATAAATCCTGATTTCCATAAATTTCGATGTTTCATAAATCAAATATATCATAAATCATAATTAAAAACACATTCTAAAATCGTATGCATATGATGTCAACCATACAAGCCACAATGTAGATCATAATCAAGCAAGGTATAAAACCATATAAAAATCAGTACTTGTAGCACCGGAAGAAAACACACTTTAGCCAAAGCAAACTCAACCTACTGAGTAATGTGTTTCCCATGATCAGAAGCATTGGGTTTAGCTGTATTGGTACCTATGAGAATAATCCTACGATAACACTATTACTATTATCACTATGACCAATGAATTATTCCTAAATACTAATCTAACAAAATTTAATGATACATGAATACTTAACTGATTCGAATAGTTGATCTTCAAATCAACTGAAGACATAGTTGAATTGAGCGGTGCTAGAGACTTAGCGGGGTTTGATCGAATTAAATAAAAAAAGAAAGATGTGTTTTGGATATAAACCAAGAGAGGGATAAGGGAAGACGGCTGCAGCAAAAATAAATGAAATTGAAAGGGAATGGTGGCTTGGATAAATTACAAGGTAAGTCCTTATACTTTTCCAGGGTTCACAAAATAGGCACCAAATATCATTTTTTTATAAAAAGGTCATGAAATTATTTAAAATTCAATTAATTCCCAAATTTCTTAATTAGGGTTTCATTTTTAAATTCCCAATTTCTAGGGTTTTGAATTTAGGGATATTCAAAATTAGAGTTTTTAATTTAGGGTAAAAATTTGGGGTGTTACATACAATGCAATAATGATACCAAAATTTACAATACAATAGTCAATGGTTGATAAACAATGCTCAGTATTGATATTTACCAGGCGAAGGTTTGCGACTGAGTGCATCAGCTACAACGTTGGCCTTGCCCGGGTGATAATCAATAGCAAGGTCATAATCCTTGAGAAGTTCCATTCATCTTCTTTGAAAAAGATTGAGCTCTTTCCATGTCAATAGATATTTGAGGCTCTTGTGGTCGGTGTACAGGTAACCTCTTTCTCCGTAGAGGTAATGCCTCCAGATATTTAAGGTAAAAGCAACCACAACCAACTTAAGATCATGGGTAAGGTAGCTCATTTCATGTGGCATAAGTTGTCTCGATGCGTAAGCAACAACTTTACCATCTTGCATCAATACACATCCTAACTCTTGATGTGATGCATCACTATACACGTTATAGCTCTTTCCATACTTAGGTTGGGTCAGGACCAGATCATGCGTTAATACTTGCTTAAGCTGATCAAAACCGCGTTGTTGCTTCTCAGTCCATTTGAAAGAGACATCCTTCCGTAGAAGTTTGGTTAACGGTGCTGCTATTATAGAGAGTCCTTTAACGAATCTCTTATAATAGCAGTAAGAGAGAGAAAACTATGAACTTCACTTACATTCTTCGGTGTTCTCCAATCAACTATGGCTTGAATCTTCTTCAGATCCACTTGAACACCTTCAGCAGAAACTACATGCCCTAGAAAGGAAACTTCGGTGAGCTAGAACTCACGCTTACTAAACTAGGCAATAGTTGTTTCTCCTGAAGGGTCTGGAGTAGAACTCGAAGGTGATCACGATGCTCAGCTTGATTCTTGGAATAGATCAATATGTCATCTATGAATACTACCACAAACTTATTAAGGTAGGCTCTAAAAACTCGGTTCATGAGATCCATAAAGGCAGTCGATGCATTGGTTAACCCAAAGGGCATAACTAAGAATTCGTAGTAGCCATACTTGTACAGAAGGCTATCTTGGGCACATCACATTCTTTAACTATCATTTGATAGTACCCAGACCTTAGGTCAATATTGGAAAAGACGGTTGCATCCTTCACCTGATCAATATATCGTCAATTCTCGATAAGGGATACTTATTCTTGGTGGTGAGCTTATTCAGTTGTAGGTAATCAATGCACATATGCATAGATCTGTCATTCTTCGTGACAAAAAGAACCAGAGCTCCCCAGAGTGAGGAACTCAGTCAGATGAACTTTTATTTAACAGGTCTTGAATCTGTACCTTAAGCTCATCGAGTTTAACTAATGCCATTCGATAAGGTGCAATGGAAACTAGAATGGTTCTAGGTTGCACTTCTATCCCAAATTCAACTTCACAGGTGGGTGGTAAACCCGAAAGCTCATCGGTAAATACATCAGGAAATTCTTGCACAGTATCTATATCTTGCAACTGAGGTTCTTCCTTGCTTGCAATAGCATATAACAATAATCTCTTACCCCTAGAGTCCATAAGAGTTACAATCTCCTTACCAAGACCTCTAAGATACAATTTTCTTTTCGAACAATCCACCCTAGTTTGATGGTCTCCGAGCCAATCAAGCCCCAAAATAACATCAAACTCATGAATAGGGAAGGCCATGAGGTTGGCCGAAAAAGGTATCCCTTGTATCATGAGGGGACAATTTTTACATATTAACCCAACTACAACATTATTCCCTAAAGGATTGGTTACGGTAATTTTGGAGGCTATGGGTTCAGATGTTAACTTAAATCTTTTAATTAACATAGTACTAATAAAGGAATGTGTGGATCTAGTATACAATTCAACGGTACCTGTGATAATATCTGGATCCCCCTTCTCCCTGCTCTTCACGTGGTACACTTGAGCTAATGCTTTAGATTCTTGTCGATTAGGAGTTCTTGCAGAGCCACCAATCTCTTATGAAACTTATTTATGTCCCTTACCCTTGAAGGAAAGAGCAGGTGACATTGGAATTACCTCTGCAGCAGAGTTGAAAATGTTCACCGAACAGTCTTTGATGTAGTGACCTTGCTCACCACAAAAGAAACATTTCAGGATTATATAGGACATTGTCCTGCAAGGTGTCTCCTCTAACAAAAACTGCAAAAGGGATGTTGAAACTCTCGACCTAAACCTCTAGTACTCTTAAAGAAGGTTGTTCTTGCAATAGATTAGGACATTGTAATACCCCAAAATAGGGCTTGGAATTATGCTACTAATTCAAGTATAACTTAAATTAATTTAGGAAATTGCAATGTCCCTTGAATAGGCTTAGAAGAGTATGCCATTCTTAATTGTTAAGAGAATTCTAGACTAGTGTAACTAAGGTGACTTTAATGCTTGGGACTTAATCAAAAGAAAGTGTGATAAAAAAGGACTAATTAATGAAATGATTAATTAGATGATCACTTTTATAAGGGACCAAAATGTAAAGCCAACAAGTTGAGTGCCGAATTAAGAAAGGACTCAATTGAACATTAAGCTAAATTAAGAGAATGCATGGTAAATAAAAAATAAGTGGTGGGCAATACATCTGTCCACCTAAGCATGCTTACCCGTCCATTTGTGGTAATCATCTTCTTCTTGCTTTTAGTTAAAACATCCAAAACTTATTTTAGAGAGAGTGAAGTGAGGGAAGGCTTTGGTTTATCATAGGAGCCTTCAATTGGAGCATTCATCTTGCTCAATTTCTTGGGAGCTTGGTAGATTTCTTAAGTAAGAAGGTAAATGCTTGATTTCCTCACTTAATTCGAATACTTGAAGCTTGGTTTAGTGATATATTTGTTGAATTGGTTTGTTTGGAGATCTAGTTGGTAGAATTCTGCTTGTATGAGACATGTAACTATGAAGTTGATGCTAGAAATCAACATTGACATTCGAATGAATCAGTAGATAATGTTCATGTGTACTTTTAACCCGAACATATATGCTTATAACTCGGCCTGGTGATTGAATGTGAAGAGAAAATGGTTGAAAATTAAACATCATTCAATGTGTAAACATGAAAACCGAAATCCTTGTATATATGTATTCAATTGGCTTAGAGCGGATTAGATTGTTAATTGGGCCTGCTTGAATTGTGTAAATTATATGTAAGGTGATTTGGTGTACTTGCTGCCCTGTTTTCATATGCTTGACACATAACTAAACTATTTATAAGTGATTAATGAAGCTAAAACTTAACTTAGTGAAATATGCTGAGAAAACTCTGTTCTGGGCAGTAACTTTGAAAATTCACCATAAATAGTAATGGTGGAATTAAAGGTTGAAATTTATATGGATAGAACCTTAACATGTCAGTATCATTAGAAATAAACATAATTGGATTCTGGATTGTAAAATGAATTGTAGAGAAGAAACACTAGGGACAATACAAACTATCCAGTGTTGTAAATTACCCTGTTTTTAAGCTAAAAACTATATTAATTGGAAAAGAAATAAAATGCAAAGCCTATATGGTTAGAAATAAAATTAAGTTAGCTTTCCAACGGTGTAAACCAATTGAAATTCTAACATACAAAATGAAAGTTATGCATGTTTAAGTAAGTAGTGCACTTGCTGCCTGGCAACAGCAGTTTAAATGTCTTGGACAGTTTTGTAAACAGTTTAGCTACTGCCCTGTTTTTCCCAAATTGGAATGTAGACAATTTTAGTAATGTGCATTAATGTATATATATGAATATGCTGCATGTTTCTTACATGAAATATATGAATATTATTGCCATGTTAAGTGATTGTGTAAACACATTTGACTACTTGAAATGGGTAATTATTATGCTCAATGTACCTTGTTTGACATGTATTTACTTGTATGAATTGTTAGAGCAAGGAGTAAATCTTGTAGATGAAGAAAGAGTGGTGCATTCGAAAGCTAAAAATAAGGGGATTTAGATACAAGACAAATAAGCTAGCTTGGAGTATAGTGAATGTAGTTTATTCTAGAGTTAGGACTAGGTCCTAACTAAAGCAAGCATGCCTGAATTCTTGAATTGTTAATTGGACTTATTATGATCTTGACCTAATAAGGGAAGTATGAATTATTGTTTAAATCTAATGCTAGCATGTAAGTGTGGCAACATTGATGCTTGTATGCATAACGTGGTATTGTGACCAAATGCTTAAACTTAATGCTTGATTCTTGATGCCTTGGGTGTAAACCATCGAATGCTTGCTTGAACATGAATTGTCTTACCTTGAACATGAAACACATGAAAACATGAAAAGTAATTGAAGAGCTAAGGCTCAATTGGCCTAAGGGCTAAAGTATGACATTGCTATACCTTGCTTGAATTGATTCTTGAATGATACATGATCTTGAACTTGAAAAGCTTGAAAATCCTTGAATAAATGAAGTGTAATCAAACAACCTTGGTTGCTAGTTGAATAGGTAGAATGGTATGCCTTAGAGTCTAGAGCTCATTGTGTTAGGGTGGACAACAGTTCAGGGCTAAGGCCCCTAATTGGCGACAGACGGAGGGTACGTATGTGGTCTTTGGCGATAGTAGGAAGGTTGACCAGTACTACGGTACATCTTGTGGTGATAGTTGGTTGGAGACTCGATTACCTAGACAAACTATGAACCAAGGATTATGTTAAAAGATAATAAATGAACTAATATAATCTTGAATACTTGAATTACTTGATATGTAAACTTGAATACTTGAATTACTTGATATGTAAACTTGAATACTTGAATTACTTGTCATGTAAGCATGAATTGCTTGACTTCTTGTTATGTAAGCATGAATTGCTTGACTACTTGATATGTGACCATGAATAGCTTGATTTCTTGAAATGGATAAAGCATGAATTATGATTCATTGTCTCTTGCTACTTATGTTATTCGATTGCCTTGGAATCCTTATCTAGGATCATTCTTGACTAATTGACACTTAACTTGAAATAACAATTGGTTAGAACTAGTTACTACCTCACTAAGTACATTCTTGTACTTATCACTATTGTTTTAATTATTCCCAATCACAGGATAAAGGATTTGATCGTTGCTTGATCCTAAAGCCTAATTTCTTGAGCTCAAAGCAAGGCATAAGCATAGCTAAAGTATGGTTCATACTTGTTTTGTACTCCCCTAGTTGGTGGCACTTAGATTGTATATAATGAATTGTGCATGCATTTTGAATACTTGAATTTTGTATATATATATATATATATATATATGTTCTTGAATGGGCTTATCATGTTGTGAACTTGGTTGATAATGTGAATCAAGTAATGAACTTAAATTCTATGTATGGAAAAGTATTTTGTTGCGCATATGGATATATAGATATTGAATGTTTCAAAGTAATCATCTAGCTTATTGTGCCATTCAAATGTCTTGTATGTGATTTTATAAATTTGCATGGTAAATGCCGAATGGTAAGGCTTGGCATATGGCTTGCTTGGAGACAAGGTATGTACAATTGATCATATCTAGTAAATGTATGTATGAAATGTTACATGTATTAATCTAAGGAAAAAATAAAATAAAATGGAAACATGTTTGCTCACTTAGGTTATTCGAATGATGGTTGTATGATAATGTTAATTGAATTGTTTGGTAACCTATAATGACTTGTAAACAAAATATGATTGCTTACATGTTAAGTTGTAAATGCTTGATTACTTGCTAGTTAAGTAACTCATCTAATAGGGATGAGTTAACCTATTCTTGCCTTGTTCTTGTTTGTAATGTACTTGGTAACGCTCCCGAACCGGTTTACTACTAACCCAGGGTAGGGGTGTTACAGACATAGCTTGTGATTTAGCAAAATTGCACGATTGAGAGAATTGTTGATGAGACTATTGCTTGAATCCTTGTTGCTTGTCCTTCTTATATGGAAAAGGTGAGCGAGAGTCATTGTAACACCCTTAACGTATACTCGTATATCGAATATACGTAAAAGATGCTACTAAGTTAAAAAGAAAACTTGACTTAAACTTTTTTTATATACCAAATTTACCTCGCAATTTAACCCTTTTCTCGATTTTGAATTAAAAACTGCGTTAGGCTGTTGTAGCTATTTTGGACCCTGAATTGTTTTATAAAATTTATAAATGTGTTTTCGAAGTAAAAATATTAATCAGAGTGAAAACTAGGTACCCTGCCTAGACCCTTTCTTGATTTTAAATTTATTATGTGATTAGGGTTAAACAATATTTAACTATGTCATAAATCATAACCATTTGTAGCAAACCATTTTCTAAGTCCATACATTCATATTAATATATATATATATATATATATATTATAAACTTAAGTTTACCAAAGTAGTTATCCACTTAAAGTTTACAAACTAGTTTACTCATTTAAAATACATACTAACATATACTTTAATATTCGTACATGCCACTAGATATCAACTACCTTAAAGATGTACATACCGTAGTCGCCTTAGTAACTTGATCTTTCCAAAATAAGCAGCTCCTCTTTAAGTCTATCTTGGAGAACCTACGTGTGAAACAACATCACACGCTAAGTACGAACTTAGTGAAGCATTCAAAAATAGTTTTAAGAAATCATGAAGTAATGCAATTCAGCATATAATGTATAAAGTGCAATACACATTTCCTATATCTAACAATCATGTCATAATGTCAACTTTCCATGTATCATCACTATCTTGCAAAACATCATTATCATGTATAACACGAATCATCTCTATTTTGTATCATATAACATCTCTATCATGCATCATGTAACATTTCTATCATATATCATGTAACATGTCTATCATGTAACATTTCTATCATATATGTCATTTACTTCTGTAGCGATGTCTGTTTCTTGCTAAAAATGGATTTTTGAGGTGTTTGTGATTTTTCGGATATAAAATGTTTATTCCGTGGGGTTTTTTAAAAAAACTGCATTTTTTTTAAATTGGAGTCGCCACCGGCCATTGAGGTAGGCCGGACACCATAAAAACCAGAGATTCAAAAACTTTGGGTTCGGGAGTCGGTTACGGATGGGGAAGGATTAGGACCCTCATGTCACCCAAAATTGGTACTTTAATAATTACCGCTTTATTAATGTTAGATTTTTCAGATTAAAGTGACGATTACTTTAAAATTCGATTATAATTGCGAATAAATTTTAAAGGCCCCGTTATCCGAGAGTAAACGCCCAACCACTATCACTACGCCTGATACTGGCCCCGTTTACGCTCGGATAAAAGGGCACCGCATTAACAATTTATATATTTGTTACGCAACCTAAAACATGGCGAATATAAATACAATGCGATAAAATATAAATAAATACTAACATAATAAAATACTAATCAAACATAAATAAAATACTAATCTAAAACATACATACATAAATATTAATCTAACTCATAAATAAAAACAAATCTAACATAAATAAAATATTAATCTAAAACATAAATTTAAAACATAAACAAATACTAATCTAAAACAAACATACATAAATATTAATCTAACTTATAAATAAAAAGAAATCTAACATAAATAAAATACTAACATTCCTAAATATTAATCTAACACATAAAAAACAAATTTAACATAATTAAAATATTAATATAAAAAATAAATTTAAAACATAATAAATACTAATCTAAAGCATAAATAAACATACAAAGTAAAAAAGAACACAATTTTAAATTAACTAATACTACATAAATAAAAAGGAAAGAAAATATACCTAATTAGGAGCTCGAATAACGAACCCCGACTGAACCCCACCGAGATCTACCACGACCTCTCCAAAAATATTAACTAGATCGGATCCAAAATAGGACCCCGATCGAATGTTGGATCGAACCAACTGGGGCCGAGGGCACTGCCCCCAACCCCTCCCACGAATTGGGGTGCCAATTTCACTTGCCAATTTGTGGCAAATTGGCGTGCAATTGGGCGTGTAATTGGTTGCCCCCATGCCTTGTATTTATAGGCATGGGGTGGGTGAAATGGGGTGACGTGGAGCACCCTACTCCACGCAATTTCTTCCTTTTTTAAATATATTTATTATTATAATTGTTTTTTGATTTTTCATTAATTTTATATTAATAATATTATTATTAAAATAATACTAATAACACTAAAACCCAGTCAAAATGAGTGATTACAGTTGCCCCTCTTTGCTTGTTCTTGTGAAACGAGGACAAAGCAAAGATCAAAAGCACTCATTTTTTACCTACTTTCTTGTCTTTGGCTTCGGAATCACGTGTTCTTCTGGAACTTTCCGCTCTTCCTTAGCCGAATCTTCAAGCTGGTAAGTTCTTCCTATATAGAACTTCTTCACCTTCTGATCTTGGAACTATAGGTCCTCCCTATATAGAACCTTTCATTCTGAAGCCTCGAGTTATGAGTCCCTCCTATATAGAACTTTTCATTTTGAGACGGTAAAGCTTGGAGTCCTTCCTATATAGAGCTATTCACCTTCAACGCTGGTTTCTCCTATATAAAACCTTTTGCGTCACTGATGGATTCTTCCGACTGGGAGTTCCTCTTGTATAGAACTGCTAGTCTTCAAACCCTGGAGCAGTCAGTCCTTCCTATATAGAACTTTTAGCTTCTGAAATCTCAGAGCTACGGGTTCTTCCTATATAGAACCTCTCACTCTAAGACAGTAAAGCTTAGAGCCCTTCCTATATGGGACTCTTCTTCAACACAATAGGTTTTCCCTATATAAAACCTTGTGTATCATGGGTGAATTCCTTCGGCTGGGTGTTCTTCCTATATAGAACTGCTAGTCTTCACCCTGGAGCTGCAAGCCCTTCCTATATAAAATGTTCAGCTTCTGAAATCTCAGAGCTACGGGTTCTTCCTATATAGAATCTTTCACTCTAAGACAGTAAAGCTCGGAGTCCTTCCTATATAAGACTCTTCGCTTTCTACAGAATAGGTTTTCCCTATATAAAACCTTCTGTGTCATGGGTGAATTCCTTCGGCTGGGAGTTCTTCCTATATAGAACTGCTAGTCTTCACCCTGGAGCTGCAAGCCCTTCCTATATAAAACTTTCAGCTCCTGAAGCCTCGGAGCGGCATATTCTTTCTACTGATGGCTCGAATGACTTAACATCGTGGCCGAAGGACTTACCGATGACCTGAAGGATCTAACATCTGGGCCTCACGCTGCTATGGCTTTCAATTTTTCTAGACTCACGCTGCTAAGGCCGCCGAAATCTTTCTTAAAATTTTGGGATTCATGCCAAAAATGGCTACCGACCTTTCTTCAGATTTGGGGATTCATGCCGAAAATGGCTACAATCTTCTAGGACTCACGCTACTATAGCTGCCGAAAACTTTCTTCAATTTTGGGGACTCACGCCGAAGGTGGCTACCAAAATCTTCTTTAAATTTGGGGACTCACGTCGAAAATGGCTGACGATCTTCTAGGACTCATGCTGCTATAGTTGTCGAAATCTTTCTTCAAATTTGGGGACTCACGCTGAAAATGGCTGCCAATATTCTTCAATTTGGAGACTCACGCCGAAAATGGCTGCCAAACTTTCTTTAATTTGGGGCTCACACCGAAAATGGCTGCCAATCTTTCTTCCAATTTGGGGACTCACGCCGAGAATGGCTGTCAATCTTCTTCAATTTGGGGACTCACACCGAAAATGGCTGCCAAAATCTTTAAATTTGGGGACTCACGCCGAAAATGGCTGCCAATCTTCTTTCTTTAATGAAATTCACTTCTTAACACTCTTTGACAATTCTTCAAGTACCTGTCCAAAAACAAGCAAAAATTGGCATGTCTTTATCTATATGATGCATGCAATGTCATGCTTTCTTTTTCTTCTTCTCCTTTTTTTCTCTCTTCTCATTTTCTTTTTCTTTTCTTCTTTTTTCTTTTTTATTTTTCCTTCAATTTCTTCTTATTTTTTTCTTTTTCTTTTCTTTTTTCTTCTCATTTTTTGTTCTAAAGTCTTACACCCTGAAAGGTCGCTCCTCAGATTTCTTCATCTGTTTACTTCTTCACTGTATGCTCTTAAATCCTCATTTGAACATGCTTTTAAACCTTTTATGTGGAAGGCTTTCTCGTCTTCAGGGTTATCACCCATCTTCATAAATGATCCTCTGGTTCTTATATTATTCTTATAAGAACCTTTGTCATCTTCTTCGCTTGGCGTTGCCCCATTCAACCATGGGCTCCACTGCTTTGAATTTTCTGACCCATCATACAGAGCCTTGATTTATTTCTAGTCATCAGGGTGAGCCAAAATGCTTCCATCCCCTGAGCTCATCCTTGATCTTCTCGTAGCACTTCGACGGGAACTAACTCTCGGTCCCTATGCTTTAAATCTCATCATCATTCATTTTTAAAGTAATGCAAAAGGCAATTTACTTGCGTATATTTCAAAAAATGATGATTGTTTGAAAAGATAACAGTCATTTTGAAAATCACAACTTGGAGGGGATACCAAACATTTTGAAAACAATTTTTGGAACAAATGGTAAACATCATTTTTCCTTTTTTTAAGGACCAAACATTTTTTTATTACTGTTTGAAGAGTGTTAAACAAAATTCGAGGTATATTGCCAAACATTTTAAAAAATAATGTTTGGGGGAAATGGTAAACATCAAAACTTTTGGGAGAAAATGTCAAACGTTTTAAAACATGTTTGCCCCCGAAATATCAAACACCATAGCGCATATCCTTCAAGTTTCTAGAGATCAGCTCTAATGAAGCATATATTTAGAAGATCTTGACCATTGTGGAGATATATGTCAATGTATAGTTTCTTCTGGTCTAATATGCTTTTGAGAGGAACAACCCTACCTAGTTTCTACCCCGTTTAAGGTGGCTCTCTTAATCTCACTATCTCACCATGCCCTATCGTTCCCTCATTTGGGTGTCGATCAAGCACTTAGAAGTTTGACGTTCCTTGAAGCAAAGTTAACCCTTATAGGCGGAATGAAATCTGAAGACATTCTCATTCAACTTGGATATCTATGGATGACCAGAATGGTCTTTGGGGCTTGTAATGTAGGCCTTTGGTTTATGGTTAAGTGGAACAGTATTTCTGTACTTGTGTAACTTGGATATGCCCATTATTCCTTCCCTTTTTTGGATCACTCTAGACTGCCCGTTTTCGGTTTTTCACCCTAGAGTTCATTTTCTTTCTTTTTACTGTAGGTTGCCTTGCATGCTGGCTATATACTAATGTTCGTTTTTTGTTCAAGAATGTTTGATCCTCCAAAACTCCTCGGAACTGAGATTTCCTGATTGAAGGACTACGAATACATTTCTGGGAATTCTTGTGATTGGCACGCCCAGATGAAATGTTATCCTTTCTTTCTTCTTTTCTTTCTTTCTTTTTCTTTTTCACTTTTTTTCTTGGATCGCTCTAGACTGCCCATTTTTAGGTTTTCACCCTAGAGGTCACTTCCTTCAGTGTATTTTGGTTGGATATTGATGCCAGCAGGCTCAGGCAGACTACTCTTTTTCTTCATTTTCAGGATCACTCTAGGCTGCCCATTTTTGGGTTTTCACCCTAGATGTCATTTCCTTTTTCGAAATTGGCAATCTTCGGGCCGACTTGTCTTGACTTGGCTTCAATTCGAGCTTCTATACAGATTTTCAAAACTGATATTTACTTGAAATATGGATTCCTTGTGTCTCTTGCTCATAGTTGAAGTCTTGTTCTTGTATTGTTTGATCTGTGTGTTAAGCATATATAATATTCTTTATTTTTCTTTTTTCATTTTTTTTCTCTCTCTCTTTCTTCTTTTTTATTTTATTTTTCTTTTCTTCTCTTTTTTGTTTTGATTTCTTTTTTGTTTTAGACTGCCCATTTTGGGTTTTTAGCCTTGAATCTCTTTCTTCTTATTCGAGTCTATAAATGTATCCTCGAATCAACACGTATATATACTAGTATTGATGATATCTTTTGCTCGAAGTTACTTGCCTCTCTGCAGCTCTTCTGATATTTACTCGATCTGGATTGCTTCGGCCTTCTGATTACCATTTCTCTTCTTTTTTTTTGGTTTTTCGTTTAGACATATCCATGTTTTCAACCACTTTCTTCTGATGATTTTCTGATCTTCGTATCCAATTTGTATGGTCTCATCTCTGTCTTCGGGTAAAGTAAAAGAATACCATTCGTCGTCACATTCACAAATGTCCTGAGAATGCCTTTAGGGGGTAGAGGTTTAGGGTCAACTTTCGTTTCAAGGATCTTAAACGACAAGTGCCTGAGAAGATAAATTCTTAAAATGGGAACTTCCCATTGTCTAAACACTCGCTTTGTTCCTCTGTTTGCCTAAGTAAACTAGCAGATACTCACATTTACAGTATCCCCCCAACATTCAATCTCTTCTAAATATATGTAACTTAGAGTTGATCTTTGGGTTTGAAGCAAATGTACTGTTGCATTCAAAATTCGAGGACCTGGTATAGAAATGATATATACATGTGTCCATTAAAAAATGCGTGTATATGCATATGGGAGAACAAAACTACCCTATAAAAATAAAATGTTTAAAGAATCAAGAATGTAAAAATGCTTTTCTAAATGGAAATGTGATTTTTAATTCTAAAAATATCTGTTTGGGAGTTTTTTTCTTCTTTTTTCTTTTTTCAAAGCATTGAGCATTTCTTTGTGAACTGATGGGAAAACCATAGGGACCTCAGGACTACCTCCCGAGTACTAACTCATTTCGGTCCTTTGTAGTGTAGGCTTGTGCCACTTCTATTGTTTTTCCTTGCTGGGTCAATTCTTGTCATGACTCCCTCGTCAACCAACTTCTTGATTTCTTCTATTAACAACCTCAAATTTCTTAGTGCCATGCCCCAGTGCCTTAATGTAGAACTCACATGCACTGTATGGATTAAAACTGTGGGCATATGAGCTGGGTGTAATCTTTATCGGCCCGGAGGTAAGGTACTAACCCTTGACCAAATGAGGTCATATGGAATACTCTGAATATCTCTAAATATGTACTTGTTCGAGGAATTTTTCTTGGTGATTCGGAGGAATCTACATGTCTTCTTCTCTTACGATCACGAGAACCTTGAAAGTGGTACCCATTTATCTCTTTCTTTCCTTCTGCTCCTAGACAGGTCTGGTCTTTAAACTTAGGTCTCATAGTGCATGTTCGTTTCTCTCTCCGACTGTCATTAAGTCCTCAAAGCTGGCCTTTATTTTCTCGAGCATCTTATTAAAAGTGGCATGTAAGTCACTTTCCTCTTCATCTACGGGAGGTTGTACCTGGGTCGCTAAACACAGCCACCTCAAAGCACGTTTCTTGAAGCCTTCATCAGGTTTCATCTTCGTACCCTGGAGATACTGATGACTTGGTGATAGGTCTAAAGTATATATGTATTGCCCATAAAGATGTCGGTTAAGTCTCCGCATGACTACACTTGGTCTCTACTCAAACAGTTGTACCATATCACGGTAGGTCCTGCTAGACTGTCGTAGAAGTAGTGGATCGACAATTTTTCATTCTCGATGTAGCCCTCTATCTTTCTGCAGGACGTGGTCAGGTGAATAGTGGGGCAGCTTGTTCCATCATCATGCGTAAATAAGGGAATCTTTGAAATCTAGAGGAATGACCAAATCAGGGTTCAAACAAAGTTTTCTTGTATCGAAGACATCAAACTTCTTCTTTGTTCTTTTTTCCTTTCGAGCCCATCTTTTAACAGCTCGAATCTTGATTTTTGAGTGTCTTCAATTCTTTTATCCATGATAAAACCCTAATTGGTCTTTGAATTACTCATAAGATTTATGCAAGGTAATAATAATGCAAGGTGATGATAATGTCATGTAAAACATGCCAGGATCGTGCAAAGCAATGCAATGCAATCCTAAAATATAAATATGAATGCAATAAGGTATTGATTCCAAAAGTGATTCCCATAGAACGACGTTGAGGCCCAAAGGTTTTAGTATATCAGATATTAGATATTTACAGTTACTGATAAGCTTCAGTGCCTACTTTCTTAACTTCATCCAGTAGTCCGATCAGCTTGCCTCTGTAGTTCAGCACTTGGTCCATGTTCTAACTAAGCCTGCCACCTTGTTGAGCCGCCTTACCTGCTCGAGTAATATCGATCTTCGGGTCTTCATCCATCCCCTGCTTAGTCTTTCATAGCTTGGAAATTGCCCTTTCCAACTGAAAAGTGTTGAATTGTCATTGCTCTGTCGTAAACTTGTTTCCAAAACTCTTGTTAATGGCTAAGTTATTCTGTAGCTCATCTCTGGAGACTGTCGTACCTATTCCTAATTTCCTCAAACTTACCTGATAACAGCCTGACTTGATTCTTGCTTGACTAGTTTCTCTTCTTTCAATATTCCGAGTCGTCTTTCAACTGGACAACACCGTTCATCTATTCTGATATTCTTAAACACCCAGGAAAGCTTCTGATGATCATTCTGCAAATTCAATTTTATCCAAGTTATCTCTCTTATCTGAGCTGGCTGAACTCGAAAGAATATCCCTCTCCTGGGATGCCCCTATATCCGATCTTCAAATTTAACTCGCTTGAGTGACCCACTTCGGTATTACTCAAACTTTGTCCTAGATATCGATTCCTCCTCAACTTTGCCCCTCGGGTGATCGTTAGCTCACTATAGATTTGGGGAACTCCGTCTTTAAAACCTAAAATCCTCATCGCGATAAGATCTTTAACTCATTCCTCAGGGCCCCGCAATCCTCAATACCGTGACCCAAACTTCCTAAACGGTAATTGTCTCTAGCACATGTGTCGTAATCTCTCGAGCAAGACAGTCTCTTCGCTAGAGACTTCACCGAGGTAATAAGGCTCTTGTCGATGAACATTAGGAGTAGTTCGGTGTACCTCGCAGGAATCGAGATATACTTCTTTTCATTACTTGCTTCTCAAGTTTCTTCTGGACCGAGCTCTATTTTTTGAAAGTCCGACTCAAGCATACCTTTCGCTTGTTTATTGATGCAGATCACAAAAGGGGTTCAATTTTTCGTATTTGGCTGACTTGGAGGTAGAATTCTGACTATCTCGCTCTCTATTCTGATCCTTAATCGGTTCTTCTTTCGGTTTGATGGATCGCTTACCTTTCGTCAAAGTAATCATCTGATTCATCACATCTTCCCTCTGCTTCTTTCAACTCTTGCACTTTACTTTGCTCATTACCAGTACCATGTCTCCTTACCGTGTCTGACCTAAAGTCTTCAGATGGTTCCTCTTCTATTGTCTCCAATCTTGTTATGGGACAAAACCCTAGATCCGTGCCCTCTAATATCTGACCAGACGACCCTTTGCCAATAATGAACGATTTCTGAGATTTGAGGAACCACTTCGGGAATCAATACCCTATAAATGCGAGAATGCATGCAAATGCGATGTTGATTCTCGAACAGTCTTTGAAAAACTTTCAATAGAGAAAATGTATGCTTGTAAGAAATTAATAATGAATTACAGGCAACAGTTGAATTTATTCTGGAGACCTTGACTTCGGGAAGCAAAATCTGTGCTCCTCGTCTCGACGTCGTCTTCAGGATGATGGATGACTCCGTCTTCTCCTCTTATTCTATTCTATGGACTCGTGACGTCGTGATCTTTATTTTTGTGGCTTCTGAAAATGACATCAGACAATATATTTTCTTCTGTAGATTTGGGTACGTCTAAACATGGATGGATTCTATCGATCCTAGGGGAGTACTTTAAAACTTTTTGGGGTTTAAATTAAAATTTTCAAGGATCATTTGGTTTAAAAATTCCCCTTTTTATTATCAAAAAGTTTTAACTTACTTAAAATATGAAACTTTTAGGTTTCTTTTTGTTATTATTATTATTCTGAAAGTTTTATGAGGGAAGAAGTTTCAAAGCAAAATAATAATATTTTCAAAAAAAAAAATTTAATGAGTTAAATTAAAATCTGAGATTTTTTTTTAAAAATGGTCAAATGTGAAGATTTAAAATTGGGGTTCTGCGGCCCTGACTGAATCTTCTGCGTCGCACGTGCCTTACTATCGTACCGTCTTCTTTCTCGATTGGTCTTTGCTCGGCCTAACTTGTTATTGTAATATTATCGTTTCTGGCAAAACATACTTTTTTCTATTTTGAAAGCCTTTTAATGAACTGTTCTTGAATCAACACCATGATATGCAACATGAATGCAAATAAAGGCGTTGATTCCGCTGGTAATCACCCTTTTGAACGACTTTCATGGGAATTAAAGGGTCGTCCAGATTACAAAAACGGTCCATATTACAAAAGGAGTCTCTATTACAAAAAGAGTCCCTATTACAAAAAGTCTTAATTACAAAACAAAGTTCTACACATAAGCCCTAGCTCTACCTCCTAGCTCCTCGACAGCTCTGAGCAACTTGATAAACCTTGGTGCTTATTCCATGTCCGGGGTTACGAAAGGTCGGAGAGTCGCGGCTTCGGTATCTAAGTCATCCACACGCCTTGCAACTCGTCGTATGTCCACCATCAGGGTCTCGTGTGTATACTTGGGCATTACACGCTTGCTTGGCAAATTGTTACGTCGGATCTGTTGAGTAATCTCTGACCGATGTCACGCGACTGGATCGATGCCGTCCTTCCTAAGACACCTTTTTTCCATGATGAAAGATTTTCTAATCGGGCAAACCACTTGAATCAACGCCTCTATGTAATGTGGATGCAATGATAATGCAACAAAAGTATGTGTAAAATAAAAATAAAAATAAAACACAAAAATGAGTTAGTACCGGATAAAAATAATAAATACATAAATAAAAGGACAAATAAAATAAAATAAGGTAAACAAACAAAAAAAACTCTATTTATTCCGTCTAAAACACCTAAGGTTATCCGCATGGCTCTAAAGGGGTGGGTTTCTATATGTTCTCTACATGCAGTCTTGGTTCTAGGAGGTACCCGAATTGTCCTTGCTGTCCTCTACTAAGAGTAGCAAGGCCCCCGATCATCACCCATTATAGGCTCCTTTCAACTGGGTTCAATTCAGGGGGACCCATTCGCTTATGCCCGTACGAAGGAACGATATCCTTACGAAAGCATAAGGTACTCGAGCCCCGAAGGTACTTTCTAGGCCCATACGGGAGAACGATATCTCCACGAAAGCATTAGCGTTTTCCCCTCACTTAAAAATGAGTTTATATGCCATATTTTAAATGCGTTAAAATAAACGCGCAATTATAACCGAATGTTAATTTAATAGTCACTTTAACCTGGAATTTCTAATATTAATAAAGCGGTAATTATTTTAAAAAGCTTGACTCTCTTCTTGTTTTCGAAAAACAAAAAATTGTCCCCAGTAGAGGCGCCATCTGTAGCGATGTCCATTTCTTGCTAAAAAATGGATTTTCGAGGTGTTTGTGATTTTTCGGATATAAAATGTTTATTCCGTGGGGGTTTTTAAAAAAACCGCATTTTTTTTAAATTGGAGTCGCCACCGGCCATTGAGGTAGGTCGGACACCATAAAAACCAGAGATTCAAAAACTTTGGGTTCGGGAGTCGATTACGGATGGGGAAGGATTAGCACCCCCATACCGCCCAAAATTGGTACTTTAATAATTATTGCTTTATTAATATTACATTTTCTGGATTAAAGTGATGATTAGTTTAAAATTCGGTTATAATTGCGAATAAATTTTAAAGGCCCCGTTATCCGAGAGTAAACGCCCAACCACTATCACTACGCCTGATACTGGCCCCGTTTACGCTCGGATAAAATGGCAACGCATTGACAATTTATATATCTGTTATGCAACCTAAAACATGGCGAATATAAATACAATGCGATAAAATATAAATAAATACGAACATAATAAAATACTAATCTAACATAAATAAAATACTAATCTAAAACATACATACATAAATATTAATCTAACTCATAAATAAAAACAAATCTAACATAAATAAAATATTAATCTAAAACATAAATTTAAAACATAAACAAATACTAATCTAAAACATACATACATAAATATTAATCTAACTTATAAATAAAAACAAATCTAACATAAATAAAATACTAACATTCCTAAATATTAATCTAACACATAAAAAACAAATTTAACATAATTAAAATATTAATATAAAACATAAATTTAAAACATAATAAATACTAATCTAAAGCATAAATAAACATACAAAGTAAAAAAGAACACAATTTTAAATTAACTAATACTTCATTAAATTATAAAATTACAACATAAATAAAAAGGAAAGAAAATATACCTAATTAGGAGCTCGAATAACCAACCTCGACTGAACCCCACTGAGATCTACCTCGACCTCTCCAAAAATAATAACTAGATCGGATCCAAAATAGGACCCCGATCGAATGTTGGATCGAACCAACTGGGGCCGAGGGCACTGCCCCCAACCCCGGCCAGCCTTGCGGCCGGCCATGGCTCCCATGAATTGGGGTGCCAATTTCACTTGCCAATTTGTGGCAAATTGGCGTGCAATTGGGCGTGTAATTGGCTGCCCCCATGCCTTGTATTTATAGGCATGGGGTGGGTGAAATGGGGTGACGTGGAGCACCCTACTCCACGCAATTTCTTCCTTTTTTTAATATATTTATTATTATTATTATTATTTGATTTTTCATTAATTTTATATTAATAATATTATTATTAAAATATTACTAATAACACTAAAACCCGGTCAAAAATGAGTGATTACAGTTGCCCCTCTTTGCTTGTTCTTGTGAAACGAGGACAAAGCAAAGATCAAAAGCACTCATTTTTTACCTACTTTCTTGTCTTTGGCTTTGGAATCACGTGTTCTTCTGGAACTTTCTGCTCTTCCTTAGCCGAATCTTCAAGCTGGTAAGTTCTTCCTATATAGAACTTCTTCACCTTCTGATCTTGGAACTATAGGTTCTCCCTATATAGAACCTTTCATTTTGAAGCCTCGAGTTATGAGTCCCTCCTATATAGAACTTTTCAATCTGAGACGGTAAAGCTTGGAGTCCTTCCTAGATAGAACTCTTCACCTTCAACACTGGTTTCTCCTATATAAAACCTTTTGCGCCACTGATGGATTCTTCCGACTGTGAGTTCCTCCTGTATAGAACTGCTAGTCTTCAAACCCTGGAGCCGTCAGTCCTTCCTATATAGAACTTTTAGCTTCTGAAATCTCAGAGCTACGAGTTCTTCCTATATAGAACCTCTCACTCTAAGACAGTAAAGCTCAGAGCCCTTCCTATATGGGACTCTTCGCTTTCAACACAATAGGTTTTCCCTATATAAAACCTTGTGTATCATGGGTGAATTCCTTCGGCTGGGAGTTCTTCCTATGTAGAACTGCTAGTCTTCACCCTGGAGCTGCAAACCCTTCCTATATAAAACTTTCAGCTTCTGAAATCTCAGAGTTACTGGTTCTTCCTATATAGAATCTTTCACTCTAAGACAGTAAAGCTTGGAGTCCTTCCTATATAAGACTCTTCGCTTTCAACACAATAGGTTTTCCCTATATAAAACCTTGTGTGTCATGGGTGAATTCCTTCGGCTGGGAGTTCTTCCTATATAGAACTACTAGTCTTCAACCTGGAGCTGCAAGCCCTTCCTATATAAAACTTTCAGCTCCTGAAGCCTCAGAGCGACAGATTCTTCCTACATAGAACCTCTCGCTACGGGAGCTTCAAAATATAGGCCCTTTCTATATAGAACCTTTATCTTCAAATTTTTTTTCTTTTTTTCTTTTTCCCTTTTTTCGGCTCTTTTTCTCTCTTTTTCTTTTTTCTTTTCTCTCTTTTTTTCTATCTCATTTTCATTCTCTTTTTTTTACAAGGCTGTTGATATCTTTGGACTTACGCTTCTAAGGTTGTCGCATCATGCCCAAAGGACTTACTAATGGCCCAAAGGACTTATCACCATGCTCGAAAGACTTATTGATGGCTCGAATGACTTAACATCGTGCCCGAAGGACTTACCGATGACCCGAAGGATCTAACATCTAGGCCTCACGCTGCTATGGCTTTCGATTTTTCTGGACTCACGCTGCTAAGACCGCCGAAATCTTTCTTAAAATTTTGGGATTCACGCCAAAAAAGGCTACCGACCTTTCTTCAGATTTGGTGATTCACGCCGAAAATGGCTACCCATCTTCTAGGACTCACGCTACTATAGCTGCCGAAATCTTTCTTCAATTTTGGGGACTCACGCCGAAGGTGGCTGCCAAAATCTTCTTTAAATTTGGGGACTCACACCGAAAATGGCTGCCGATCTTCTAGGACTCACGCTGCTATAGCTGCCGAAATCTTTCTTCAAATTTGGGGACTTACGCCGAAAATGGCTGCCAATATTCTTCAATTTGGAGACTCACGCCAAAAATGACTGCCAAACTTTCTTTAATTTGGGGCTCACACCGAAAATGGCTGCCAATCTTTCTTCCAATTTGGGGACTCGCGCCGAGAATGGCTGCCAATCTTCTTCAATTTGGGGACTCACACCGAAAATGGCTGCCAAAATCTTTAAATTTGGGGACTCACACCGAAAATGGCTGCCGAAATCTTCTAGGACTCACGCTGCTATAGCTACCGAAATCTTTCTTCAAATTTGGGGACTCACGCCAAAAATGGCTGCCAATCTTTTTTCTTGAATGAAATCCACTTCTTAACACTGTTTGACAATTCTTTAAGTACCTGTCCAAAAACAAGCAAAAATTGGCATGTCTTTATCTATATGATGCATGCAATGTCATGCTTTCTTTTTCTTCTTCTCCTTTTTTTCTCTCTTCTCATTTTCTTTTTCTTTTCTTTTTTTTCTTTTTCCTTCAATTTCTTCTTATTTTTTTTCTTTTTCTTTTCTTTTTTCTTTTCCTTTTTTGTTCTAAAGTCTTACACCCTGAAAGGTCGCTCCTCAGATTTCTTCATCTCTTTACTTCTTCACTGTATGCTCTTAAATCTTCATTTGAACATGCTTTTAAATCTTTTGTGTGGAAGGCTTTCTTGTCTTCAGGGTTATCACCTGTCTTCATAAATGATCCTCTGGTTCTTATATTATTCTTATAAGAACCTTTGTCATCTTCTTCGCTTGGCGTTGCCCCATTCAACCATGGGCTCCACTGCTTTGAATTTTTTGACCCATCATACAGAGCATTGATTTATTTCTAGTCATCAGGGTGAGCCAAAATGCTTTCATCCCCTGAGCTCATCCTTGATCTTCTCGTAGCACTTCGACGGGAACTAACTCTCGATCCCTATGCTTTAAATCTCATCATCGTTCATTTTTAAAGTAATGCAAAAGGCAATTTACTTGCGTATATTTCAAAAAATGTTGATTGTTTGAAAAGATAACATTCATTTTGAAAATCACAACTTGGAGGGGATACCAAACATTTTGAAAACAATGTTTGGAACAAATGGTAAACATCATTTTTCCTTTTTTTAAGGACCAAACATTTTTTTATTAATATTTGAAGAGTGTTAAACAAAATTCGAGGTATATTGCCAAACATTTTAAAATCTAATGTTTGGGGGAAATGGTAAACATCAAAACTTTTGGGAGAAAATGTCAAACGTTTTAAAACATGTTTGCCCCCGAAATATCAAACACCATAGCGCATCTGCTTCAAGTTTCCAGAGATCAACTCTAATGAAGGGCATATTTAGAAGATCTTGACCATTGTGGAGATATATGCCAATGTATAGTTTCTTCTGGGCGTGTAATTGGCTGCCCCCATGCCTTGTATTTATAGGCATGGGGTGGGTGAAAATGGGGTGACGTGGAGCACCCTGCTCCACGCAATTTCTTCTTTTTTTTAATACATTTATTATTATTATTATTATTATTTTGATTTTTCATTAATTTTATATTAATAATATTATTATTAAAATAATACTAATAACACTAAAACCCAGTCAAAAATGAGTGATTACAAATTCTCTTTCATGTAACATGTAACTTCTTTTTCATGTATCATGAAATCATGTAACATCTTTTTCATGTATCATGTAGTTATGTTACATTTGTATCATGTAACATCTTGTTATTATTATCATCGTGTCTGGCCAGAGGCCCATGGAAACCCCGTAGCCTATCTGCACCATAGTGCCATGTAGAGTACGTACTCGAGAGGACGCTCTTTGCTCCTCATATAAGGATGCTTTTTGCTCCTCATATAAGGATGCTCTTTGCTCCTTATACTAAAAACACCTCGTTAGTGCCAATTTCACAATGGGCTTGGATCCCCAGGGTGTATCTTGTTTCATTTTAATCTTGTTATTATCCATATTCCTTGTATAGACATGCATTGCCATTATGCATAATAAAATTCTTACCTCGTATTCTACTAAAGCTTGTATTTACTGAAATGCAACAGGTCAAATATTATATAATAATGCAATTTCATTTTCAATTTAGGGTCGACTTATCACAAGTCTTACCTCTATCATCATTATGCAAGCATATAAAAATGCACTCGCCTGTTTATGTAGGCTAGCCTCACTAAGCTCTTTCGATATCCTTTCCTTTCTTGCTATTACTCAGTTCTTCTTCAGTCTCTCTTTGAATTAGAAGACCAATCGAACAAAATTTATCACTATTCTTTGTTAGACTTAAATCTAACGTTACTAACATAATTTCAAGATATAATTATTCGAATATAAAATATTTCTAAAATTTTCCCCAAATTTTCATGTGATTTCTGAATTGGTCCCTAGGTCCTTAGTAACCATTTTGAACATAAATCAATTGTTCAAGCTTAATTTGAACAATTTCCATTACTATTTATTTATTTTGGACTACTATCCTTTTAGCCCTTAAACTTTATAAAAGTGCCATTTTAGTCACTACACCATATTTGTACACTTAATCCATGTACAAATTAATTCTTTACTTATTTCCATCATTTCTAGAATTTTCCCTTAACTTTCAACTTTATTCAATTTGGTCCTTCACTAACTTCTTATTTCGAAATAAATCACTCATATATCCTTTCTTGACATTTCAATCCCTTAACTTCCATAATATGCTTGAATCTTCAATTCTATAAATTTTCCATAAATTCAAGACTAATCCCTAATTTTCTTTAAATTGCCAAATTAGTCTATGTACTTTCAAAAAATTTCATTCTGATCCTTAAACATCAATTCATGCTATTTCAATCATAATTCATCAATTCAAGTGCTAAAATAAATTTAATTTCCCCTAATTCCTCAAAATTTTTGAAATGGTCCCTATAACTTCAATTGGGGAAATTATTTAATCTAACATCGAAATTAAGCTTCCAACATCATAATCCATTCAATATCATCCTCAATTTGATTCCCTAACCAAAATCCCTAATTCTTAGGGTTAGGGTTTATAACATCAAGCGTGGAATTTATTCAAATTCAAGCTTGATTCCATGTTTAAATCATCAATTCAATTAACTACTACTCCAATTTCATCATAAACTACCATTTCCATAATCAATCTTCGTTCATAACATGAACCAACTTGACTTTTATCATGCAAAAATACTATCAAAATGAAGAGAATCAAGCATAGATCACTTTACCTTTAATTTTGCTTGAAACTTGCCCTGATTCTTCAAATTTGAGCATGAAAGTTTGAAAATTTCCTTTCCCCTTTCTTCTCTAATGTTTCGAACAGCCCCTTTAGGGGATGAACAAATTCTTTTTCATCTTTTATATATTTATCCCACATGATTTAATTAAATGAGTATTAAATTCATTTAATTAGTGAATTTACCATTTTGCCCTTTTTAATCCAATGGCCAAGATTCAATCTCATAAAAATCAATGGCTATGATTTAATCCATGTGTAAATATTCTTCCAAAATTGCCCTCAATATTTCAATATATTTCAAAAATGCCATCCATGACAAATGTCCAATTTGCCCTCCAACTAGACTTTATTTACAACAAGTCTTGGAAATTGCTATTCCATCAAAATTTAACCAAATTGTTTCCAATCCAACCGGCCATGTCCCAAAATATCTTAGATTTTTATTTATGGCATTTATTCGATCCAAAAATTCAAATTTCACTCAATAAGATTTTCAAATATTCTCCTTTTGAATTTTTAAAGCTTTATAGCCACTAATATAAGCCTCATACGAAAAATCTGGGTAACACGAAAGTGTCACTCTTGTAAATTAAACTTTGGTCCCTAAACTTTCCAAAGTTCACACTTTAACCCCCTAAACTTTTTAAAATTACAATTTGGTCGCTAGTCCAAAAACTGGGATATTACAATTCCCCCCCCCCTTAAGAAAATTCGTCCTCAAATTTTCAACCTATACTATTTTCAAACAATTTTGGATACTGCTTTTTCATTCTCTCTTCGGTTTCCCAAGTGGCTTCCTCAACTTTATGGTTCTTCCAAAGGACTTTAACCATTGGAATTTTCTTGTTTCTTAATTCTTTAACTCCGTATGCTAGGATTTTCACTAGTTGTTCTTCATAAGTCAAATCCGGCTGCTGCTCGATTTTCTCAGGAGATATTACATGTGAAGGATCTAATCGATACCTTCGTAGCATGGACACGCGAAACACATCATGAATCTTACTCATATCCGGAGGTAATTCCAGTTGGTAAGCCACTGGTCCAACTCTTTTTAAAATTTCATATAGTCCAATAAATCTAGGGCTAAGCTTCCCTTTCCGCCCGAAACGTAGCACTTTCTTCTAAGAAGAAACCTTTAGGAACACTTTTTCTCTAACCTCATACTCGATATCTTTTTTTTATTTGTATAGCTTTTTTCGATCTGCTGTGGCCTTGAGATTATGTTGAATAATCCTTACTTTATCTTCCATGTCTTGCGTTAAATCAACTCCTCCAATGTTTGAGTTATTCATGACATTTCAATCTTGCAACTCAAACCAATTAGGAGGAGTTCAACACTTCCTTCCATACAATGCTTCGAAAGGTGCCATCTTAATACTTGCTTGATCGCTGTTATTGTAATCAAATTTAGACAAAGGTAAGTACTTTTCCCATGATTCTGCAAACTCGATTACACAAGCTCGTAGCATGTCCTCCAAAATTTTTATGATCCTTTCAGATTGCCCATCTGTATATGGATGAAAAGTTGTACTAAAATTTAATTTAGTACCCAAAGCTTCATGTAATGCACTCCAAAACCTTAAAGTAAATCTTGGATCTCTGTTTGATGCTATAAATACTGGAACACCATGCAGTCGTACTATCTCTCGAATATAAAGTTCTGCATATTTATTCAGTGAATAATCTATTCAAACTGGAATAAAATGAGCAGACTTTGTCAGTCGATCCGCAATTACCCATATTGAATCCTTTTTGCTTGGTGTAGCTGTCAATCCTGTTATAAAATCCATCATCACCCGTTCCCACTTCCATTGGGGAATAGAGATAGGCTGAAGAAATCCAGAAGGTACTTGATGCTCAGCTTTTACTTGTTGACAAGTTAAGCACTTTGCCGTGAATTCTGAGATTGCTCTTTTCATTCCTGGCCACTAGTATCGAGTCCTCAAATCTTGATACATCTTGTTACTTCCTGGGTGCATAGTCAATGGAATATAATGCGCCTCTGTTAATATATCCTTCTTCATATTATCATTATTAGAAACATACACTTTACCTCGATAATATAAACAATCATTAGGCTTGATCTCATAGTCCTGTACTTCTCCAGCTTCAGCTTATCTCCTTCTTTCAAGACATTTTTCATCTGTGGACTGCAAATCTTTGATTTGATCCAACAAAGTTGGTTTTATCTGAAATTCTGCTGTCAAGGAACCATCTCGTTCCAATGACAAATGTGTATTCATCATGCGCAAAGTAGAAAATGTCTTTCGACTAAGAGCATCTGCGACTACATCACCCTTCCCAGGGTGATGATCAATAACCACATCGTAATCCTTCAAGAACTCGACCCATCTTATTTGTCGCAAGTTCAGATCCTTTTGTGTCATTGGATACTTCAAAATTTTGTGATCTGTATAAATATGACATTTTTCACCATACAAATAGTGTCTCCAGATTTTTAAAGCAAAAATTACAGCTGCCATTTCCAAATCATGTGTCGGATAGTTCTTTTCATGAGTTTTGAGTTTCCTTGATGCATAGGCTACTACATGACCTTCTTGCATCAATACGCAACCCAAACCACAATGAGATACATCATTGTATAAAGTATATTCATTTCCCGGTTCTAGTTGAATTAAAACTGGTGCCTCGGTCAGAATTTTCTTTAATCTTGCGAAACTTTCCTGGCACTTCTCTGTCCAAACAAATGGAATACCGTTTCGTAGCAGCTGGGTAAGATTCATAGCAATGATGGAAAAATCCTACACAAAGCGTCTGTAATATCTAGCAAATCCCAAGAAACTCCAAACTTCAAAGACATTTTTCGGCACTTCCCATTCAAGAAAAGTTATCTCTAACAACCAGAACTCACATTTTGAAAACTTGGCATATAGCTGCTTATCTCTTAAAGTTTCTAATACCACTCGAAGATGATAATCATGATCAGCTTTAGTCTTCGAGTATACCAAAATATCGTCTATGAAAACCACGACAAACTGATCCAAATAGGGTTGGAATACCCTATTCATCAGATCCATGAATGTAACAGGGGCATTCTTCAATCCAAAAGGCATTACAGAAACTCGTAATGTCCATAACGGGTTCTGAATGCTATTTTCAGTACATCATCTTCTTTGACTTTAAGTTGATAATACCCCGATCGAAGATCTATTCATAGCCTTTGCTCTATTCACAGCCTTTTGAAAGTTTGATAAATTCATGCCCAATAGAATCTCTTTGGGCCTTGGATGAAGTTTCTCTATAAACCACTACCATCGAGACTTTTCAGTCGGCATTAACTCAACTACATACCGACTCAGTCTATTGAAATCTAACTCGTACTCATAGACAGTACGAGTATCTTGTTTAAGATCCAGAAACTCCTGTAGTATCTCTCTCTTGAATTGTTCTCCAATATACTTGGCCTAAAATGCTTCTTGGAAAAATGTCCAAGTTATTTCAGCAGCCGGTACTAGCTCTGTGGCATTAGACCACCAAAATACGAGTATGTCCTCTCAATAAGGAGACAACTCCTTCCAACTTTTTAGCATTGGAGCAACCGAGCCCTTCCATCAGGATCTTAACATCATTTAGCCACAACTCGGCAGCCATCGGACCACCTTCTCTGTGAAATTCTAGAGCTCCCAACTTTTTAAGTTTTTTCGCAGTCGTTGCTCTAACTGGCGCAGGTACCGGAGCTGGTGCTGGAGGCTGAAGTCTATTTACCATAGCCTTCAAAGCTTGCACTAGTGCTCCATATTCTTGCACCGGAGCTCTCTGTTGCTCTGGTGGTTTAGCCGGGGCAGGAAAGAGAGGTGGAGCTTGCGGTACATTGTTACTCCCACTTTGAACCTCCTCCTGTTCCCCGCGATCCATCGCCTGTCGTGACTCAGCAGTATTCGACATTATTCAATACTGCAATAACCTATATATATATATATACGAGGAGAAAAATAAAGTTATATAGATAGTACATCAGTAATATAACATCCTAGGAGCACGTACTTAAAAACAAATCACATTAAACTCGGTTTAGCCTCTAAAATCAGCAAAACCTTTAGCTCTGATACCAATAAAAATGTAACACCCTTAACGTATACTTCTATATCAAATGTACGTAAAAGATGCTACTAAGTTAACAAGAAAACTTGACTTAAACTTTTTTTATATACCAAATTTACCTCACAGTTTAACCCTTTCTCGATTTTGAATTAAAAACTGTGTTAGGCTGTTGTAGCTAGTTTTGACCCTGAATTGTTTTATAAAATTTATAAATGTGTTTTCGAAATAAAAAATATTAATCAGGGTGAAAACTAGGTACCTTTCCTAGACCCTTTCTTGATTTTAAATTTATTACACGATTAGGGTTAAATAATATTTAACTATGTCATAAATCATAACCATTTGTAACAAACCATTTTCTAAGTCCATACATTCATATTAATATATATATAAATTATAAACTTAAGTTTAACAAAGTAGTTATCCATTTAAAGTTTACAAACCAGTTTACTCATTTAAAATACACACTAACATATACTTTAACATTCGTACATGCCACTAGATATCAACTACTTTAAATATGTACATATCGTAGTCACTTTAGTAACTTGATCTTTCCAAAATAAGCAGCTCCTCTTTAAGTCTATCTTAGAGAACCTACGTGTGAAACAACATCACACGCTAAGTATGAACTTAGTGAGGCATTCAAAAATAGTTTTAAGAAAACATGAAGTAATGCAATTCAGCATATCATGTATAAACTGCAATACACATTTCCTATATCTAAAAATCATGTCACAATGTCAACTTTCCATGTATCATCAGTATCTTGTGAAACATCATTATCATGTATAACATGAATCATCTCTATTTTGTATCATATAACATCTCTATCATGCATCATGTAACATTTCTATCATATATCATGTAACATGTCTATCATGTATCATGTAACATTTCTATCATGTATGTCATATACTTCTCTATCATGTAACATGTAACTTCTTTTTTCATGTATCATGAAATCATGTAACATCTTTTTCATGTATCATGTAATCATGTAACATCTATATCATGTAACATCTTGTTATTATTATCATCGTGTCTGGCTAGAGGCCCATGGAAACCCCATAGCCTATCTGCACCGTAGTGCCATGTAGAGTACATACTCGAGAGGACGCTCTTTGCTCCTTATATTAAAAACACCTCGTTAGTTCCAATTGCACTATGGGCTTGGATCCCCAGGGTGTATCTTGTTTCATTTTAATCTTGTTATTATCCATATTCCATGTATAGACATGCATTGCCATTATGCATAATAAAATTCTTACCTCGTATTCTATTGAAGCTTGCATTTACTAAAATATGCAATAGGTCAAATTTTATATAATAATGCAATTTCATTTTCAATTTAGGTTGACTTATCACAAGTCTTCCCTTTTTCATCATTATACAAACATATAAAAATGCACTCACATGTTTATGTAGGTTAGCCTCACTAAGCTCTTTCGATATCATTTCCTTTCTTGCTATTACTCGGTTCTTCTTCAGTCTCTCTTTGAACTGTAGAAGACCAATCGAACACAATTTATCACTATTCTTTGTTAGACTTAAATCTAACATTACTAACTTAATTTCAACATAATTATTCAAATATAAAATATTTCTGAAATTTTCCCCAAATTTTCATGTGATTGCCGAATTGGTCCCTAGGTCCTTAGTGACCATTTTGAACATCAATCAATTGTTCAAGCTCAATTTAAACAATATCCATTACTTTTTACTTATTTGGGACTATTATTCTTTTAGCCCTTAAACTTTATAAAAGTGACATTTTAGTCACTACAAAATATTTGTACACTTAATTCATGTACAAATTAATTCTTATTTCCATCACTTCTAGGATTTTCCTTTAACTTTCAACTTTATTCAATTTGGTCCTTCACTAACTTTTTAATTCGAAATAAATCCCTCATATATCCTTTCTTGACATTTCAATCCCTTAACTTCCATAATATGATTGAATCTTCAATTCTATAAATTTTCCATAAATTCAAGACTAATCCATAATTTTCTTCAAATTGCCGAATTAGTCCCTGTACTTCCAAAAAAATTCATTTTGATCCTTAAACATCAATTCATGCTATTTCAGTCATAATTCATCAATTCAAGTGCTAAAATAAATTTTCAATAATTTCCCCTAATTCCTCAAAATTTTCGAAATGGTCCTTATAACTTCAATTGGGGAAATTATTTAATCTAACATCAAAATTAAGCTTCCAACATCATAATCCATTCAATATCATACTCAATTTGATTCCCTAACCAAAATCCCCAATTCTTAGGGTTAGGGTTTATAACATCAAACATGGAATTTATTCAAAGTCAAGCTTGAATCCATGTTTAAATCTTCAATTCAAATAACTACTACTCTAATTCCATCATAAACTACCATTTCCATAATTAATCTTCATTCATAACATGAACCGACTTGACTTTTATCATGCAAAAATACTATCAAAATGAAGAGAATCAAGCATAGATCACTTTACCTTAATTAAATTTGCTTGAAACTTGCCTTGATTCTTCAAATTTGAGCTTAAAAGTTTGAAAATTTTCTTTCCCCTTACTTCTCTAATGTTTCGAATAGCCCCTTTAGAGGATGAACAAAATTTTGTTCATATTTTAGATATTTATCCCACATGATTTAATTAAATGAATATTAAATTCATTTAATTAGTAAATTTACCATTTTGCCCCTTTTAATCCAATGCCTAAGATTTAATCTCATAAAAATCAATGGCTATGATTTAATCCATGTGTAAATATTCTTCCAAAATTGCCCTCAATATTTCAAAAATGTCATCCATGGAAAATGTCCAATTTGCCCTCCAACTAGACTTTATTTACATAAAGTCTTGAAAATTGCCATTCCATCAAAATCGAACCAAATTGGTTCCAATCCAACCGGGCATGTCCCAAAATATCTTAGATTTTGATTTATGGTATTTATTCGATCCAAAAATTCAAATTTCACTCAATACAATTTTCAAATTTTCTCCCTCTAATTTTTTAAAGCTTTATAGCCACTAATATAAGCCTTGTACGAAAAATCAGGTAACACAAAAGTGTCACTCTTGGGGGTGAACTATTCATTTACGGGGTTAGATTACATAACTTTTGGAAATTACACTTTGGTCCCTAATCTTTTCCAACGATCACACTTTAACCCCTAAACTTTAAAAAATTACAATTTGGTCACTAGTCCAAAAATTGGGATATTTCAGCCATCTTGAGGCCTTTTCTCAGACCAGGATAGCCCATTAAACCTCTGTGACCTTTGGGCAGCTTCAGTGGAGATTGCTCGATTCACGAGCTCTTGGAAATTCGTGATTCCCAAAGCAGTGAATAAGGGTGGAAGCTCATCACTTAGACCTGCAACAAACATCTTGCACTTCTCTTCCTCTTTCTTTATGTATTCAACTCCATACTTGCAGTACCTGCAGAAGTCATGGATATATTGCTTCATCGGCCTTCCACCTTGCTTAAGATGCATGAAGATATCTCGCCTTTCTGCCAGGTAATACTCATTGATATACTTTTTTCCTAAACTCACGCAAGAAGAACTCCCAGGTTACAGCTTCCTTGGAAGCGGTAAGTATTGTTGTTTCTCATAAAAGTAAAGCTTCGTCTGACAACAAAGCCAAGGCACACTTGAGCTTATGCTCATCTAAGCACTATAACTCCTTGGTCATAATTCTTATGGTGCTGTCCAGCCAATATTCTACCGTCTCAGGGTCTTCACCAGCCTTACCTGTAAAGGTAGTAGCTCGGTGTTGTACCAGTTTATCAATAGGGGCTCGGGACATAGAACTAGCAACTACAGAAGATTGTGCAGTCTGCTCAGATTTAAGGGTGGTCGTAAACTGTTTAAACATCTTAGTCATGTTCTTGTAGCATTCAAATTGAGCAATCTGCAATACTGGTTCGGGGTTCAATGGTTCTTGCGGTGAAACTTGTGGATTTGGAGGGTCTTCCTCCTTCTCTCCTCGCCATGAGTCAAGGAGCCAGTAGTAAGCTCAACATCCTCGCTAGCTTTATCGGAGTCAGGCATCTTATATTATAAAAGGAAAAAGGATCGGTTTAATCGCAAGTCACAATATACACAATAATAAACTCCTAGGTGGCATATGCAATTCAATAACTATGCAATGGACTTCAGTTTAGTCCTATAATCGACTAAACTCTAGCACTGATACCACAAATATAACACTCACTTCCCAGTCCGGTAGGAATCATGGTCAAAAAGCATTATCGGTAGACAATAAGATAATCGGATCTATAATTATGATGTTATATGCAATGAATCACGTATCAATAATTTATAGTGCAAAATAATAACTTTTTTTAAATCAATAAAGTTTGCCCAATTTATGATTTAGGGCCAATTGGTAACTTATTAAAGTTTAGAGACTAACTTGTAAAACCAATAAAATACAAAGTATCGTTTAAATTAAGGTTACCCATACGAAATTCAATGCTTGATTAACCTACATGCCAATATCTATCATAATCGGAGTTCATTTGTGTCCTTAATTAAGTCGTATAAGATTCGGTGACCAATTTACAACATTTTGAAACTTTACAAAACATCTTTTAACTAACTTAACTACTTCTGTACTGATACTCAAAGAGGTCGTATCGGTACGCCTTCGTTGTGGTCTTTAAAAAGAATTACAGACTTTAGGGGCCGTACCAATACAGATACATCTGTATCGATACGCCAAGCTGATCCTAATTATCTTGGATTCCAAAACTGACCAACTGTACCAAAATGCGTAGGGCCGTATAGGTACGCCTACCTTGACTATTAAAACGATTATTTTCTTTAACCTCGTATGGATACTGGTTATCAGTACAAGTGGTCAACGCCAAGATGGTCAACCTTGGAGATCGATACAGTATTGATACGATACTACAATATTTATCTAGTGATTAACACTCGTACTGATACTCCTAGATGCGTATCGATATGCATCTACGTAGAAATTCCAATGGCTAAGCCCCGTACCGATATGCCCTGAAGCGTATAGAGACCCAACGTTAAACTTGACCAAATATGCAAGGCCATATTTATAGCCACCACCTGTATCGGTACGATAAGGCTTGTAATGATAGATTTTATCTGGTTTTTAATCAAATTAGGGGCTTAACCTTATCCAATTGTTACCAAATTTTAAAAGCAAGTTTTTAGCCACTTAATCTAAGCACATGCCAAATTTCATGTCATTTCGAATCCATTTACCATGATTTTACATATTAATGCACTTTAGGCCATATTACCAAATTTTACAAAAAAACCAATTTGCCAAGTTTTATATCTTGACCCTTTTCAACATGGTGAACCATATGTACAAACAAAATGAGGCTAAACCAATAGACCTTATGCCACCATTCTAGGAGTTCAAAGGCTAGATTAACATTACATATAGTTGGTGTGACTTGCTTCAAAACATTTCTTGCTCCTATCCTTGTCCCAACCAACCTTTAACCTAAAAATGCATGGAAATGAGATGCATTAGGCTTCTATAGCCTAGTGAGGTAGTCAACAACAATAACGTGGATGCCAATAATATCAACAACATGTGTATCAATGTAAATACATCTCAAATCATGTTTTAGCAATAATTTCAATAGCTTAATTCCTTGGATTGTAATGTGAATGTGGATACGCGAATTCCCAACCAACATCGCCAAAAATAAATGGTCAATATCCTCTAACATCGCCAATAAGACCAACACTAACACATCCCGCCAACATCGCCAAATAGAGCCATAGCTCAAGGACTGTAGTCCACTCCGTACCAATGAGCTCATGAATTCTATGGCATGCTAATTGTATCCCATGTCCATTCGTATCCAGGGATTCAATACATAGGCCAATATCGGTAATAATAACAATATCAATAACAATAGCAATAACAATAACGGTAGCCATGACAATGTCAATATAGCCTTAACAATATACCATGATCAATATGACCTTTATCAATGTTTCAATAATATCAATGAAAATGCAATGATTCAATGATCAACTTGTCAATATTCAATGATCAACTTGACAATAAATAAGCTTACCAATGATACATTTGACATGGTTTTCACATATCCATACATTGTTTCCAATGATGGAATACAATAGACTAATATAATGAAATTGAGATAGGGCCAATCTCGATACTCTAACTACATTCACCGATACTTCTGAGGCTTTCAAGGCTATCGGATGACAACCCCTTTGTGCTTGAACTTGTTGGAATTAGAAAGATTTGGTGATTATTCACCTTGATTCTATTGAGCTACAAGAAAATAATGATTTCAATATCGATAATGGATTCATATCAACTTAATAGCTATGAAAAACAATAACGAATAAGCTATGTTATCCCTAGAGAATTTCTAGGGTTCTTTAATTCTTAAACTTGGAGTTAAACATGGTTTAGCCATGGAATTGATAAATTAATTGAGGGGAATTGCTTACCCGATCGATGGTTATAATCTAAGATTAGGAAACTGAAGAAAATTAAAGCTTGAATTACTCTCCAATGGAGGTGTGAGCTTGGCTTAGCTAGAGGAAGAAGATGACTTAATGGTGAGGTGCTTGCTTGAGAGTTAACCAGGTAAGGCTTTCTACCCATATTTCATTCTTTTAATTGTTTAGCTTTTCTTTAGATGAAGGAATCTCATCCCAAATGACCACGTAGGTGGTGACTAATATTGAAGAGGGGCTAATCGAAAAGTTAGTCCCTCAACTCTTCAATCTTTATAGTTTTGCCCCCAAGCTTTTAGTTTTCTCAATTTGGTCACTAAAACAACTTTCAAAGTTTACAATGAAATCATTGATAAATATCAATACTTAATTGGGGTTCACTAATCCAATAATTGCCCACTTGGTCAAAGGTCAACTCTATAATTTGACTTTCTAGTGCAAAATTTTCAGTTGCTAAAATTAAATTCCGACTAGACCCAGTTTCGGGGTTTTACAATAACGGCCCACACTTCCTGGTAGAATGCCTCGGTGCCCCCATATGGAAATTGAAAGCACTATCTGGGTTAGAACTGTGGGCAGATAAGTCCTAGTACTACCAGTGTCATCATGCTTCTCAAAGTCGGGACCTTGAAATTAGGTGGGATAGCTAGATCAGGGCTAGGCAAAGCTCTCTTACATTAAAAGCATCAGCTCATCCTCTTTTCCTAACCTATCTCTTAAACCTATCTTCTGACTGTTCGAATCTTGATCTCTAAGTTTGTTCAATTCTTCCCAAAATTTTGTCCATGATAATAAACTTCAACTGATTCTCAGATTACTACGATCGAACCCTAAGAATTTTATTATTTTATTAATCAATGCATGAAATGTGTTATACATGAATAAACGACTAAAAGAGCAAACAATAAGTGTAAAATGCAATGAATGAAAATAAGGTGTTGACAAATAGTCCTTAGAAAGACTTTCGTTTATCATAGAAGATGTATGATTACATGAAGCTTAAATAACAAATTACAAATACCAGTTAGCTTCTCGTCTTGACATCTTGACTTCGTGAAGCAAGGCTCACACTCTACGTCTCAACATCGTATTCGGTCTGGTTGGCGACCCCTTCATTCTCCTCTTATGCTACTTAGAAGATCTGCGACAGTGTAATCTATGTACCCTAGAGCTTTTAGGGAAATCGTTAGCCTGTGCAGGTAAAATATAAACAAGATTCTCTTTTTTGGTAGATCCAGATGCAAACGAATCCAATTTTGAACCGTGCGTCCAAGTTACGTTACCTTCTTGCTCGGTATGTATGTCATTGTTGAACTATCCTTTTCTCCACTGGTCTTCATTCGGTCTAATCCGGTACTGTAGCATTATCTCTTTTGGTATAACATAATTCTCTCTTATTTGGATTTCCTTCTAAACTGGACCGTTTTCGATTCAACATTTATGTATGATACGAGATGCAAATTGGATGCAAAAAAGAAAAAAAACAAAAAAGTTAGTATAGCGAAACAATCGAGTAAACAAATTAAAATAAATTAAATACTCAAAAATAAAATAAAACAATCAATTCGAAGTGAATAAAAGGTATGTGCAACAGATAAAAGCAAACAAGACCTAAAAGGGTTAATTCCAAACGGGCAACATAACGACATGGTTCTTACAAAAGGTGGGCTCCTATGATCCACTATATGCGGTTAAGCTCTAAAGTAAACGGTACCCAAACTGGCGTTGAGACATCGATTCGGGGGAATACGACCCTTATACCATACGGAGGTGAACGCCCCATGAAATATAAGGACCGAATTTCGAAAGTGAATTACAACACCATACGGAGGTGAGCACCCCACGAAGCGAAGTAATCACTTCCACTTAAAGGTTCTAAAACTAATATATGATGACAATTTTTATCAAACATTATGCAAAATCAAACAAGGTTTAGAAACTAAAAATTAAATTAAATCGAATTTAAATTTTTCCTTAATAATAACGATGCGAACCCAACTAAGGCTTAACTCTCCATTTTTAAAACAAAAAAATTCTCCCCAACAGAGTCTCCATGTTGTAGCGACTAATTTTTAGAGCCTATACGAAAATTAAGAAATTATATATAGGGGGTTTTCGCTTTTATTGAAAAAATATTTAAAAAGGGATATTGTATGAAAACCCATATTTAAAAAACAAGGATTCGCCACCGGCACTTTGCTAGACCGGACACCGAAAACAAAACCATAGATTTGAATTGAGTTCGAGAGTCAGTTACGTTTGGCGAAGGGTTAGCACCCCGCTACGCCCAAAATTGGTACCTAAAAGTTCGCATCGTATTTATTAAGGAAAATAAAAATTCGAGTTAATTTAATAATTAATTCCTAAAATGCATGTACACATAAGAATATTAAATTTGTATCGATATCCATGGTACCAAAGGAGATGAAAACTGGAGACCGGGATGACACTCCCACTAGAATACCGGAATAAGAGGCCTAACACTATATACAATAAATTAGACATGATAATTTAAAACACGTGGGCAATTAATTATGCATGAATAAATATATACCAACATGATCAAATAATAACACAATTAAAATAGAATACAACAAACACATATAAACACGACATAACTAAAATGATACATATACTATAACATAGGGTGGCATATGATATACTATATACCTATATTTTAACAGACAGTTTAAATATAAAAAATGTTATAATTATACTCTATACCCATATAAAACCACCATATGGATAAATATAATGAATAATATAATAAAAAAGAGTAACATATATAATGTAAATTAATAAATATATACATACATAAGTGTGTAAACATAAGATATATAAAAACATATATAATTTTTTTTCTTTTTAAATATATATATATATAAACATAGTATGTATCTAAAATCATATACTACGCAAATATAAAAACATAGTGTATATATACGTATCATATTTAGTATATATATAGGTATAATACTAAATATAATTAACAGTAGGTAAAATAGTAAAATATACACACATTATACATATTAAATATATTATTAGGGTAGAAATAACGTACATATATCCATATATAATAAATACTAACAAATATACAATTATATTCACATACCTACATATGAGAAGATTACAAGTTAAATATTAAACGATCACTAAGAATTAATCCACACATTCGAACAACATATATAAACATACAAACAAAAAATACAAAAAAATGTGACAACAAAACTTAAATAAATAAATAAATACCAATAAAATCATCAATATCTCTATTAAACCATGGGAATGGATTACACCACAAATATAATAAAAAAAGAAAGAGTATACCCAAAACCCAAATATTTACGCTCGATCAACTAAATTCCACGTGTTATTGTTGGGGTTTAAAAAGCTCGATTCAAGAGTTTTTGTGGTTCGAATGGGTGTCAGAGTTGAGAGGCTCGGATATGGCAATGGCTAATGGTGGAGTAAATGTGCTTTGGGGGCAATCGGTTTTGGTGTTAAGGGTGAAGAGACAATGAAGTGGTGGGGTTACCGAATAAAAAAATGCATGAGAAAATGAATGGAGGAGCCTTGTTTTTTTTTTTTTTTTTTGTGGAGTTGAAAGTGGACGATGGCTTTATGAATGGTTGAGGGTGAGATGATTGGGTGATTCCCGGTCCATTTGGGGTTAAGGGAATATAATATATATGGGGAAAATAATGGGAGTGGGGTTGGGTTTTTTTTTTGTAGAGTGGTGTAGGGCATGGGTGAAGCACTAAGGGCATGGTGCAAAGCATAGATATTGAGGGTAAGGTGCGGCTAGTGACAGGGCATGGAGTTGGCGTGTAGATTTGATTTTTCTTTCTTTTTTTTTTAACAATAACAATAATAAAATAATAATTATATAATAGTAATAATGTTACAACTTGGGTAAAAATCGGTGATTACACGTTGATAACTGGGTATATTGCTATCGGTTTTATATGGGAAGTGTTCGTGAACTTTTCAATGAAATTTCCGTGCGAGATGTAGTGTCCTGGAATGCGATGATCATGCGATATGTCCAAACTGGTCAATACGACGAAGCATTGGCTTTTTTCAAAGAGATGAATGGTGCAAATATTGTGCCTAATGAAAGCACATTGGTGACGGTCGTTTCAGCTTGTGTTCAGTCGGGTTCTCTTGAAATGGGGATGTCAGTTCGGTATTGGATTGATGAATATGGACTTGGTTTTAATATTCATCTTGTTAATGCATTTATCGATATGTATTCCAAGTGTGATGATTTTGACATAGCTTTGGAAATGATTGAGGGCTTAGAGCAAAAGGACGTTATTTCGTGGAATGTGATGATTGATGGTTATACACATATGGGCTGACATAAAGAAACCTTGGGGCTTTTTCAACAAATGCTATAGTCGAATATAGAGATGAGTGATGTCACCTTGCATTCTTCTGGTTTGTGCTAGCCTTGGTGTCAAGCAAATGATTTGCTGCTGCCACAACATGGATGCTCAATGCTACGGTGAGATTGCTGTAGGAACTCCACCACAACATTTCACTGTTATATTTGACACTAGAAGCTCAAATTTTTGGGTACATCGTCTAAGTGCTATTTCTGGTTTGTGCTAGTCTTGGTGTCAAGCAAATGATTTGCTGCTGCCACAACATGGATGCTCAATGCTACGGTGAGATTGGTGTAGGAACTCCACCACAACATTTCACCGTTATATTTGACACTAGAAGCTCAAATTTTTGGGTACATCGTCTAAATGCTATTTCTGGGTCTTATGTTATTTTCATTCCAAGTACAAGGCAAGTGAGTTAAAAACATATAAGAAGAATGGAAAATCTATTGTTATTCACTATGGCACTGGTGTTATTTCTAGTTTCTTTAGTTATGACCATGTTCAAGTCGATAACTTGGTTGTGGAAGATCAGGAATTTATTGAGGCTATTAAGGAGCCAGGTCTTACAGTTTTGGTGGCCAAATTTGATGGGAAGTTCATAAATGCTATGATATACCTGAAAGATGACCACCTAAATTAGTTAGATTTTATATTAATTATATTCTAGTATTGTTAGTGTAAATAAAGTAGGAGGCCAGAAGGAAACGGATATGAAAATTGTTAAACATTTGGTTGTGACAATTTTTTTCTAGGTTCGGTGTTCCTTGTTGACACCTTTCTTCCCTATTTTATATTTTTTTCTTCTGTAATTTTCTTGTTTGTCAATAAAATAACAGTTTGAGTGTTTGGTTCTGTAATCTCTCATTTTTATCCGGTTTGTAAATATTGTTAATATGTTAGTATAATAATTAATGGATATTATTATTGCATGTATACATATGTGATATTAGTATGTGTGCTGTTTTTTATACGTGTGGTTAATATATACGTAATATATGTGTGTGAGGTGTGTGTGAATGCATGTATAGGATATGTATTGTGTAGGCGTACGTATTTATAATTACTATGATATATGTATCGTGTGTGTATTTACTTTTTATGTGTGCATTGTGTGTATGTGTAATTATATGAATGTGTGTTATATACGAGTATATTTATGCAATATGTGTACGTTCGTGTATGAATAGGTATGTTTGTGTGTGTATGTATGTGTACGTATATGTGTTTGCATGTATATATGTCAATCTGCATGTATGTATTATTAAGTGTATATGTATATGTTTTATTATTATTATTATTATTATTATTATGTTATTTGTATTATTAGTGATATTGTTATTATTATTGTTATTATTGGTAATGGGTTGTATTAAATTGAAGTCCAATATCTATTAAACCCAAATAAATAATTAAAAGTCCAATCCACAATTACAAAACCCATAATTGAATACCTTGGGCCCAACCCGGCCAAGCCCGTTCAAATAACAAAAAACCCTAAAAAATTATATATATATATATAAACCCTAATATACATTATATTCGTTTGCAGCAGCCAAAGGAGGGCTGTTGGATCAGATCCAGATCCAACGGCCATGATCAACTCAAGATGATCCAGCTGGCGCGCGTGAAGCACACCTCTAGGCCGTTCGTCTCCCACTCGCGTCCAGGACCACCTCGTTATCGCCAAGATCTAATCTAAGCAGTTCATCTTCGAAGAACCTCAACCGTTGGATTAGATCTGATCCAACGGTCCAAAATGCACCTGGCTGAGAGACTCTATCTCTTTCCCCCCACGACGGCACCACTCCACCGTACCACCAACCCCTCAACCACCGGACATGCCAAACATCACAAAAAAAGATGGATGTCAGTACCAAATCAAATAAAAAAGAAGGGTATTTATGTATGGATTTTCTACAAAAAAAAGAGAGATCATGAAAAACTAGCACATATATATATCAGATCTCAGATCTTTTTTGTACACAACCATATATTCGAAATAAAAAAACCAAGAAAAAGAACTTTCAGTTGTATTTTCCTTCTTGCTCCTTTTTCTCTCATGGATGTTTATTTAAAAAAATATTAAATAAATAAGTAAAATCTGAAGCGTTGAGAGTTTACCCAGCCGCAGGTGGATGTTCTCTTGCCGGTAATAAGCCCTTATGGGGTGAGCCGATCAAAGGAGATACTTCCAGTAGGTTTGTTTATAAAAAAGAGAGGAAAAATATTGTTTTTTTTCTTCAGGTTTCCCTAGATCTAGGTAAGAAAGGGGTTAATCTCTCAAATCTGAGGTTAGATTCAAGGTTAGATAAAAAAGGGAAGTCTTAGAGTAATTTAGGGTTTACCGCCACCGGTGATTGGCGGCCGGCGGCGGCCAAAAGCCGGTTTCTGTGTTTAATCCTCGGTTGAGGTTGAATACCAGAAAAGAGTGGGGGTTTTCGGTTCTGGGGAAAATAGTAAAGGAGGGTTCTTTTTAGACACAAAAATTAAAATGCCAAAAGGGTTAAAGCTGATCTAATAGGGTTCTTATATAAGCAATTTTTGTTTTAAAATTGGTGTAATTACTACACTAGTCATCCCGTGTTCTTAATATTTTCATAAACGTCTCGCCCCTTGGTCTAATTACAGACGTAAACCTTCTTTCTTTTCAAAGCCTTTCAATTTAGTCCCTAAATTAACCCAGTTCAGATTTTAAGTGGTCAAATTACCTCCCCATCCATCCCGCATGTCTGAAGTTTACACTCTGAGCTTGCTCCTTGGTCTTATTACACGTTTAAGTATATTTTATTTTGTTTGTACATTATGTTCATTAATGTTTTGATGCACATGCTTTTGCGATTATGTTGTTTTAGTATGATTGCTTTGCTCATTGTGTGTTTTTATGTGTTTGTGTATTTCATGTTTTTATGTTTTATAATATTTGTTTAGTTGATCGTGTTATACTTTTATATTTTCGTTTGATAGCTCATATCTTACATGTTTGATTGGTGCTTGTCTAGTTTATTTGTATATGGCATTTTTTGCATTTTAATATGCATTTTATGTTCACCTTGTTTTTAGGTTATGTGTTAGTGTGGTGTCATTTATCCCATTTAAATGTCATGTTTTAAGTTGTGGGTGTAAATTGTGCCATATGATAAAAGTCAAGTATTAGTTTTTTATGTTATCATGTTGTTATGTTAGTTTAGCATTACATTTTATGCATGCCATGCATAATTATATTTGTGTCTTTGTGTGTTCAAGCATGTTGTAGTTAATTAATTTAACTTTGGAAGCATGTTTTTCTTCTTTTTGCTTGTTTATGCTTTGTTTTTTTATTATGATATGTTAGGTTATTTGTGTTCATACATTTAATTATTTTTTATAGTTTTTGTGATATTCTTTTTTTATTATTATTTATTATGTTTTACCATGTCAATGTGAATGTACGGTTTTTTAATTTGTTTTTCATATTGCATAATGAGTGTATTTTTGTCAATGCGGTACCCTTTTATTCGAGCATAAATGTGGCCAGTATCAAGCACAGTGATGGTGGTTTATCAGTTTACTCTCGATTAATGAGGACCTTAAAATCTACTCGCGTTTATAACCAAATTTTAATTTAATCATCACTTTAATATGGGAACTTCAATATTAATAAAGCGTTAATTATTAAAGTACAAATTTTGAGCGGTGTGGGGGTGCTTATCCTTCCCCATCCGTCACCAACTCCCGAACCCAATAGTTTTCAAATCTCTAGTTTTATGGTGTCCGGCCTACCTAAGTGGCCGGTGGCAACTCCATTTTTTAAATAAAATATGTTTTTTTCTTAAACCCCACGAAATACATATTTTAAATACCCAAAAGACCCCCAACCCCTTTAAACCTCATTTTTTTAGTGCAAGAAGGAGGGATATCGCTACAGATGGCGACTCTGCTGGGACTTTTTTTTGTTTTTCAAAAAACAAATGAGAGTCAAGGCTTTTTCAAAATAATTACTGCCTTATTAATATTGGAAGTTCCGAATTAAAGTGACTATTAAATTAAAATTTGGTTATAATGGTGCGTTTATTTTAACACATTTAAGATTTGGCATATAAACCCAAACGTTAATGCGTTTGAGAGGATATCGTTCCTCCGTGTAGGCCTAACAAGTACCTTCGGGGCTCGAGTACCTTATGCTTTCGTAGGGATATCGTTCCTTCGTGCAGGCATAAGTGAATGGGTCCCCCTGAATTAAACCCGGTTGAAAGGAGACTATAATGGGTGATGATCGGGGGCCTTGCTACGTAGGGGACAACAAAGACAATTCGGGCACCTCCTAGCACCAAAACTGTATGTAGAGAACATAAAAGAGCCACCCTTTTAGAGCCATGCGAATAACCTAGGTGTTTTAGACGGGATGTAAATAGGGTTGTTTTGTTTATTTATTGTGTTTAATTTGCCCTTTATTTATGTATTTATTAATTTTAACCGGCACTGATTTGTTTTCTTTTTTGTTCTTGTTTTGTTTTTGCATATATCATCGCATTCACATTATATAGGGGTATTGATTCTCGAGTGATTTCTCCCTTAATAGAGATTGTTCATGATGGACCAAGGGTTCTTTGACCTGAAAATAGGGGGTTCTGTTCCAGAGTTCCACCCTGAGGCTAAATCGAAGACAGTAGAAGAAGGATCATTTAGAGGCTTCAGGTCAGATTCAGCAAGCAGTGTCAGTTCTGGTAACGAGCAAGGTGGAATACAAGAATTAAGGAAGCAAATGGCCGAGATGATGAACCAGATAAATGCTATGATGACAGGTAAGCAGCTTGCCGAACTTAGAGAAGAATCGATCAAGGATTAGAATGTAGAACAGAATGGTCTGAATGTTAAGAAAAACAACACCGTTAAATACGGCAAGTCAAATCCTTTTGCGATCAATCTCAAGACACAGACAAGTGGCATATCTGGGGTAGATACCCATGAAATAGAGATAGACTAGGAGAAGCCCGAGAATCAAATAACGTAAAGGGCATTGTCCTATACCTATGAGATACACTGAGCTACTTCCATTACTCATTGAAAGGAATCTTATCGTACTGGTGAAGTCTGTACCAAAGAGGCCACCTTACCCGAATGGTTACAACAGTCGTATCTGGTGCAGCTACCACATAGGAGGTTTGGGTCATCACACTAAAAACTGTAGAGCCCTAAAGAACAAAGTTCAAGATCTTATCAGGGTGGGAGTTTGGGGTTTCGAAGACGGACAATCCTGATTCTACAATGAGCCAGCCATTGCCCGAGGGGCAAAGTCAAAAAAGGGTCAATACCCAGTCCAAGGTTTGGGTGAAACAGAAGTTGGTCACTTAAGTGGGGCAAGTTCAGGAGTCGGAAGTAAAAGCATCTCAGAATATGAACTTGCATTCGAGTACGGCCAGCTCAAGTGAGAGAGGTATGATCTGAGCAAAGAACCGAAAATTATACAAGACGAGTACCAGAAGTTGCACTTTGAATTCAAGAATGCTGCTATGGGTGACACCTCTGAAGAATGTGTTAATGGCATGATTCAGCTGAAGAACGATTTGGAGCGTTGGAAGTAGAAATGCAAGGCTAGTAAAAATTAAGCCAGATCATTGTCACAGAAGCTAAAGGAAGCTGAGAGCCAATGCGACATCCTCCAAAGTGAGTTGGAAAACAGTCTGGCTATGGACGAGATCTTGAAATCAAGTCTGCAGTAGGAAGGAAAGGAATCTCAAGCCCTTCAAATGGAAAAAGTAGCACTCAAAGAACAGATAGAAAGGCTCAAGACTTATTTACGTACCAGCGAGATTCGTGCAGAAGCATACAAGCAGGCCGGGTATGAAAGTTTCAAGGAAGTAACTGTCAAGCTACAAAAGGTCAAGCAAAAACTGCAGGAGAAAGACAAAGACATGAAGATCGTTATGACTCAAGCGCGACAAGTGGCCCAACAGGTAGCAGACTCAGCTGATGCAACAACGCCTATAGGCCAGAATATGAATCCAGCGTTAGACCACGAAGAAAAGGTGACGGGACTATTGAATGAGGTCAAGAAATTAGGTGCTAGAGCTCACCGCTATCTGTAAACTCCTAATACCTGATGTAATGAAAGCTTTTGGTCTGAATCAAAGATGTTCTATGGGGACAAATCACTTGCGGAATCAATACTTTATTGCATTCATACATAGCATTTGCATCACATCCTTTGCCTTGTTTAATGATTTTATCATTGCATGGCACTTCATCATTTAATTTCTGAGGTTCGATGGCAGAACTAGTTGAAAAAATGGAACGAACTAAGGAGTCGAGGCTTGACCTACTAGAAGAAAGAATTTGGAAGAAGCAAAAGAAGAAAGAAAAAATAGATGTTTTCAATATGAGGGAACTCTGCCTAGTCCCTGATTTGGTCATTCCTCCGAATTTCAAGATTCACAGATTTACGCTATATGACGGAACTAGCTGCCCGAAAGTTCACTTGACCATGTTTTGCAGAAAAATGGAGGGATACATGAAGAATGAAGAGTTATTGATCCACTACTTCCACGATAGCCCGACGAGACCAGTAGTAGTGTGGTATAACCGTTTGAGCAGAAACTAAGTGCGGTCATGGGGTGACCTTGCTAATGCCTTCTTGAGTCAGTACAAATATACTTTAGACTTAGCGCCCTGTCGTCAGTTGCTTTAGAATGAGAAAATGAGACCAAATGAAAGCTTTAGAGAGTCCGCGCTAAGGTGGTGGTGTTCGGCAACCCAAGTCCAGCCTTCTATAGCATAAGAAGAGTTGACTCCCCTATTCCATGCAACACTTCCATCTCCTTTCTTCGATATGATGTTGGAGAGATCAAGAATCAGATTCGAGGATTTTATGACGATTGAAGAGATGATAGAATACACGATCCAAGAAGGAAAATTAGGGTATAAGTCTAAAGACCGAAATGAAGAGAAGGCAGATGAAAACAAAAAAGCAATTGAGTGTCACCTCCATGGTTCTCATGACCGTAAAAGAAGAAGAAAGAATGACACTTCAGGATCATCAAGGAAAATTCCTCGAACGAGTGCAGGTTTGGAAGTGTTCGGAGTATCCATCTCAGACATATGGCCTTATTTGGTAGAAGGTCGCTATCTTGTTCCCAGGTCGATGAAGATTACACCTGATCCATCTGCCCATATCTTCGACTCGAGTAGCACATGTGAATTCCACATGGGGGCACCAGGGCATCCCACCAGAAAATGCAGACCTTTACTAGAAGAGATCAAGAAGCTGATCAATAATGGGACCTTAACACAAGAAATGATCCAGCAGTAGAGGACCAAGGATGAAGGGCAAGTCTGCATGGTGCTAAGAAAGCCAGAGATGTCTCTACAGTAGAAGACTTTCTTGAAGTGATACAGGGACCAACTTTACTACATGTGGCCCACATGTGATAAAGATCTTTTGTGAGGGAGCATGCGTCATGTTTGTTGATTGTCATTCCAATGAAGAACCCATTTTGCTTAACATACAATGTACTTGAAAGCACACAAATGTGTATCTTTTCTTGCCGTTGTAGGACACTAGATATCAATTGCAAGATGTTACCTTAGTTGGATGTTGTGATAACGATAAGGTGTGATCTCCCCAACAGACTCTGTCAGCAAAGCAAGACTACTACTCTTTCGATGACGTTCAAAGACGAAAAAGCTCTAAAAATTAACCAGGTAGAGCTGTTTGAAATGGAAACTCTAAGCGTAATCTTCTACGCACTAAAAAGTTAACAATCAAAATACGACACATATGTGTGGAATAAAAGAAAATAACAATATTAAATAAAAAAGCACTCCTATGTTCGAAACCTGGTAATAGGCTTGTTCGGATAAGAGTGTGGAAATTTTGGGGCACCCCGCTGAAGCAATAGGGTTGCAATACACCATCCAAGTCAATAAACCATAGCTTCATGAGTGATGGTAATATTTTCAAATCGTGACTATGCTAAGTAACTTAGTGCAATGTTGATTGTTCCATCGTTGTCCTCAAGACAAAGGACTGTGACAAGTTGATTTCCTAAAAAATAATAATAAACGCGAAAAAAATAAGAGGAAAAAAAGAGAAGAGAAAGAAGAAAAAAGAAAAAAAAGAAGAAGAAGAGAAAAAAATGAAAAATGAACAATAGCATAAGTCTAATTAAAAACACACACACCCACCTATAACTTTATTCTTAGAGTGATATTTCTGCGCTCGAGTGGTCAAACAAGTCCACCTTTTTAGGGCAGAGCAAATAATGAGAATTGAGAAAGAGTAGTATTCTGCAGTAACGCGGTAATCATAAGGATGAACCGAGTCATCTGGGAAGACTTCATAGCCTTGAATCGCTGCAACATTCAAAATCCTTATGGAGTCAAGCTACGCTTGAAATGATCACTGAACAATTGAATCTAAGATGCTCTTGCACTTGATATCCATAGCTCATATTTTGTTGTTATACTAAGATGCTGATTTCAAGATCTTGTATGTTAATCTAAATGACACTCTTTAGTGGAATGCCAAGCAACAAATTTACAATTTAAAGCAACAAAGATTTCTATGAACTGTTTCAGAGATAAGATCCAGAACACAAGGTCGCATATATTATTGGGCACCTAACCAGAGAAATAAGAATGTATAAGAGTAGGAAGCGGGTTTCAGCTATGATGAAGATGATGACAATAATATATGTGTCAGATGGCTCAAGAGTAGGAAGCAGGTTTCAGCTATGATGTCTTGGTCGGTTCAAAGAAATGAAGAACTAACTGGGACGAGAATGAAGTCACAAAATATAGGGGAAGGTAAGAGATAAACATTGATTCTCCAAAGAGTTAGAGCATAGGGATCGAGAGATGGTTCCCGTCTAGAAGCAACAAGAAAATTGAATGAAGAAATTAAGTTCCGAGCATGGAAGCATTTTGCTCGCCCTGATGATGAAACTGAAAAATACTCTGAATGTTGGGTCAAAGAAGTGGAAGATCACTGAGCTCATGATTGAGTGGGGCAATGCAAAACATAAAGAATGGCAAGAATCCCTACACAAGAATGATATAGGGATTAGAATGAGCTTATTTGTGAAGTGGGAAGAGACCCCGAAGAAGAAAGACAACTGCTTGTGCTAGAGAGCAAGAGCGTGTATTCAATTGATAAAGGAAAGATGGATGAAAATAAAGATCAAAACTGAGCATATTGCAAAAAGAAAGGGAATGGAGAAATTTGAAAAATGACTTTTCAAGGCATAGAATTTTAAAACATATTAAAAAAGAGCATTACGTAGATAGAGGCATGCAAGTTTTTGTTTGTTTTAGACAGGTATTTGAAGAATTATCAAAGGGTTCTAAGAAGTAGATTGTAAAGAACGAAAGAATGGCAACCATAGTAGCGTGAGGCTAGATGACGGTAGCCATAGTAGCATAAAGCCAGATATTAAGTCCTTCGGGCCATCAATAAGACCTTCGGGCCACCAGTAAGTCTTTCAAGCATGGTGATATGTCCTTTGGGCCATCAATAAGTCCTTTGGGCATGATGCAGCAGCCATAGTAGTGTGAGACCAGATGATGGCAGCCATAGTAGCATGAGGACAGATGACGGTAGCCATAGTAGCGTAAAGCCTGATATTAAGTCCTTCGGGTCGTCAATAAGACCTTCGAGCATGATGACAAGTCCTTTGGGCCACCAATAAGTCTTTCGAGCATGGTGATAAGTCATTCGGGCCATCAATAAGACCTTTGGGCATGATGCAGCACCATAGTAGCATGAGGCTAGATGACGATAGCCATAGTAGTGTAAAGCTAGATATTAAGTCCTTCGGGCCACCAGTAAGTCTTTCGAGCATGCTGATAAGACCTTCAAGCTGTCAGTAAGACCTTCGGGCATGATGTCAAGTTGTCCTTTTGACTATCGAGACGAGTATGAATCGAGGCATAGAAGGGAATAAAACTCAAAAAGGTGGTCGAGGAAGAACAGAAAGTTCCAGAAGAACACATAGTTTCGAAGCCACAAATAGGGAAGTCGGATAAAAATGAGTGCTTTTTGGTCTTTGCTTTGTTCTCGTTTCACAAGAACAAGCAAAGAGGGGCAACTGTAATAACTCATTTTTATCCGGTTTGTAAATATTGTTAATATGTTAGTATAATAATTAATGGATATTATTATTGCATGTATACATATGTGATATTAGTATGTGTGTTTTTTTATACGTGTGGTTAATATATACGTAATATATGTTTGTGAGGTGTGTATGAATGCATGTATAACATTTGTATTGTGTAGGCGTACGTATTTATAATTACTATGATATATGTATCATGTGTGTATTTACTTTTTATGTGTGCATTGTGTGTATGTATAATTGTATGAATGTGTGTTATATACGAGTATATTTATGCAATATGTGTACGTTCGTATATGAATAGGTATGTTTGTATGTGTATGTATGTGTACGTATATGTGTTTGAATGTATATATGTCAATCTGCATGTATGTATTATTAAGTGTATATGTATATGTATTATTATTATCTTAATTGTATTATTAGTGATATTGTTATTATTGGTAATGGGTTGTATTAAATTGAAGTCCAATATGTATTACACCCAAATAAATAATTAAAAGTCCAATCCACAATTACAAAACCCATAATTAATTAAATTGGGCCTAACCCGGCCAAGCCCGTTCAAATAAAAAAAAACCCTAAAAAATTATATATATAAAAAAACCCTAATATACATCATATTCGTTTGTAGTAGCCAAAGGAGGGTCGTTGGATCAGATCCAGATCCAACGACCACGATTAACCCAAGATGATCCAGCTGGCGCGCGTGAAGCACACCCCCGAGCTGTTCATCTCCCACTCGTGTGTGCAACGCACGCGCGAGACAGTTCAGCTATCCACACCACGTAGCATGATCCAGGACCACCTCGTTATCGCCAAGATCCAATCTAAGTCATTCATCTTCTAAGAACCTCAACTGTTGGATCAGATGTGGTCTAACAGTCCAAAATGCACCTGGCTGAGAGACTCTGTCTCTTTCCCGCCACGACGGCACCACTCCACCGTACCACCAACCCTTCAACCACCGGACATGCCAAACATCACAAAAGAAGATGGATGTCAGTACCAAATCAAATAAAAAAGAAGGGTATTTTATGTATGGATTTTCTACAAAAAAGAGAGATCAGGAAAAACTAGCACATACATATATCAGATCTCAAGTCTTTTTTTACACAGCCATATATTCGAAATAAAAAAAACCAAGAAAAGGAACTTTCAGTGTTATTTTCCTTTTGACTCATTTTTCTCTCTTGCATGTTTATTTTTTAAAAAAATATTAAATAAATAAGTAAAATTTGAAAGGTTGAGAGTTTACCCAACTATCGGTGGATGTTCTCTTGCTGGTAATAAGCCCCTATGGGGTGAGCAGATCAAAGGAGATGCTTCCCGATCGGTTTGTTTATAAAAAAAGAGGAAAAAGATTATTTTTTGATTCAGGTTTCCCTAGATCTAGGTAAGGAAGGGGTTAATCTCTCAAATCTAAGGTTAGATTCGAGGTTAGATAAAAGGGGAAGTTATTTGAGTAATTTAGGGTTTACCGCCGCCGGTGATCGGCGGCCAGCGGTGACCAGAAGCTGATTTCTGGGTTTAATCCTCGGCTGAGGTTGAATACCAAAAGAGAGAGGGGGTTGTAACGCCTCTATTTTGGGCTTAGGAGTTTTGGGGAATGGTTTAGTCTGTCTGGTGGACCGGATCAGAGATTCGAGTCAGATTCAGGATTTAAATTGGATTAAATATTTTTATTGAATAAAAATATAGAAAAATAGTCTAAAATAATTATTAAATGTATAAATGATTTTGGTAAAAACAATTTTGGAAAATGAAATTCGGAAATGGGACATTTTGGGTTAGTGACCAAAATGCAAGTTTGCAAAACTGTTTTTAGTGACTATTTTGGAAATGGGTCAAAACTTTGAATCTTTATGGAGCTATTAATCCAAAAGGGTTTCATCAGATTTATCCCTTTAATTAACTATTTTTAATTATGTTTAAAGAGGTATAAATAAGGAGAGAATTAATTAAACACAATGAAGGCTCTTAAAAGAATTTCACGTAACTAATTTTGTAACTTCTTTTCTCCCAAATTATCTCCGCCCAACATGGTTCATGCATGGTTTAATGCATGTTGAAACGATTTGATTATTGCATAAGAAAACAGTGAGGTATGTTTATAAAAGTGAATTATATTGCCAAGTGATGTAATGGAAATGTTATCAGATATAATTGGCCGGCCATAGGATTTAAAGTGCACTATAATAAGTCACAGGTGGTTGTCGAGGTGGTACGAGAGGTACTTACTTCGATCATGTGAACCCCAATGTTGTTGAGGTAGCACTTTGATGGCTTTTACTCCAGCCACGCGCTGTGGAGGCTGATGCGTCAAATGTGTGTACTCCAAGTTAGAGGATTAGCCTTGGTAGTGTAGAGGTGGTGTATGTGTTGCACGACTCCATGCCATTGAGCTGCAAGAGATTGCGAGATCTCTTGGGAAATCCATGTATCCAATGTTACTGATGGTTTTATGGAAATGTTGTTGAGATGGATCATTTGTAAGCCAATATAATGTTTTAAATGTATCATATTGATGGATTGATTTGGAATAAAGTGTTTACACATGTTTTACTCCTTAAGCTTGAATATGGGATGTTATGCATGGGAAAGGCTTAAGTAGAGGGAATTGTATATGAGATTATGCTGTGGAATCCATGATACATGTTGCATATGGTTTAATATGCTAATTTTGTAAACACTAAGTGCATGTTTTGAAAGAATGGCATGATTGTTTTGGAATGGTTTTTAATTGCATTGGATGATGGTTTGTATTTCGAGCATTCCTCACTAAGCAATGATTACTTAGGCTCTCTTTTATCATCAATGTAGATTAATTGAGTGCAAGTGGCCTAGCAAGCAAGGAGGGAATTTCCAAGACTTGGATTACCAAAGCATGTTTGAGTTTAAGTAGTAATAAATGTGGCTTAAATGTTGTTGGGAGGGTTTGAGTGGTTACTTCTCCGTTTGAGCAAGTTTATATTGCTGCTTTGGACTTGTGATAAGCTTGGTTTGTTGGATTTTGCACATGGTTCATGCTTTGGTTGCTTGAGTATTAGGAAGCATGCCTATAGTTTACCTTTAAAGCATGATGATTGTTTCTTGATGTTTGGTTTATGGTAATTGATGGTAAATGACCAATAATGATGTTATTAGATTGTTAGAAGCATGCTTAAGTGTTAGAATTCCAAAACGAGGCCAAAAACCAGCAAATTTTGATGTTATAGGTCAGGGTTTATCGATATGCATGTGCCCGTATCGATACATGTAAGTGTTTCCAAGCACAACGTACCGATACACGGGGGACCATATCGATATGGGTAAGCACATTTTCAGGCTTAGCATATTGGTACACGGGTGACCGTATCGATACAAGTTTACGGTTTTAGGCATAGTGTATTGATACACGTGAAAGCGTATCGATACAGTTTTGAGCTACTCGAATCTGAAATTTTGTAAAGGCTCAGGCGTATCGATACCCTTGCCTGCGTATCGATACGAGTGGCAGTTAAGTTAGTTGAAAGTATGTTTTAAGTTTTCTGTTTTCTCTCGTTTTAGTCCCTAAGTGATATACATGGAATTAAATGAGTTTAAATGATTGTTTTGACTTGAAATTTCACCAGTATGCATGTAATTGGTTCAATTGAGGATTGGTAACTTTAATTGCGAAATTGGTCCTTCAAAATAATGGAAATTATAGTTGGGTCCCTGGTGTTATGTATGCAATTGGATGAGTTTGGATGATTGTTTTAAGTTGAAATTTGGCATGTATGCTTGTAACCTTACTAATCGAAGATTGGTAAAGCCAATTACAAGTTAACCCTTATAGATTTGTAGATTTACATTATGGTCCCTATTATTGTAATGTGTCCAATTGGATATCAAATCGATGCTCGATTGGGTTGGGTTTTCACTCGTTTGTATGTACAGTAGGGTAATAACCAGCATCTAGATAAGATAAAAAGAAAAAAATATGGGCGTGTTTCCAAAGTTTTCTTAACGGTTTACTTCAGTAAACCTAATGTAGCTCGCACGGTTCGTTCTTGAGACTAGGCCAGGTCAAGGGGGTTATAGGGGTTTTTAGTTCTGGGGAAAATAGTAAAGGAGGGTTCTTTTTAGACACAAAAATTAAAATGCCAAAAGGGTTAAAGCTGATCTAATAGGGTTCTTATATAAGCAAATTTTGTTTTAAAATTGGTGTAATTACTACACTAGTCATCCCACGTTCTTAATATTTTCATAAACGTCTCGCCCCTTAGTCTAATTACAGACGTAGTCCTTCTTTCTTTTCAAAGCCTTTCAATTTAGTCCTTAAATTAACCCAATTTAGATTTTAAGTGGTCAAATTACCTCCCCAACCATCCCGCGTTTCTGAAGTTTACACTTTGAGCTTGCCCCTTGGTCTTATTACATGTTCAATCTCCTAGGTTTTCTCTGTTTTGTAATTACATCCTTAAATTGGCTTTTGTTTTTGTTTTATTTATGTCTTTTGTTTCTATTTTTTCTCATTTCAGTCCTCTTGCATTTTCATTATTGTCATTAATATATCATGTTTAAGTATATTTTATTTTGTTTGTACATTACGTTCATTTATGTTTTGATGCACATGCTTTTGCGATTATACTTTTTTAGTATGATTGCTTTGCTCATTGTGTGTTTTTATGTGTTTGTGTATTTCATGTTTTTATGTTTTATAATATTTGTTTAGTTGATCGTGTTATACTTTTATATTTTCGTTTGATAGCTCATATTTACATGTTTGAATGGTGCTTGTCTAGTTTATTTGTATATGGCATTTTTTTGTATTTTAATATGCATTTTATGTTCACCTTGTTTTTAGGTTATGTGTTAGTGTGGTGTCATTTATCTCATTTAAATGTCATGTTTTAAGTTGTGGGTGTAAATTGTGCCATATGATAGAAGTCAAGTATTAGTTTTTTATGTTATCATGTTGTTATGTTAGTTTAGCATTACATTTTATGCATGCCATGCATATATTATATTTGTGTCTTCGTGTGTTCAAGCATGTTGTAGTTAATTAATTTAATTTTGGAAGCATGTTTTTCTTCTTTTTGCTTGTTTATGCTTTGTTTTTTTATTAGGATATGTTAGGTTATTTGTGTTCATACATTTAATTATTTTTCATAGTTTTTGTGCCATATTCTTTACCGATTCTTCCTTGTAAGTCAAATCCGACTGAATCTCTATTTCCTCTGGGGTAATAACATGTAAATTATCTTATTGATATTCTTGAGCATCGATACATGAAATACATTGTGAACCTTGTCCATTTTCCAAGATAAGGCTAGCTGATAAGCCACCAGACCAACTCTTTTCACAATCTCATATGGTCCAATAAATCTCGGACTCAACTTCCCTTTTTGTCCAAGCCATCACATCTTCTCCCAAGGTGAAACCTTTAAAAATACTTTATCTCCAACTTTAAACTCAATATCTTTTCTTTTAAGATTTGAGTACAACTTTTATTTGTCAGAAGCGGCCTTGAGATTATCTTGAATTATCTTTACCTTGTCCTCCATTTCTTGAACAAGATCTGGTCCAATGATTTTTCGATCCTTTAGTTCAAACCAATTCAATTGTGTTCGGCTTTTTCATCCATTTAATGACTCATAAGGTGCCATCTTTATGCTTGATTGGTAACTGTTGTTATAAGCAAACTCAGCTAATGCAAAATATTTTCCCATGAGCTTGCAAAATTCATTATACACTCTCTGAGCATATCTTCGAGTATTGGAATAGTCTTTTCTAATTGTCCATTCGTTTGAGGATGGAAAGCAGTACGAAAGTGTAGTTGAGTTCCCAATGCTTCATGTAATGCACTCAAAAACCTTGAAATGTACTTTGGATCTCTATCGGATATAATAAACATATGAACACCATGTAATCTAACAATTTTCTTAATATATAACTCTGCTAACTTATTCAAGGAGTAGTCTGTTCGAACTGGTATGAAATGTGTTGTTTTAGTCAATCGATCCACAATCACCCAAATCGAATACTTCTTACTTGGCGTCAGTGGTAAGCCTGTTACAAAATCTATAGTAACCTTTTCCTACTTCCATAGTGGAATTGAAATTGGTTGAAGTAATCCTAATGGAACTTGATGTTTTGCCTTTACTTGTTGACAAGTTAAACATCTAGCAACGAACTCGGTGATAGCTCGTTTCATGCCAAGCCACCAAAATCGACTCTTTATATCTTGATACATTTTTTTTCCTACTAGATTTATAGTTAAAGGACTATAATGTGCCTCTAAAAGTATTTCCTTCTTTTGTTCTTCATCTTTAGGAATGTATACACATCCCTTGTAGTATAGGCATCCATTTGATTTTATTTCAAAGTCTTTAGATTCGTACGTTCAACTTGCTTCTTCTTTTCCAAGCATTTCTCATCATTTGCTTGTAACTCTTTAATTCTTCCTATCAAGGTAGACTTAGTTTAAAGTTCAACCACTATTGTATGGTTTTCCTGTAATTTCAACTGAGCATTCAATGCTCTCAAAGTATAAAATGTTTTCCAGCTAAGTGTGTGTATTGCTACATTAGCCTTCCCCTGATGATAATTAATAATTACATCGTAGTCCTTAATCAATTTTATCCACCTTCTTTGCCTCAAATTAAGCTCCTTTTGGGATAACAAATATTTCAAACTTTTATGATCCGTGAAGATGTAGCACTTTTCACCACATAAATAGTGACGCCAAATCTTTAAAGCAAACACTACTATAACCAACTCTAAATCATGTGAAGGATAATTTGTTTCACGAGTTTTGAGTTGTCGAGAAGCATATGCTACAACCTTCCCTTCTTGTATCAATACACACCCCAAACCATTATGGGATGCATCACTATATATTATAAAATCCTTCCCAGATTCTGGTTATACCAAAACAGGAGCTTCTGTTAATATCCTTTTTAATTTGTCAAAGCTTTCTTGTCATTTATTTGTCCAAACAAATGGCACATCCTTTCTTAATATCTTAGTTATTGGAGCAGCAATCATTGAAAATTCTTTAACGAACCGTCGATAATAACCAGCTAATCTCAAGAAACTTCACACTCTAGAGATATTCTGAGCAATTTTCCATTCTAGGATTGCTTGAATCTTTTTAGTATCGACTCAAATCCGTTCAGCTAAAACTATATGTCCAAGGAAAACTACTTCAAACAACCAAAACTTTACACTTTGACAGCTTTGCATATAATTTCTTTCTCGGAGGATCTAAAGAACTACGCAGAGGTGAGTATCATGTTCCTCTTTGGTTTTAGAATAAACCAATATATCATCTATGAAAACCACCACAAATTCGTCTAAATATGGCTAAAATACCCAATTCATTAGATCCATAAAAGCTGTTGGTGCATTTGTAAGTCTAAAAGGCATTACTACAAACTCATAATGCCCGTATCTAGTTCTGAAAGCTATCTTTGGTATATCTAATTCTTTGATCTTCAATTGATGATACCCCGATCGAAGATCAATTTTAGAAAGCATTGTTGCTCCTTTAAGTTGATCAAAGAGATCATCAATCCTTGGCATAGGATATTTATTCTTCACCGTCATTTTATTAAGCTGACTATAATCCACATATAACCTCATTGATCCATCTTTGTTTTTCACAAACATGACTGGAGCTCCCCAAGGTGATATACTAGGTCGTATAAAACCTCAATCCAATAGTTCACATAACTAAACCTTTAACTCTCTTATCTCTATAAGAGTCATTTTGTACCGTATCATTTGATATAAATTCAGTGCCAGAGAAAACCTAAATCATGAAGTTCACTTCATGATCAGATGGTAACTCTGGCAGTTCCTGAAATAATTCATCCTAATATTCATTAACAGTTGGGATATTTTCCATGTTCACCTTTGAATACTTGTATGTTTTCAACATAAGCTAGAAAGTTCTTACATCCTTAAGATATCAGTTTCTTTAAAAATACTACTAAATGATCAGAAAAATCTAATTTTTCCCTCATCATTACAATCTCCAAACTTTATAATTCCTTTTAGAACTATTCGTTTCAAACAAAAATTCATAAGAAGCAATTTCATTAAGCTTACTAAAATTCAATTTCTTTGAATTACTATGGAGTAATTCTTACAGATTTAACTTACTCTTGTGCTATGTCCCAAGATATAAGTTACTATCACATCGAGCTTTCCTTGATCATTACAACAAAGCGCTTTTTGTACCTCTTTTTTTTATTAATAGTCTAGCAACATTGGTTTTCTATCAATACCCCACCTGAAGTCTCACACTTCAAGACTTCCCAGCTCTCTAGCAATAAAATTCTAAGGAACTTGGGGTTGAATTTCCTCTAAAATCATATCCAAGGTCGAAAATAATAAACCTTGGTTTAATTATGCATTTCTAACTACACTAGCAAATTAACATCATATTGAGCGAAAAATGATTAATGATTAACCTTGTTACTACTTTTATAGACCTCATTCTTACCCAACCGTTCGATCACTCTACTCGATTTCTCAACTTCGAACATCTATAACATTATTCAATCAATTCAATAAGCAGTTGCATCAAGTCACTCAAGCATCCAAACATCAATTATGACATCCTAGTGGCATGTATACACTTACTGACTGACAACAAGCTCGGTTTGGATCCAGAACCGGCTAAACCTGTTGCTCTGATACCAATAAATGTAACACCCCCTTCTCAGCTCCGATCATCAGAGTTAAGTCAGAAATGTCACAAAACAAATACAATGTTGACAATGACCCTTTTTTTCAAAAACACTATAAAATTTAAAATTGTAAAAAATATTTATACTGACTTAAAACACAAAATCGGAGCTCCTTTACCCTTCAAAAATAACAAAATAGCTATGCAATAAATAATAAACTCTGAACTAAAATAGACAATTTTATTACATTTATACATGCCACTGAAATTAATTAAAAACCTCAAGTAGGATGTCATTACTATGGTAGCTTGATGAAATTCTCTGAACTTGATGCAACGCCTTGCTTACTCCAATATCTTGAATCACCTACGTGTGCACAATCAAACACACGCTAAGTACGAACTTAGTGAGGTAATAGTCAAGATTAAAAACAACTAAATAGGCTTATTCAATTTCATGACTTATTAAACCTCAAGGCTGTATATATATATATATATAACATGCCATATGCCAATATACTAACCTTTATATTGCATTGGTAATGATTTACTACATGCTAATGCCATCAAACTTTCATGCTTGTCCATTTGTCATAATATGCCATATATGCATAAATGCATCATGATCACTAGGTATGTATTACCATCATGTTAATCATATATTAACATAATATAAACCGGGTATAAATTTCTTACCAATATACTTGCCATTTATTCCAAAAGCTCATAAGCTTATTCACCTGTTTATCTTTTATTAACCAATAAACCATAGTCCAAATATAAGCCTACGAGGACCCTGGGTACGCGAGTCAAATATGCACCAAAGTGCTATTACACATAAGGTTGTGCCCACCATAATACACATAAGGTCGTGCCCACCATATGCACTAAGTGTCTTTTATACACACTATAGTGCTAAACCGAGTATGTAGCGTGCTGCTGGACTCCATGGCATGCCAACTATACCCTATCCCCCAATGACATACTTGGGCATATATTTATTTCATCCATGGCAACGTATATCAACATAATTTAACATTGGGCAGTTCATACCCGAAATAACATTCATGATATAACATCATATACAACTAGTGATCCATGCATTTATATTCAACTTTTGACATATTTAAAATATGTCAATCATATGCTCCACGACATAAATATAATGAAAATAAAATTTGGGTAGGCTCATCGCAACCCATCCCAATGATGTATAAAACTTCAATTTGTCATGGTATGTATGCAATTGCACTCACCTTGGCCACTTAACACAATGCCTCACTAAGTCCTAGTTCATTCCTTTCTTTCATAGTACCTCGAACTTTCATTGATTCGGACTTGACTTCATTAATCACATGAATAAAATAAAATAATTGTTAGATTCAAATCTAACAATACCTTAAACATGTTGTATAATATAATCATTCAAATATAAATTTTCCAAATATTTATTTATTCCTTGTACTGTTCAATAACTCATTGTGGTCCGTAGTGACCAATTTGAACTTCCAATAATTCGTCCGATGTTTCAAATTCCATTTTCTGACAGCTTGTGCTACCTTCAAAGATTTGCTTATACAGAGCAGAATACATGTTGGATCTTAATTTCCTTTATACTGGAGAAACTAGATTCGACAACTCTTCTAAAGGTATAAGCCACATAATTCAAATTTTTGTAGAATTTATGGCGAATTTTAAAACTTACTGCCATAATTCAAATTCCAACATAACTTTCCATGAATAACTTCTAATTTACACCAACTTCTCCTTATTTCTCTGCTTATCAATTTAGTCCCATCATTTTACTTCAAATGGCTAGAGTAAAGCTTGTATTCATATGTTCTCTTTACATCCTTCATTAAAATAAGCTTAAACCTTTACTCCTCTAATTTCTTTTAATTTGTCAAAATGGTCGCCAAATTTCCAATATAAGGATTCAAGCTTCTTAATTTTGCAAATTAGTCCTCAAATCAACATTACTACCTTAATTACATTATTTTAACTAAAAATAAGATTCACTCCTTCTACATATCCTCATTGCTGAAAGACCATTCAAGTTTGACAAATTGTCAAAATGGTCACTAATGCGATTAATCATCGGTTTAGCATTCTAACTTCATTTTCATGTCTCTAACATCATTAATAATATAGATACACATCAAATTCATAAAAAATCAGATATGGTCCCTTAATTTTAAAGCTTGCCGAAATGGTCCCTATGTATTTAACTTAGGGTTTTGCTTCCAAACAACAAATCAAGCTTACTAGATTATTAATCCAACATCACAAACCCTAAGTTAGACTTGAATCCATAAACCCTAATCTTCTCTATACAAACCAAAATATGTAGGGTTTAAATCCCAACTCAATAACATGATTCTAACATCATACAAGCATGATTCTAACTTAAAATCAACCATGGATTCATAACATCATAAAAGCCCCAATTTGTTCATAAACCATAATTTCTTTCTCATATTAAATCTCATCAAACAAGCAAGTATTCTATGAATTATTTACATCAAAAGATAGAGCTTGAAGAGTAGAAAAACTTTGTAGTTCGAAAGATTACCTGAAAATTGAGATTTAGGGGCTTAAATCGAGCTTGTAAATTTTTTCTCTTCTTTTTCTCTTCACCGCAGTTTTGGAGGGTATTTAGCTGATAATTTCTTCATATTTAATGTATTTAAGACACTTGTATTATGAAAATGAATTTTTAATTCAATAAATTCCACTTTCCAAAAATACCCTCCAACTAGATCTATATTTCTAATTTGCCATTTTTGTAATTTCAACTAGACTTAGTTGGATTATAATCAGTCACTATTCATAAATAGAAAAAAAATCAAAATTCCTTCCATGTCCCTTTTGGGAAAATGACCAAAATGCCCTTTACCGATCAACTTATTCACAAAATTGCCATTCTATATCATTTCAATCGATTTAAATTTTTCTCAATCTTTTTGACATCCAAATATTCATAAAATGATATTTTATGACTCTTCTAAGGTCCATGGAACTATCTCTGAAATTTTAGCTCGATCTGATTATCATAATATTTTTCTAAACTTTATCGCTTTATAGCCATTAATACAAACTCTGTACAAAAAATCTGGGTAACACGAAAACGTCATTCTTGGGGGTAAACTATTCATTTAAGGGGTTAAAATACATAACTTTTGAAAATTACACTTTGATCCCTAAACTTTTCCAAAATTTATACATTAACCACAAAACTTTCAAATTTTACATTTTGGTCACTAGCCAAAATTTGGGATATTACACAAATCATACTACTACTTCCTGGACGGTTATTCATGATATAATCATATTGCCATTGCTCTAGAACATCAGGAGAAAACCACATTCACTTATCCATATAGGATATTTGCCTTTTGAAGAATGCCCTTTGGACTGTGTAATGCGGCAGCAACATTCCAGCGATGTATGATGTCTATTTTTTTATATGATTGAGAGCAACCTAGAGGTGTAATGGACTACTTCTTGGTGTTTTGCACAACATTCGAGGAATGCCTACAAAGTCTAGAGCTTGTATTGAGAAGATGTATTGAGACCAACTTAGACCTAAACTGGGAGAAATGCCACTTTCATAGTGAAGGAAGGCATTGTTCTCGGTCACAGAGTAACCAAGAGAGGCTTGGAGGTAGATAAGAAAATAGTGGAGGTAATCAAACAATTGCCACCCCTACAAGTGTAAAAGGTATCATGAGTTTTTTAGGACATGCAGGTTTTTACCGCCGGTTCATCAAAGATTTCTCAAATTTTCAAAACCTTTATGCTTGCTTTTAGAGCAAAATGCCACTTTTGCATTTGATGATTCTTGTTTAAAATCATTTCAGAAACTCAACGACAGATTAATCAATGCCCTCATAGTTGTGGCACCAGATTGGAGCAAGCCTTTTGAGCTCATGTGCGATGACAGCGACTATGCCATTGGAGCTATATTGAGTCAAAGGCGTGGCAAGATTTTTCATGCCATATACTATGCCAGTCGGATATTAAGCGAAGCCCAACTCAAATACACAACAACCGAGAAGGAATTTCTCACTATGGTATTTGTATTTGATAAATTCAGATCTTATTTAGTTGGTAACAAAGTTGTTGTGTATACATATCATTTGGCATTGAAATTCCTATTGGCAAAAAAGATGCCAAGCCCAGATTGATCCAATGGACACTATTATTGCAAGAGTTTGATCTCGAGATTCGAGACAAGAAGGGAAGTGAGAACTTAGTTGCTGACCATTTATCTCGGTTAGAACATTACCTTGAGAAAAGTAGAGCTGAAGCCATTAGAGATGAATTCCTCGATGAACACCTGCTCGCAGTCGGTTCTATGCCATGGTATGCTGACATAATTAACTATCTAGTAAGTAATATCGTGCCACCGGATTTGGCAAGCAATGCCAGGAAATGTTTTCTACAAGATGTGCAGCAGTACTGTTGGGATGAGCCCATTCTGCTTAAACATTGCGTCAACCAAGTAATTCGCTGTTGTGTGCCAGAGGAGGAGCAGTACGACATTTTGCAATTATGCCATGCAGCACCGTATGGAGGACACTTTTCCAAAATGAAGACTGCTGCCAAGGTACTGCAGTCTAGATTCTTTTGGCCTACTCTGTTTAAGGACGCTCATTATTTTGCCAAGGCCTGTGATCAATGCTAGTGGACGGGTAACATCACTAGCAGACATCAATTGCCACTCCAGAATATCATACCATTAGAGTTGTTTGACATATGGGGAATAGACTTCATGGGTCTATTTCCCCCATCATGTGGGAACCTGTATATTCTTGTAGATGTGGACTACATTTCATAATGGGTAGAGGCAATAGCTTTTCCAACAAACGATGCCAAGGTTGTTGCCAAGTTCTTGCACAAGCAAATCTTCACTAGATTCGGTGCTCCCATAGCCATCATTCAGGATGAAGGTACACATTTTAAGTGTAATCTAATCTTTAGAGCTCTGTGCAGGTACGGAATTCAGCAACGGATTGCCATAGCCTACCATCCCCAGACAAATGGCCAAGTAGAAATATCAAATAGAGAGATCAAGAACATCCTGAAGAAAACTATGAATCCCTCGAGGAAGGACTGGTCCTTGAGACTAGATGATTCCTTGTGGGCCTACAGAACAACCTTTAAGACTCCTTTGGGAACATCCCCATTCAGGCCCATTTTTGGAAAAGCATACCACCTCCCAGTAGAGTTGCAACATCGAGCGTACTGGCAATCAAAATGCTTAACATGGAATGAGAGTTGCTGGTGAGAAGAGGCTATTTGATTTGAACGAGTTAGAGGAATTCAGAACACAAGCCTATGAGAATGCCAGATTTTACAAGGAAATAACAAAATGATGGCATGACAGCAGAATATTGCCAAGACACTTTGAGGTAGGTCAACATGTTTTGTTATTTAACTCAAGGCTAAAGTTGTTTCCAGGAAAGCTCAAGTCTAGATGGTTAAGTCCATTTGAAGTGGTAAATCCATATGCTCATGGAGTAGTAGGTATAAAGGATTTGAAAACATGAGCAATTTTCAAGGTGAACGGCCAACACTTGAAACACTATTGGCAAAGTATTCTAAAGGATGCCAAGGAGGTTGTGCTCCTGGCAGATATCCTGTGAACATCATCATCATGGTTCGATTTTTGTATATAATAGGATAGATGTTTTCTTTTTAAGCATTTTATTTGTTTGTTTTCTTTCTTCCTTTTAGTTTTTGTTTTCTCTTGATGTGTTGAAAGGTTTTCCTTTGAGTGAGTGCAGGTTTGTGTACCAGGCAGTCTGCTCGGTAGAATGCCAGAGCATCTTGGCATGGGGCAATAAGAAGATTGGAGAAAAAGTTTTACCCTAGCCGCCCAAGGCTTGATGATGTTCGGCCCAAAAAGAAGGAGAGATATTTTTGCATGAAATTACCCTAGCCACCCAAAGAGTGATAAGTGGAAATTCAAATTTCAACTTATCCCTCCACCCTTTGCGCGTCTTATCCCATAAATTCAACTTATCACATCAACATTGTCTTTTCCCTTAAACACGCAAAAGCCCATCATTACCCTCCTTAACCGACCACATTAAACCAACTCCAATTAAACTCTCAACCTTTTTTATCTCTTCAAAACCCTAACCGATCCAAGTCTTAAAACCTTTCACCCTAGTGGTTTTATCGACAAGAACACCAAGAATCTTTTCTCGTTCTTCCGAAAAAAATCATTCAAGATCTCTATTTTCTTTTCATGGCATCTTCTTTGATACCCTTCAATACATTCTTTAATGAAGAAATTCACAAGAAATACGAAGAGAACTTCGCCGCATGAACACTTTGCTACGAGAAGAATTTCGAGTTCAAGAACGAACCCAACTTGGGTTATTTATCGGAGTTCATGAATGTAGTTAAAAAGCACAAGTGGGGGTTGTTTTGCCAACAAACGGGGGAAGTCTACTCTAATATTGTCTGAGAGTTTTATGCCCATCTCATGACTAAAGATTCGTCTTTCCTGCTCATACGAGGTATTTGTGTTAGATTTGATGAGGGGTATATTAATTCTATGTTTGAACTAGATGGTCTAAGAGAGGAGCACTCGGAATTTACTGATACGTTAGATGATGCTAAGAGGTAAAAGCTACTAAAGGATCTCTATGAACCACGCACCAAGTGGAGCGTGTCATCCAAGGGCCACTGCACTATAACCCGTTGACCGAGCCTACACGCCCAACCGAACCAAGAAGGCTACATTAGGTTTGCCGTAGCAAACCGAAGAGATGCACCAAAACCCGATCCATTTTTTTCTTTTTATCTCATCTAGATGCCAATTATTAACCCTACATGTTCATGCAGACATCAAGCGTAATCCCAACTCAATCGGGCATCAATTTGACATCCAATTGATCACATTTATAATTCAAGAACCAAAATGTAAAGATGACAAAACTACCCCAAAGTGACATTTACAGAATAAACAGTCATCCATACCGATACGGGTAAGCCCATACCGATATGGTTTGGAATACCCCGTTTTGGTACACTACCATACTGTATCGATACGCCTAACTGAATTACCTAACTTTTGAAATGTTATAGACCGTATCGATACGGCTCCTCAGATGTTCTGATACGCGGGTTCGAGCTGAAAAAGTGAATTCTAGAGGCTAAAACTTGTACCGAAACACCCATCCCCGTATCGGTACGCCTTGCCAAATTTGCCTAGGTGTATCGAAAAGCACAAGGCCTGTACTGACCCCACAAGCCTTAAATTGCCTAGCCGTACCGATACGATCCCCCGCGTATCGGTACGCCTGGGCCTGTAATGTCACATTTGGCTTATTTTTCATTCCGAAGGCATATTCAAACCATTCCAACATGCTTAAAACACAATACCAACATGCCAAACATATCATAAGCCAACTAGCATCTCAATTATAACAACACAACAAGGCTTCATACATCAAAAGGAAATCTATAGGCATGCTTCCTATTTTTGCATCCAAGTACACACCAAAAGACAAACCAGCACCAAAATAAATCCTTGAAGGCCATTTACAAACCAAGAGCAACTAAAGAAACATGCTCAAACAGGGAGTTCCACAAAATATCTCCCAAAACACAACTAGTACCCCATTGCCCTTATTAATTATAGTCTAGTCTCTAACATACTTTGGAAACAAGTCTTGCCAAGATCCCCTTGCTCCTTGCTGCCTCTCGGGACTTTAATTCTCTGCATTGATGGACAAAGAGAGCATAAGCACACATGGCTTAGTGAGGAATGCTCAGAACAAAACACCATCAATGTATTTAAACCATTTTCTTTACATCATCCTTTAAAACATCATGCACTTTTAAAACATGCACTTTACATCATTAAAACCAGCATATTAAACCATATGCTACATGTATCATTAATCAACAGCAAGTCACATTGCTAACCCTCTACTTAAGCCTTCCCATGCATTACTACCAAATGCAAAGCTCAAGGAGAAACATGTATAAATCACATTATATAACCTAAAACATTTCGATGATACATTAACAATTATATTGGCTTACAAGTGATCATTAAACAAGTCCAATAACAAAAGAGTTCATCAGATACATGGATCCAACAAGTGTTAACCCAACACTTCAAGCCATCTCAACTGGAATAGCGATACAATCACAATCATGGTACATAACAACTGGGTACACTTTTAACCTACGGGGACACCCACCCTTTTTATCAGTTAGATGCTTAACCCACTAACTGGATTTTTCGGTACCATATAAACCCTCAACCGTTATGGTACTTGGATGGAGTGTTCGGTACACCGTATAAACCCCTCAACATCCAAGGTAACTTATTTGCAGTGCACTCAATCCTATGGCCGGCCAACTATATCTGATAACAGTTTTAAAACCACATCACTTGCCAATATAATTAACCATTTTCACATTTACCCCACTGTTTTAAACAAACATTAACCAAAACACTTTTCTAAAGCATCAACCATGCTTTAAACCACAAGTATAAACCATACTTACAAGGATCACTTACCATGTGCATCTTTTAGAAAAACATGCTCAAAAACAGTCTATCGAATACTTTAAAACTTGCTTAAACAATAGGTACATGAACATTAAACCAAGTGCATAAAATCATTCGAAGAAGCACGACCGAGAGAGTAAAACCACTCTATACTTACTTCCGAGTCTAGGTAAGCATTTCAAGCTCTACCTTAACTCCCAAAACTCTGTTCCAAAACATCAAAACGCTTTAAACCACATTTTCACTCACCAATATGCGAAACCTCAATTCGCCAATGTGTAATCAAGTATCCGAAACCTCTAACGCTTCTCCAATCAATTCTAGATCAACCTCTCCTGTTTTACCACAAAACAACAGAGGATTAATGCATCATAATGCATTCTAAACACAGCAACAACAATCCTTCCCGGATTTCCACAAAACCTTCACAATTTACCCTCCACAACAACCGAAAACATAACCAACACACTTCGATTAACAACCCAACCAACATTTATCAATCTAACATCACTTTCAACATCAAAACACATCTAAAAACAAATCCAAATCAACCTACCACCTCCAGCAACCTTACAACCATAGAAGCACCACAAAACCTCAAAACTAACAACCTAAACAAATAGAGATTCTTAAGTTTCGGGATTCTATTGATAAAAATATCTTATCAACATTATTAAACATCCAAATATATAAATCAAAGCATCCTTAATTATTGGAAATTAGATCCAATCCGTGAATTAACTTATTTCCCCAAATAACTCAATTAAACATTAGAAAATCATCAAAATCAGATTAGAAACACAAAAACTAGGATCAAATGCTTGGGAATTTCAGTAAAGAACCATACAATAGAGGAGATCTCGGACCTTACCCCTATTGTGAAGTTTCTCCCTCAATTGATCTGTGAAAAGCTAAGAAAACACAAGATTATTGTAAGATTTTGTGTGAACAATCTTTATAAAACAATTTGAAATAATAAAATCAAGCTAGAAACCACCTCACCTTTGAAAATTTGATGAAAACCTGAGTGTTTGGCTGAGGAGAGAGTGGAGAGAAAAGTTGAGAGAAAATTACGGGATTTTTATTTTGGAAAGTAATAACTAACTTTTAACAAAAATCCTCTTTAATCAATAATTAAAACCTTGTTAAAATATCTTCAATTTAGAGAGAAACCTTCATAAACCAATTGGTAAAATATCTCCTTAAAGATTCTAAGTATTTGACCCTTTCATTTTAGTCACTAGGAAATCATAGTTTTCAAAACTTTCATTTTGGTCACTAACCAAAATGTCCATCTTCCAAAACTCGTTTTACAAAATCAATATCACCATTATTAAATAAATAATTAATAATGATTTTAGAGCATTTTTCCAGAATTTTTCCAACACAAAAAATATACGATCCCGAGGCCGACTCGAATTCCTACTCGGATCCACCAGACAGTCTAATAACCCACCAAACTGCTAAGCCCTAAAACCGAGGAATTACAACTCTCCCCCACTTAAGAAATTTCATCCCAAAATTTACCTAGAGGAAACAGGTGCAGAAACTGTTTCAACATATCTGATTTGCGCTCCCACCTGGCCTATACCTTCGCAACACCGAAAAGTGGAACACATCATGAATCTTTCTCAACTCCGAAAGTAGCCTCAAACGATACGCAACAAGACCCACACGCTCAATAACCTCGTAAGGTCCAATGAACCTCGAGCTAAGCTTCCCTTTCCGCCCAAACTGCAACACATTTTTCCAGAGTGACACTTTCAAAAACACTCGATCACCCACATCATACTCTATATCCCTACGCTTCAAATCCACATAGGATTTCTGGCGATCTGCAACTGCTTTTAAGCGCTCACATATCAACTTTACCTTTTCGGTTGTGCCTTTCAAAACATTGGGCATCGACACAAACTTTTCCCCCTCTTCTACCCAACACACTGGCGTACGACATTTCCTGTCATACAACGCCTCATAAGGTGCCATCTGTATGCTAGCATGATAACTGTTATTATAAGAAAACTCCACCAATGGCAACTGCTTCTCCCGCATTCCCTGGTACTCAATAACACAACACCTCAGAATATCCTCGAGAACTTGAATCATGCACTCTGACTGGCCATCGATCTGAGGATGATACGAAGTACTAAAATTCAACCGGGTTCCCAAAGCACGATGAAAACTCACCCAAAACCTTACGATGAACCGTGGATCCCTATCCAAAACTATAGATTTGGGCACTCCGTACAAACGCACAATCTCAGAGATGTACAGTTCAGCCAACTTGTCCAAGGTATAGTAGTATGCACTGGCACAAAATGCGCACACTTCGTAAACCGATCCACAATCACCCAAATGGAATCCTTTTTGGTCGGCGTCAAAGGTAGCCCATACATGAAATCCATTGTGATTCTTTCCCATTTCCATTTCGGTATTCTCAACGGTTACAACCCAGAAGGAAACTAATGCTCAGCATTTACCCGGTGACAAACCATACACCGAGCAACGAAATTAGCTACATCCCTTTTTAGTCCAACCCAATAGTATTCCTCTTTCAACCCTCGATACATTTTAGTACTACTGGGATGCATAGCGAAAGGACTAGCATGTGCCTCCGTCAAAATATTATGCCTCAACTCTTCGTCCTCAGGCACCACTATTCAACCTTCGAAACACAACACCCCATCATCGTTGAAATGAAAATCCGGAGGATTTCCATCTTTGATATCTTCCACATGAAGTACCAAACTCCCATCGTACGGTTGCTTCTCCTTAATTATCTATGACAAGGACGGCTTCACCTGCAACTCGGCCAACAAACCCTCGTCATTCGTCACACTCAACCGAGCAAACATGACTCTCAACTCCACAGCCGCTTTTCTGCTCAAAGCATCCGCCACAACATTGGCTTTCCCCGGATGATACTCAATGGTCAGATCATAATCCTTAAGCAACTCCAACCATCTACATTGCCTAAGATTTAGCTCCTTCTGTGTCATAAGATATTTCAAACTCTTATGATCCGTATAAACCACACATTTCTCACCATAAATATAATGCCTCCAGATCTTCAAGGCAAACACAACCACTGCAAGCTCAAGATCGTGAGTAGGGTAGTTACGTTCATGCACCTTCAACTACCTAGATGCATACGCCACTACCTTACCCTCATGCATTAACACACAACTAAGCCCAACATACGATACGCCACTATAAACAACGGACTCCTTCCCCGATTCTGGTTGAACCAAGACTGGAGCTCGAGTCAAGGCTTCCTTCAACCTTTCAAAAGCTCGCTATCTATCCTCCGTCCACTCAAACTGAACTTTCTTCTATAGTAACTTTGTTAACGGAGCCGCCAAACTGAAGAACCCTTCTACAAACCTTCGGTAGTAACCCGCCAAACCAAGGAAACTCCTAACCTCTATCTCAGACTTAGGCTCCTTCCAACTCATTATAGCCTCAACCTTATACGGATCAAAACGTATTCTTTCAGCCAACACAACATGCCTGAGGAACACAACTTCCTTAAGCCAAAACTCACATTTGCTTAACTTTACATAAAGCTGATCAGCCAATAGCGTCTGGAGCACAATTCTCAAATATCTATCATGATTTTCCTCTGTACGGGAGTACATAAGGATATCATCGATAAGAACAACCATAAACTAGTCTAAAAACTCATGAAACACACGGTTCATCATGTCCATAAAAGCAGCCGGTGCATTGGTCAAACCAAACGGCATCACAAGAAACTCATAATGCACGTACCTCGTACGGAAGGTTGTTTTGGGCACAACCACCTCCTTTACCTTTAATTGGTAGTACCCCCAATCTCAAATCTATCTTGGAAAACACCGAGGCTCCCATAAATTGATCAAACAGGTCATCTATCCGCACTAAGGGATACTTGTTCTTTATTGTCAACTTATTCAGCTGCCGGTAATCTATACACATCCGTAACGTACCATCTTTCTTCTTAACAAACAACATCGGTGCCCCCATGGTGAGATACTGGGTCTAATGAACCCACGGTCAAGCAACTTCTGCAACTGCGTTTTCAACTCCTACAATTCCTTCGGAGCCATGCAGTACGGAGCAATTGATACCGGTACCGTACCCGCAAAGACCTCAATGCCAAACTCTACCTTACCATCAGGTGGTAACCTGGTAATTCCTCCAGAAAAACACCCGAAAACTCACATACGGTGCGAACATCCTGCACCCTCAACTCCTTTGATCCAGGATTCATAACATAGGCCAAATAAGCCTGACATCCCGAATCTAACATTCGACTTGCTTCTAAAGCCAAAACAACATTAGTCAAAAACTTGGCATTCTCACCAACAGCCACTACCTTATAATCATCCGACAACCTCAAGGATATCCATTTGGTCTCAAAATCCACCACAGCCCGATGTTCGGTTAACCAATCCATTCCCAAAATCATATCAAAACCATGGAATGGTAACTCCATCAAGTCTACAGCAAACAATGTCCCTAAACCATCAGCGGACACCTACGATACAACCTCCTAATCATGACTGTCTCCCCAAGAGAACTAGTCACTCTAACACCCACATTAAGAATTACAACAGATATATCAAGCAGCTCAGCCTGCTCACTCAAAATGTATGAATGAGTGGAACCAAAATCAACCAATGAATACAACGACAAAGACTGTAGGGTAAAAGTACCTACAATCACATCGGTGTCATTGCAACCCTCGTGGAGTGCATACACCCTGGCCGGTCCACCTCCCTCAGGCTGGATAGCAATAGTATAAGCCACAGTCCTCTGCCCACCATCTCGACACTGAAACGGTCCGCGCCCACGACCACGACCCCCTTGTGGAGCAACAACAGGTGCAACACCCTACCCACCTCGAGCCAACAACAGACAATCACGCCTCTGATGGTCGCCTGACCCATAACTCCAAAAAGCGTTAGCCACCACAAGCGCAGGTGCATGACCCTCTTTGTCCAAACGCGGGCAATCTCGCCATAAATGATCTTGGGATCCACATACCCAACAAGTGCTAAACAGGGCTCTAACCTGGGCACTGTGCCTCTGGACCCCACGTCCCACAACACCTCTGCCATACCTCAGCTCCGGGCGAAACCTCCTGTCACGATGTCTCTTGGTCTAACCACCGCTATAACCCGAATCAACAGCTCTCTTACCTGAGCTAGAACCTCGCGATCCAGATACCAAACCCAAATTCTGCTCCACATCCTTGGCTTGCGAAACCAACACATCAAAGTCGGTGTAATCAGCAGCAAGCATGTACGTCTTAACATCCTGCACAAGCCCATAACGAAAATGATCACATCGAGTACGCTCGTCAGTAACCAACTCAGGTGCATACTAACTCAACCTCACAAACTGTACCTCGTACTCCGCAACAGACATACTGCCTTGCACTAGAGCCATAAACTCACGTTTCTTCTCGTCTTGATATTGGACTCCCAAAAATTTCTTCTGAAATGCCCTGCAGAAGAACTCCCAGGTCACCTCCTCAGTCACCATACCAGATATCATGGTAGTCCACCATGTATAAGCATCACCCTACAGCAGGGAAACAACACAGTCCAGCTTACGAGCATTGGTGCACCCCATCTGGCCCAGTATCCTTTCAGTACTTGTCAACCAACCCTCAGAGGCCTCAGGTAACAAACCTCAGAACTCAACTCCACCCAAACTACGAAGACGCTCAAATGGAAAACCTTTCCCCTCAACCTGTGGTGCTGGCACGCAAACACCCACAACTGCTGCTTGAAAAGCACCGGTCATGGCCTGTATCAACGGTTCCATATCACCCATCCCTAGCCCAGCCGGCGCAGGTGGTACTTGTTCCACTCCCTCCGGTGGATTAGGTGGGGGTATGAGGTACAACTTCTCCTTCAGCTTTCGGCCCAGTGGCAGCAACAATCTAACGCGATCGTAACTCTCTCCTTGGTCCCATTGTGCTAAAATATATCTAAGGCATGATAATCATTTCAAAACAAAAACAGTCAGGCCAGCCTCAAGCAAGAATCTAAGACTTCCATTTCAAAAATTAAAACTTTTCAGACTATAATAATAAGGCAATGTATACCCCCAAAACTTCCCCAACATAACATACAACAACAAACATTCATATATCAATCACTGTGCATATCAACCAGCATACATACAACAATCACCGTACAAATCAAACATGGCAACAACACAACAACCTCCCAAACAAACCAAACATGGCTCTGATACCACCAAATGTAACCCCTTGACCCGTCCTAGACGCCCAACCGAACGAAGAAGGCTATATTAGGTTTGCCATAGCAAACCGAAGAGATACACCAAAACTCGGTCCATTTTTTTCCTTTTTATCTCATCTAGATGCCAATTATTAACCTTACATGTTCATGCAGACATCAGCGTAATCTCAACTCAACCGGGCATCAATTTGACATCCAATTGATCACATTTATAATTTAGGGACCAAAATGTAAAGATGACAAAACTACCCCAAAGTGACATTTACAGAATAAATGGTCATCCGTACTGATACGGGTAAGCCCGTACCGATACGATTTGGAATACCCCATTTTGGTACACATCCATACCGTATCGATATGCCTAACTGAATTACCTAACTTTTGAAATGTTATAGACCGTACCGATACGACTCCTCAGGTGTTTCGATATGCGGGTTCGAGTTCAAAAAGTGAATTCTAGAGGCTAAAACTCATACCGAAACACCCATATTCGTATCGGTACACCTGGCCAAATTTGCCTAGGCATATCGAGATGCATAATGCCTATACTGTTCCCACAAGCCTAAAATTGTCTACCGTATCGATACGGTCCCCCGCGTATCGGTATGCTTGGGCCTGTAATGTCACTTTTGGCTTATTTTTCATTTCAAAAGCACACTCAATCCATTCCAACATGCTTAAAACACAATACCAACATGTCAAACATATCACAAGCCAACTAGCATCTCAATTCTAACAACAAAACAAGGCTTCATGCATCAAAAGGAAATCTATAGGCGTGCTTCCTATTTTTACATCAAAGCACACACCAAAAGACAAACCAGCACCAAAATCAATCCTTAAAGGCCATTTACAAACCAAGAACAACTAAAGAAACATGCTCAAACAGGGAGTTCCACAAAACATCTCCCAAAACACAACTAGTACCCCATTACCCTTATTCATTATAGTCTAGTCTCTAACATACTTTGGAAACAAGTATTGCCAAGATCCCCTTACTTCTTGCTGCCTCTCGAGACTTTAATTCTCTGCATTGACGGACAAAGAGAGCGTAAGCACACATGGCTTAGTGAGGAATGCCTAGAACAAAACACCATCAATGCATTTAAACCATTTTTTTACATCATCCTTTAAAACATCATGCCCTTTTAAAACATGCACTTTACATCATTAAAACCAGCATATTAAACCATATCCTACATGTATCATTAATCAACAGCAAGTCACATTGCTAACCCTCTACTTAAGCCTTCCCATGCCTTACTACCAGATTCAAAGGTCAAGGAGAAACATGTATAAATCACATTATACAACCTAAAACATTTCAATGATACATTAACAATTATTTTGGCTTACAAGTGATCATTAGACAAGTCCAATAACAAAAGAGTTCATCGGATACACGGATTCAATAAGTGTTAACCCAAAACTTCAAGCCATCTTAGCCAGAATAGCGATACAATCACAATCGCAATACAATAACAACCGGTTACACTTTCAACCCACAGGGACACCTACCCCTTTCATCGGTTAGATGCTTAACCCACTAACGAGAGTTTTCGGTACCATATAACCCCTCAACCGTTAGGGTACTTGGATGGAGTATTCGGTACACCGTATAAACCCCTCAACATCCAAGGCTGTAATATCCTTTCCCATATTCATAGCTGAATACGAGTCAAAGATATCACAAAACATTTGTAAAATCGTCTACATTTGTAACTTGATAAAAAATTTGATTCTTCTAAAAATATTACAATATATTTAGTTTCTATTTACAAATGTAGTTAATCGCGTATAGTTTAAACATAATATTTTAATCTTCAAATTGAGTTTAATTTTAGGAAGAAACTTATTGATTTAATTTGACTTTATATAATTAATGAAACTGCCTGACTTAAAATTCATCTAGATACCACATAAAATACAAATTCTATTAGAGCAGGCATATTATTTTAATATACATGCCAACTAGTAAATATCAAACAGTGTCAAAAGATATCTTACTGATACTGATGTACCTGTTATTGATTGATGGTGTCCGTTTATGCTCCTTACTCCAACCATTTCTTCTTTCCTACATGTAAAACAGTTACACGCTAAGTATTTGCTTAGTGAGGCAATAATTCGAATTCAAGTGCAATTGTCATAATATCAATATTAATGATTAACAATGCATATGATCACCTTACCATTATATGCTTGTTAACATAAATAAATATGTATATCAAAGTGATAAGATTAGATCTTACCAATATCGTTGTCATTCCATTCGTAAGCTTTCAATGCTTACCAATACCATTTTCCCATTTCTATCTGCAAGCTTTCAAGCTTATCTTCTTGTTTCTTTTTTATTCTTTTTAATTTATTTAGCCCAAGGTATCGAATTAATAGATTCTGTGTACACGAGTCATCCCTCATACCCAAACTTTCTTGAATATGTGTATTATTTGCACTCTACTAAGAGTGCTTAGCACCGAAGTGCTTCTATATACTTACCGGAGTATACAATATATCGCCCATTGAATTTTTATGAAATTACACCGAAGTGTTTAGCACCCGTAGTAAGTTCGTATACTCAAACCATGCATGATTATACTCCTCAATGAGTATTTATAATATTTACACTTTACCTGAAGTGCTTAGAATATTTATACAGCTGTTTATGACCCTATGGATATCCAACTATACCATCGAACCTCTATATCATACATTGGGCTTTATTGCACCATATAAGTCATCAATGGCAACATATATCAACATTTAATAGTTCATAGCCGAAATAACATTCATATTATACCATCATCAATAACTAGTGATCAATGCATTTATTTTCAACCTTTGACATATTTAAAATATGTCAAATATATGATCAATGACATAAATATCATGACAATGTATAAACCATGTAAACTCATCGCAAGTCCGACCGGTGATGTATGAAACATCCATGTATAATGTTATGTATGCATTGCACTCACCTGGGCCATTTATTAGTATGCCTCACTAAGTCCTCTTTGATCCTTTCCTTCATTGTACCTCGAACCTCCCTTGATTCGAACTTAACTTCATAATTCAAATAATTCAAATATTTGTTAGATCCCAATCTAACAATATCTTAGACATATTGTCCAAAATAATCATTCGAATACAAAATCTCCAAACGTTTTCCTTTCTTCCTTGTATTGTTCAAAAATTCATTATGGTCCTTAGTGACCACTTTGAACTTCCATTAACCCCTTTCAAGCTTACTAGTCAACCTTAGATACAAAGTGTATCAATTCTCATTTTCTGGCAGTTTGCAGTACCTTCAAAGAAATATTTCTATAAAATAATCTATAACTTGGAATTCAACTCCGCTTGTTCTGAAAGAAACCATATTCGATAAGCTTTTCAACCATATAAATTAATAGCCCAAATTCAACTTGTACGATTTATGGCGAATTTTCAAAGTCATTTACAGTGCTGAAATTCGGAACAGACTGATGTTCTGTTTTCTGACCTTTCGTCACTTAAAAATTTATATCGTTTGACTCGGAACTCGAAACTAGACGAACAAATATTTACATCGGTATAAAATTCACTATCTAACCATTTTTGTAGAATTTATGGTGAATTTTCAAAGTTACTGCCATAAACCAGTTTTTCTACACAGCTTCCATAAACAACTTCAACTTTTATACTAACTTCTCCTTACTTCTCTACTTTTCAATTTAGTCCAATTACTTGCTTTAACCCACCATCTTATGACCTTCTTCATCAAATAATTTTTCACAATAATTCTCCTTAATTTTCCTTCTTTACCAAAATAGTCACTAAAATGCAAAGATAAGGATTCAAGCTTCTTAACTTTGCAAATTAGTCCTCAATTCAACATTACTTCCTTAATTCCATCATTACAACTAAAAATCAGATTTAACCCCCATACAAAACTTCAATTTTGATTTGGTCACTTAACTTTGACAAATTGTCAAAATGGTCACTAATTCAATTCAACATCAATTTAGCATTCTAACTTTATTTTCTTGTCTCTAACATCATTAATAACATAGATACACTCCAAATTCTAAAAATTCAGATTTGGTCCTTCAACTTTTCAATTTGCCAAAATGGTTCCTACACAATTTAACTTAGGGTTTTGCTTCCAAACAATAATTCAAGCTTACTAGATCATTATTTCAACATCACAAGCCCTAAATTAAACTTGAATCCATAAACCCTAATCATCTTCATAAAAATCAAAACATGTAAAACTTAAATCCCAACTCAATATCATGATTTTAACATCATACTAGCTTAATTCTAACTTGAATTCAATCATGGAATCATAAAATCTCAAAAGCCCCAATTTGACCCATAACCTTAATTTTTTTCTCATGAAAATTCTCATCAACCAAGCATGTATTCCATGAATTATTGATATCAAAAGATAAAGCTTGAAGATTAGAACAACTTTGTAGTTGAAGAAATTATCTGAAAACCGAGTTTCAGGGCTTAAATCGAGCTTGGAAAATTTTCTTCTTCTTCCCCATCTTTCTCCACGTTTCAAGGCTTTTGTTCATCTTTTTACCATTACTTTAAACATATATCTATTAAATGAATATTAAATTCATATAATAGTGAAATTACAATTTTGCCCTTTTTATCCAATGGTTGAGATTGATTTTATCATCAATCAAGGGCCAAGATTTAATCTTCCATTTCCTATTTCCAAAATTGCCCTTATAACTTTTTAAATATTTCAAAATTGCCATTGGGGCCAAATGACCAATTTGCCCTCCAACTAGTCTTTATTTACTAGTTTGTTTCCAAACTGCCATTCCATTAAAATCTAACTAAATCTAGTTAGAATTCAACCAAACATAATAAAATATTCATAAAATAACATTTTATGACTTTTCCATAGCTTTTGGATTAGTCTCCAAAATTTCCATTCGATCCAATATACCGATAAATAATCCTTTACTCAGAAATAAACTGTAGGATTCATCTTGAATCAAACTAAAAATATTCTCAACACTTGGAAATGACTTTTATAACCTTTCTCTATCATATGGAAAAATTTCAAAATTTTCCAGTTCGATCCGGGTATCCGAATTCCACTTAAACTTTAACTGCGATTTTCCAATAATCAAAATATTAGATCAAACCAAAATCTTCACATTCGATCCACACCTTTAGGTGATCTATTTATTTATGAAATAAAAACCCTTAAATTTTAGGAAATTAAAACTTTAGTCCCCAAACATTTTCAAAGTTTATACTTTAGCCATAAAATTTTCAAAATTTACATTTTGGTCACTAACATTTTAAACTTCAATTCCCATTCCAATTTTCCTTGAAACCCAACCAAACTTTAAGAATACCTTATTCAATTCACTATCTATCACATGATACCTTTAAAGCTTAGAAATTTCCTTTCCAAAACCCATAATTAAAGAAATCCTAACTTTTGCATTTTTGTCATTTTAGTCACTAAGTTAGCTTTTAAGGTATTATCTTAGTACTAAATGACCCTTATTCAACTTGGTAAATTTTAGACATTTTAACATTTACCTCACTGTTTTAAACAAGCATTAACCAAAACACTTTTCCAAAGCAACAACCATGCTTTAAACCACAAGTATAAACCATACTTATAAGGATCACTTACCATGTGCATCCTTCAGCAAAACATGCTCAAAAAAAATATATCGAATGCTTTAAAACATGCTTAAATAGTAGGTACATGAACATTAAACCAAGCGCATAAAATCATTCGAACAAGCACGACCGAGAGAGTAAAACCACTCTATACTTATAAGTCTAGGTAAGCGTTTCAAGCTCTACCTTAACTCCCAAAACTCTGTTCCAAAACATCAAAACGTTTTAAACCACATTTCACTCACCAATACGCGAAACCTCGATTCACCGACACGTAATCAAGTATTCAAAACCTCCAATGCATCTCCAATCACTTCCAGATCAACCTCCCCTATTTTTACCACAAAACAATAGAGGATTAATGCATCATAATGCATTCTAAACACATCAACAACAATTCTTCTAGGATTTCCACAAAGCCTTCACAATTAACCCTCTACAACAACCAAAAACATAACCAACACACTTCGATTCACAACCCAGCCAACATATATCAATATAACATCACTTTCAACATCAAAACACATCTAAAAATAGATCCAAATCAACCTACCACCGCCAGCAACCTTACAACCATAGAAACACCACAAAATCTCAAAACTACCAACCTAAACAAATAGAGATTTTTAAGTTTCAGGATTACATTGATACAAATCTCTTATTAACTTATTTCCCCAAATAACTCAATTAAACGTTAGAAAATCATTAAAATCATATTAGAAACACAAAAACAAGGATAAAATGCTTGGGAATTTCAGTAAAGAACCATACAATAGAGGAGATCTCAGACCTTACCCCTATTGTGAAGTTTCTCCCTCAATTGATTTGTGAAAAGCTAAGAAAACACAAGATTATTGTAAGATTTTGTGGGAACAATCTTTATAAAACAATTTGAAACAATAAAACCAAGCCAGAAACCACCTCACCTCTGGAAATTTGATGAAAACCTGAGTGTTTGGATGAGGAGAGGATGGAGAAAAATTTGAGAGGAAATGACGTGATTTTTGTTTTAGAAAGTAATAACTAACTTTTAACAAAAATCCTCTTTAATCAATAATTAAAACCATGTCAAAATATCTTCAATTAAGAGAGAAACCTTCAGAAACCAATTGGTAAAATAGCTCCTTAAAGATTCTAAGCATTTGACCCTTTTCATTTTAGTCACTAGGAAATCATAGTTTTGAAAACTTTCATTTTGGTCACTAACCAAAATGTCCATCTTCCAAAACTCGTTTTACAAAATCGATATCACCATTATTAAATACATAATTAATAATGATTTTAGAGCATTTTTCAATAATTTTTCCAACACCAAAATTATACAATCTCAAAACCGACTTGAATCCCTACTCTAGTCCACCAGATCGTCTAATAACCCACCAAACCACAAAGCCCTAAAACCGGGGTGTTCATGAAAGTAGTTAAAAAGCACAAGTGGGGGTTATTTTTCCAACAAATGGGGGAAGTTTACTCTAATATTGTCCGAGAGTTTTACGCCCATCTCATGACTAAAGATTCGCCTTTCCTACTCATACGAGGTATTTGTGTTAGATTTGACGAGGGCTATATTAATGCTATGTTTAAACTAGATGGTGTAAGGGAGGAGCACTCGGCATTTACTGATTCGTTAGAATATTCTAAGAGGTAAAAGATACTAAAGGATCTCTGTGAACCTCGCACCAAGTGGAGCGTGTCATCCAAGGGCCACTGCACGGTGAAGCACATGGCCTTGAAGCCACATCCAAAAGGGTGGAACCACTTCCTGAAGGCAAATCTGATGCCAACAACTCATAACGAGACTGTCTTAAAGGAGAGGGTGGCCTTATTGTAGTCGATCATTGTGGGCTGTAAGATTAACATTGGTCATTTCATCATTGATGAAACTTATAAGTGTGTCGGAAAGAGTAGTGGGAGTTTGTTTTTCCCTCTGTTAATTTCTACTATTTGTATGAAGCATGTGGTACCAAAAATTGATTCGGACAAGGTCCAAGAGACTAAAGGAACAACAATTACACCTGCCCTGTGAAGGCAACTCACCACCACCGAGCCCAAAGACAAGGGCAAAGGAAAGGCAATAGAGCCAATGACCAAGGCCAAGCTGCCCAAGGCAGAGCCTGACACTTCTATGCCAGCCAGCTCAGTGGAAATGCTTTCCCAAATTTTCCAACGCCAAGAGATCATCCTCTAGAAGTTACAGAAAGCTAAAGAGCAAAATTCTCTATTCTGGCAATATGTGTATGCCAGGGATGATGCCATAATGAAAACCTTTGAAGGCATTTCCACTCAACCATTACTAGTGTACCCGAAGTTTCCTGCCAACCTCATTGCCAATAATGCCATGCCAGTTAGTCCTCATTCGGTCTATACTCTATCAGATGCCATTATTCTAGTATCCCCTGATCAAGTCGAATCTGTCAGCACAACCACACCATCAAACTCTAAAAAAGAAACAAAACTTGCCGCAATGCCTGTTGCGCCTGCATCAAGCACTACTACTGATGTCCCAGCTGCCTTTGAGTCGTTGAATATTGTGGAGGAAGTCCTCCACGACCTTGGAGCTTTCACTGGCGCTTCAAGACCTAGCTAAAGCACAAAAAGCATATGTCTCCCAGCAGAGGGAATTTCATCAAGAGGAAAATACGCGTTTCACGACCAGAACCTTCCAAAGGGAAGTCTTCATCCTCTTAAACTCATTGTATTTCATTTCATTGTCATTCGCATGTTCATGCATTTTGTTTTGTTTTTTTTATTTTCTATTTGTATATATGTGTTGTTTTCATGCATTGAGGATAATGCACACCTTAGGTTTGGGGGTGTGGGTTGGCCCATATTTTTTTACCATGACATTCATGTTTAATTTTCAATTTTCCATATAGAATTATTGTCCATGTCAGATTCATTTAAATTTGCATACCAAACCACAAAAAAATTGTTTTCCTTGGTCAATGAGTTGTTTTAATTGCCAACACTGCTTGTTTAGTTGAATTTGTTCTAGATTATCTGTCCGATGAAAAAACTGTAATTTTAGAACTTGTATGCCAGCAAGTTAGCATTGCTAAGTAGCTTGGCAATTGAACTCTAGTTTAGGGAACTTTAGTTTCACCCTTCACGTGACATGCATCTAGTCTGCAAGGCAGACTTAGGTTCCCTCGAAACTGAACTAAAAAAAACAATGCCAGGGTAGAAAGAATAAGGCAATAATGTTTTGCCAAAGGCTGAAATATTTTAGAACGCTCCTCTACCTTAAGGAAATAATTAACTTGGGGCTTCGTGATTTTCTCCCTCTTAGTTCTCAAGCCAACATAACTTTAGGGTATGAGTGTAATGGGTTAGATTAGTGATGTAATTAGGATTAGCGTGGGTATTCGTTGTTTGCTCCCTCTTATGCCTCATGCCAAACAGTGCTTGACGTAACCTTAATCTTATGCTAGCATAAAAACACCCTTTGCAAATAAATAAAAAAATGGTGATGAAAATGATTCCGAGTTTGGGTAGTAAAGTAGCTAAGGGAGTTAAGTAAATTTGATGCATGTTGCTCTCACTTCACGCACACTTAATGACCTCAGACTAGTGCTATATTGCTTCACTTGGATTTGTTTATTTGCTTGGCATTGATATACTGACCATTGTTATCAAGGTATCTTCTCTTTGTTTTTTTTTTTGTTTTATTTATAGTTGCATTACTTAAGGACAAGCAATGAGCTAGGTTTGTGGGTGTGTTAACTCCTCAAAGGTATCGTTTTCATGCTTATTTTACAATGCCTTTCCTTGCCCTTTTAGTACATTCAGTTGCATTTAGGTATTAAAATCATGCATTTGCATAAGGAGTTTATGACTATCCTATCTGCCAGTGTGAAGGGTTATTTTGTTGTTTTTGATGCAGGCAGGCTTGGCAAAAAAGCTAGAGAATTGCCGAGGCATCGTTGGCATAGAAGGACCAACCATTACCACGCCCGGCTGGCAAAGAAGTGACATCAGCTAACTGGTCAAAGAGTTTATTGGACCTTGTATACATCAGCCCTATGATTCAAATCTGGATAAGATGCGCTATCATCTTATCCCTTGTACATTCAAAAATTTAAACTCAAAAGTCTTATCTTAGGGTTTCCCATGAAATCCTTTTTAAAAAGATAACTTAGGGATTTTTTAAATGAGGATTAGAGGAAAGGGAAGCTGAACGATGGTGAAGTAAGATGTGGTCTAACCAGTTGAAGACCGAGAGCTTGGAGCCATTGAAGGGCTACATCGACAGACCCCTTTCTAGCCCATTCTCTTTGTTTTTATTTATTTTGTTTAAATGATGATGTGGAGATACGATAATGGTTTTTGGGTGGAAACCCCAACCATGAACTAAACTTTTACAGTTGGTTGGGGGATGTTTCGGATGGATGCTGATTTTATGTTTAGTTTTTAATAATGAAACTACCTCGGCACTATTTTCTATCTGGCATATACTTAATCTGTTTACAAAATCCATTGTCATACGATAGTTGGCACTGTGTGCTCATTGCACGTTAATATCTTAACAGACTTAAGGGGCGACAATCTGTTGCCAGGTACTAAGGCGAGAAGCTTCGATAAAAGATGTTCAAGTAGATGAACTTACTTCGGGAATGAGTCTACCCCTTATGAGTAAAGATTGATGCCTAATAGTGTTAATTTGTGAAAAAAACATTCACTATAGACATATAGGGGTTTTATCATAGTTAACTTAGGGTATTGTCATCGACAAAGGCAATACTAATTTTAATCTCCTGGAAAAATAAACCAAGGCATGTGCTTATTGAAGGCTGGCATAAGTAGCGTAAAATCTGGCATCTCTTGCCAATGCTCATCATCTGTTTTGAGCAACTCATTGCCAGACTGCTCATTTTCACTACTTGTTTTGTTAACTTTTCAACCAAAATCCAAAAATATCTTGAACACTTTTAAAACTTCCATAAAGTAAATGTTGAGCAAATAATTCTTGGTCAATCCCTGTGGATTCGATAATCAGCTTACTGTTGTATTACTTGTTGACCGTGTATACTTGCACGCATAAGACTCACCTTGGCACTGCTCTTTAGTTACACTAAAAATATACTCTTTTTCCAAGAGTTAGAAATAGTCTACAGAACACTACTACAAATTGATCCAAAAATTCATGGAACACCCGATTCATCATATCCATGAATGCTGCATGCACATTCGTCAGCCCAAACGACATCATCAAGAACTCGTAATGGCAATACCTCATACGAAAAGCAGTCTTCAACACATCTTTATCCTTAACCTTCAATTGATAGTATCCAAGTCTCAAATCAATCTTGGAAAACACCGTAGCACCCCAGAATTGATCGAACAAATCATCAATTCGCAACAAGGGATACTTATTCTTAATCATCAACTTGTTCAGTTGCCGATAGTCTATACACATCCTCAACGTGCCATCCTTCTTTTTCACAAACAACACTAGTGCTCCCCACGATCCAACAACTCCTGGAGTTACGTCTTCAACTCCTTAGGTGCCATGCGATATGGAGCAATCGACATTGGAGCTGAATTAGCATATGTCTCAATGAAAAACTCTACCTCCATGTCCGGTGGAAAACCGGGTAACTCTTCCAAAAAACACCCGGAAAGTCACAAATAGTAAGGATATCCTTAGTCCACACTTTTTCTACATTCGAATTCATAACATAAGCTAGATACGTATGGTATCCACAATCGAGCAACTTACGCGCTTCCATGGCGGAAACCATATTGGATAAGAACTTTACATTTTTACCCACAACTACTACCTTATAATCATCAACAAGCTTCAACGAAACCCATTTGGTCTCAAAGTCAACCACAACTAAATGCTCAGACAACCAGTCCATACCCAAGATCATGTCAAAACCATAGAACGATAGCTCCATTAGATCATCCATAAACACTTGACCCTAAAACATCAGAGGACATCTCCAATACAACTTTCTCCTAATGACCGTCTCTCCAAAAAAACTTGTCATTTGCATACCAACATCAAGCATTTCTACCGGTGTACCAAGCAAATGTGCATGCTCATGCAATACATATGAATACATATAACCAGAATCTATCCAAGAGAACAATGACATAGACTGCAAGGTAAAGATACTTGCTATCATGTCTGTGTCATTCCTCCCTTCACGGTGAGCATAGATCCTCGTCAGTCCACCATCCTCCGGTCGAACCGCCACAGTGTGTGCCACAATCCTCTGTCCCTCCTCCCTCTGTTGGAAGGTACCTCGGCCGCGCCCAATGCCTCTAGGTGGTGCAGTAACAGGTGTAGGTGCCTGCCTACCTCTAGCAAGCAAAGGACAATCTCATCTCATGTGATCTGCCGACCCACAACTCCAACAAGAGTTTGCTGCCACAACTATAGGATCACGTCCCTCTCTGGCCAACTGCGAATAATCTCGCCTCAAATGCTATTTCGAGCTATAAACCCAACAAATATTATGCATTGACCAAACCTGAGTACCCTATCCAAGGGATCCTTGTCCTGCACCATCTCCATCGAGTCTTACATCTGATCGAAATCTCCTATCATGGTGCCTTTTTTACTAGCCATTCCTATAACTAAAATTTACAGCTCTTTTTTGCGAGCTAGAACCTCCCAAACGATGAGATATACCCAAGATCTTCTCAATATCCTTCGCCCGCTTAACCAACACATCGAACTCGATGTAATCAGTGACCAACATATAAGTCTTGACATCCTGCACCAACCCATATCGGAAGCGATCACAGTGATGCCTCTCATCTGGCACCAACTTAGGTGCATACTGACTCAGCCTCACGAACTACACCTCATACTCGAATACAGTCATACTGCCCTGAACCAAGGCCATAAACTCACGTTTCTTATCGTCTAAGTATCTAACTCCTAGATACTTCTTCTTGAAGGCAGCTTGGATGAATTCTTACGTCACATCATCAGTTCCATGCCTGTGATTACAGTGGTCCACCAACTATACTCAACACTATAACAGGGACACAACACATCCCAGCTTACGGTCATAGCTACAACCCATCTGAACCAAGATACGCTCTGTACTAGCCATCCACTCCTCGGATGCCTCTGGTGCTATCCCTCTAATCTCAACTCCTTCAAGACTACGTTGACGCTCAAACGAAATCCCTCTCTACTAGCTATCCCTCCATATTTATTCCATCCATGGCAATGTATATCAACATAATTTAACATTGGGTAGTTCATACCTGAAATAACATTCATAATATAACATCATATATAACTAGTGATCTATGCATTTATGTTCAATATTTGACACATTTAAAACATGTCAATATATGATCAATGACATAAATATTATGCCAATATATAAATAAGGTAGACTCATTGCAAGTCTTCCTGATGATGTATAAAACATACATATATCATGTTATGTATGCATCGCACTCACCTTGGCCACTTAACACAATGCCTCACTAAGTCCTAGTTCGATCTTTGCTTTCAAAGCACCCGAACCTTCTTTGATTCAGACTTGACTTCATTTAATCACATGAATAAAATAAAATATTTGTTAGATTCAAATCTAACAATACCTTAAACATGTTGTCTAATACAATCACTCGAATATAAAATTTCCAAATATTTTTATGTTCTTCCTTGTACTATTCAAAAGCTCATTATGGTCCTTAATTACCAATTTGAACTTCCATTAATTCTTCTGAGCTTGCTGACTAACATTTAAATACAAAATATTTCAAATTTCATTTTCTGACGGCTTGCGCTACCTTCAAAGATTTACTTATACAAGGCGGAATACATAATGGATCTCAATTTCCTTTATACCGACAGAAACTAGATTCGATAACGGTTCTAAAGGTATAAGTCACATAAATTAATAAAATCTACGAAAAGTATGAAAATTCCTTACATTCACGTCACAAAAGTTGTCTAGGCAAAAATTGTTCTGTAATTTTTTTTACCTTCATTCGATTAAAAATTCATATCTTTTAACTCAGAACTTGAAATCAGTTTCCATTTATTGGAAACGAAGCTAGACTAACAAATCTTTACAATGGTATAAAATTCATCATCTAACCATTTTTGTAGAATTTATGGCAACTTTTTAAACTTACTACCATAATTCAAATTCTAGCATAACTTTCCACGAATAACTTCTAATTTACACCAACTACTCCTTATTTCTCTACCTGTCAATTTAGTCCCATCACTTTACTTCAAATGGCTAGAATAAAGCTTGTATTCATATGTTCACTTTACATCCTTCATCATAATAAGCTTAAACCTTTACTCCTCTAATTTCTCTTGATTTGTCAAAATGGTCACCAAATTTCCAATACAAGGATTCAAGCTTCTTAACTTTGCAAATTAGTCCTCAAATCGACATTACTACCTTAATTCCATCATTTTAGATTTACTCCTTCTACATATCCTCTTTACCGAATAGACCATTCAAGTTTGACAAATTGTCAAAATGGTCACTAAATCGATTAATCGTCGGTTTAGCATTATAACTTCATTTTCATGTCTCTAACATCATTAATAACATAAATACATTTCAAATTCTAAAAATCAGAATTGAACCCCTAACTTTAACACTTTGCTAAATTAGTCCTTTACGGTTTAAATTTAGGGTTTAGATTCCAAACAACAAATCAAGCTTACAAGATCACTAACTCATCATCATAAACCCTAATTTAAGGTTGGATCCTTAAACCCTAATCTTCTTCAAGGTTGCTGAATTGTTTAAGGTTTAAATCACAACTCAAAAACATAAATCCAACATCATTCTTGCTTGATTTCAACATAAAATCCAACATAGATTCATAAAATCATAAAACCCCCAATTTGAACATAAAACCTAATTTATCTCTCATATAAAGTCTCATCAATCAAAAATGAAATCCTTGAATAATTTCCATCAATAGATAGAGATCGAAGAGATGAAGAACATTGTAGTGTAGATGATTCCCTTAAAACTGAGATTTGGGCCTTAAATCGAGCTTGGAAAATTTCCCTCTTCTTTCTCCTCTTTCTCCACGGTTTTGGAGATGAAATTTCATTGATAAACCTTCATATTTCATATATAAAAGCTACTTGTATAATTAAAAATAAATTTTTAATTTAATAAATTCAAATTTCTAAAAATACCCTCCAACTAGATTTATATTTCTAATTTGCCATTTTGTAACATTCCAGCTAAACTTGGTCGTATTCTAATCAGCCACTATTCATCCATAAAAGAAATCTCAAAATTCATTTCATGTCCCTATTGGGTGAAATGACCAAAATGCCCTTTACCAATCAACTTATTCACAGAATTGCCATTCCATGTCATTTCAATCGATTTAAGTTTTTCCCGACCTTTTTAACATCCAAATATCCATAAAATAATATTTTATGACCCTTCTAAGGTTCATGGAACCATCTCTGAAATTTTAGCTCGATCTGATTATCCAAATATTTTTTAGAACCTTATCGCTCTATAACCATTAACACAAATTATGTACCAAAAATTCGAGTAACATGAAAACGTCATCCTTGGGGGTAAACTATTCATTTACGGGGTTAAAATACACAACTTTTGAAAATTACAATTTGGTCCCTGAACTTTTCCAAAGTTTATACTTTAGCCACAAAACTTTCAAATTTTACATTTTGGTCACTAGCCAAAAATTGGGATATTGCAATTCTCCCCTTAAGAAAATTCGTCCTCGAATTTTCAACACATACCTGATTCAAAAACAATGAGGAAATTGTTTTCTCATATCTTTCTCTTTCCCATATCATTTTTTCTACTTCATGATTTCGCCAAAGAACTTTAACAAGCGAGATCATCTTATTCCTTAGTTCTTTGACTCCATGTGCCAGTATCTTTATCGATTCTTCCTTGTAAATAAAATTCAATTGAATCTCTATTCCTTCTGGATAATGATATGTAAAGGATCTTATCGATACTTCTTGAGCATCGATATATGAAATACATTGTGAATCTTGTCCATTTTCGGAGGTAAGACTAGCTAATAAGCCATTGGACCAACTCTTTTCACAATCTTATATGGCCCATAGCTTCCCTTTTTGTCCAAACCATAACACCTCCTTCCAAGGTGAAACTTTTAAGGTATACTTTATCCTTACTTCATATTAAATATCTTTTCTTTCAAGATCAGCAGATAATATTCATCATTTTAAAACAATTCTAGATTGCTTTGAACCATTCTTACTTTATTCTCTGCATCCTGAAATAAATCAATTCAATCACCTTTTAGTTCTCTTTTTAACTCATTATCATTGGGGATATAAATTACCCCTTAATAATATGAACATCTTTTAATATTAACATTGAAAACTTTAATTTTCCCTCTTCACCTTACTAAATTCTTTCCAAACATATCTTATCTTTCATCTATAAATCTTTGATCCAATTTGTCAAAGTAGATTTGAGCTGAAGCTATTTAATCAATATACTATTTTCTTCCAAAGGTAATTGGGCATTTAATGCTTATAAGTCAAAGAATGACTTTTGGCTAAATACATCAACTACGACATTAGCCTTATTACATTAATAAACATCCCAACCTATTATGGGATGTATTATTGAATAACATAGAATCCTTACTAGATTCATACTGCACTATTACTGGTGCTACTATCAAATCTTCTTCTACTATTAATAATATAATCATAATTTAATCTTAGAGGAATATTACTGCTTCTTTAACTAACATCACTGGAGCTTCCTAAGGTGATATATTGGGTCGTATAAAACCTCAATCTAATGACTATTGCAACTAGGTCTTTAGCTTTCTCAATCTAGTAAGAGCCATTCTGTAGAGTGCAATCGATATAGGTCCCATATTGGATTAAATCCAATCCTAAACTTAGCCTCTCAATTAAGCGTCAAGCCTGACAGCTCTTTTTGGGCAACCCATTTAAAACTCAAAAACAATAGGAATACTCTCCCAGCTTACCCTTGATGCTCAGTATCCATAGCATAAGTTAAATAATTTTTCACATTGGTAACAAATTCCAATAAAAACTCTGCATGCTCATGCATGCCAATTATCACAACACTCACATGATTGGTTTTGTGGTTTTCTTAAATCTCCAACATTAATTATAAATTTTAGAGAGTTCCAAATTTTCCTTATCATGATCTCTTAGCGGAACTATGTAATAAATTCAGTTTGATATCCTTGTCAGGAATCCTCAACACTTTTTAGAAGTGGTGAAATAAATAATGATTCACTACTTGTCTTACGAGCTGTGACCTCTGTTTAGATATTTTGTCATTCTGAACCCTTCGCATTGCATTCATCATAATTTACTACTTCATGGAATTTTGAAATACATAGGGCAACCAGCACTTGTTTTTACCTAACCTCAAGCCCTTTATGAGCTGTCATAATAGGCTCTCTTTATGTTTGTAGGAATCAAGAAGCAAATCAGCTCAGTTTATTAAACTTGCACACTTACCCGTAAATAATCAAATTGCCCTAATTAAAATGCAAGAAACTCAATTGCATCTCTAGGATAAAATTTGTTACGGAACACTCAAAGAAAGAACTTCTAGTTAATAGACTTTTGAGTATGTACCGTAACATTACTTTATCAAATATGTGTCTAATCCTTTCAGATGAGATAATACTTTTTCTTTGAGTCTTCTCTGATCATCAATACAGAGTTCCTTCAACATAACTTTTATATCATTAAACCATAGATTAACAATCATAGGATCTCCATTAATATCTCTCTAAAAATCTAGTGTGCCAGAACTCTCAATTATTTTGCAATCGGTGCCTAAGCAGGCTGATTCATGATCACATCTAATTTCTGGAAGAAAAGCTCTTAATCCAGAACATGCATATCATGTTAGTCTGGTGCCTCTGCACCATGCTAAGCTGAGGGTAGAATATTATCATTATGCTCGTGAATCTCTTATTGATCCACTCGCCTAAACACCTAACACGATTCTTTTACCCTCACACAATGGAATTTAACATTATTATCATAATAAAGTAAGCAAATGCATCCATTCAAACAAGTAAAATCATTAGTAATTCAGACATCCTAGTGGCATGTATACAGTTTTGACCTTTACCATACTTCGTTTAACTCCAAAACCAGCTAAACTTATAGCTCTAATACCAATAAATGTAACACCCCTTTTCGTATCCATATGGCGAATACGAATCAAGAATGTCACAACTTTACTATCCTTAAATATTAATGATATTTGAAACAAAATTCAAGTTTTGATAATTTTGAATTCAAATCTTGATTACTGGTACACCCTATCCCAAAATGCACATTCTTGCATTTTTCATATTTCTAATTCATTCTAATTCAATTCCTAAATGTCTTCAAATGTTATGTATGCTTATAGGGAACAATTAACTATCATAAAACATGCATGCTCTCAATTATCTTAGCATGCAACTCATCCCTTGATGTTACTCTTAAATTTGAATCTTTTCAGAAAGGCCAATTATCTTGAAACCATAACGAACTTTAAAGGCCAATCACAACTCAAATAGGTCTTGCAAGTATACATGCCACTATAATAATCAAACCTCAATTAGGAAGTCATTACTGTGATTTCCTGTTGAGCTATCCAATATTTATGCAATGGTCTTCTCACTCTCATCTTGGTTTACCTATATGTGCACAATCAAACACACCCTGAGTACGAACTTAGTTAGGCAATAAAGGAAGTTAATAACAATAATTTAAACTTTATTTGACTTCATGGCTATGTTTATATAACATGATATATATGCCAAAGCATCAACTTTCACATTGCATTAGTAATGATTTACTACATGCTAATGTCATAAGACTTTCATGCTTCTTTATTTGTCATAATATGCCTTATATGCATAAATGCATCATGATCACTAGACATGTAAATACATCATGTTAATCATATATTAACATGATATAAATCACATATAAATTCCTTACCAATATACTTTCCATTTATTCCAAAAGCTAATGAGCTTATTCACCTGTTTATCATTTATTAACCATAAAACATAGCCCAAATATAAGCCTATGAGGACCCTGGGTACACGAGTCAAAAACCGCACAAAAGGTTGTGCTAACCACCCGCACATAAGGTTGTGCTAACCATATAGCCTAAGTGTCTTTTATATACACTATAGTGCTAAACTGAGTACGCAGCGTGCTGCTGGACTCTATGGCATGCCAACTATACCCTGTCCCTCATTAACATACTTTGCAATATATTCCATATTTATTCCGTCCATGGCAATGTATATCAACATAATTTAACATTTGGCAGTTCATACCTGAAATAAAATTCATAATATAACATCATATATAACTAGTGATCTATGCATTTATGTTCAATCTTTGACACATTTAAAACATGTCAATATATGATCAATGACATAAATATCATGCCAATATATATATAAGGTAAACTCATTGCAAGTCTTCCTAATGATGTATAAAACATCCATATATCATGTTATGTATGCATTGCACTCACCTTGGCCACTTAACACAATGCCTCACTAAGTCCTAGTTCGATCTTTGCTTTCAAAGCACCCGAACCTTCTTTGATTCAGACTTGACATCATTAATCACATGAATAAAATAAAATATTTGTTAGATTCAAATCTAACAATACCTTAAACATGTTGTCTAATATAATCACTCGAATATAAAATTTCCAAATATTTTTACTTTCTTCCTTGTACTGTTCAAAAGCTCATTATGGTCCTTAATTACCAATTTAAACATCCATTAATTCTTCTGAGCTTACTGACTAACATTTGAATACAAAATGTTTTAAATTCCATTTTCTGACAGCTTGTCCTACCTTCAAACATTTACTTATACAGGGCAGAATACATACTGGATCTCAATTTCCTTTCTACCGTAGAAACTAGATTCGGTAACGATGGTAAAGGTATAAGCCACATAAATTAATAAAATCTACAAAATTTACGAAAATTCCTTATATTCACGTCACAAGCTGTCCAGGCAAGAACTGTTTTGTAATTTTTCTGACCTTTATTCGATTAAAATTTTATATCTTTTAACTTAGAACTCGAAATTAGTTTCCATTTGTTGGAAACAAAAATAGACTAACAAATCTTTACAACGGTATAAAATTTATCATCTAACCATTTTTGTAGAATTTATGGCGAATTTTTAAACTTACTGCCATAATTCAAATTCCAACATAACTTTCCATGAATAACTTCTAATTTACATCAACTTCTCCTTATTTCTCTACTTGTCAATTTAGTCCCATCACTTTACTTCAAATGGCTAGAATAAAGCTTGTATTGATATGTTCTCTTTACATCCTTCATCATAATAAGCTTAAACCTTTACTCCCCTAATTTCTCTTGATTTGTCAAAATGGTCACCAAATTTCCAATACAAGGATTCAAGCTTTTTAACTTTGCAAATTAGTCCTCAAATCAACATTACTACCTTAATTCCATCATTTTAACTAAAATTCAGATTTACTCCTTCTACATATCCTCTTTACCGAATAGACCATTCAAGCTTGACAATTGTCAAAATGGTCACTAAAGCGATTAATAGTCGGTTTAGCATTATAACTTCATTTTCATGTCTCTAACATCATTAATAACATAAATACATTTCAAATTCTAAAAATCAGAATTGAACCCCTAACTTTAACACTTTGCTAAATTAGTCCTTTAGGGTTTAAATTTACAGTTTTGATTCCAAACAACAAATCAAGCTTACAAGATTGCTAACTCGTCATCATAAACCCTAATTTAAGGTTGGATCCTTAAACCCATAATCTTCTTCAAGGTTGCTGAATTGTTTAGGGTTTAAATCACAACTCAAAAACATAAATCCAACATCATTCTTGCTTGATTTCAACATAAAATCGAACATGGATTCATTAAATCATAAAACCCCCAATTTGAACATAAACCCTAATTTCTCTATCATATCAAGTGTCATCAATCAAACATGAAATCCATGAATAATTTACATCAATAGATAGAGATTGAAGAGATGAACAACTTTGTAGTTCGGAAGATTACCTTAAAACGAGATTTAGGGCTTAAATCGAGCTTGGAAAATTTCCCTCTTCTTTCTCCTCGTTCTTCTCCTCTTTCTCCACGGTTTTGGGGATGAAATTTCATTGATAAACCTTCATATTTCATATATATAAGCCACTTGTATAATTAAAAATAAATTTTTAATTCAATAAATTCCACTTTCCAAAAATACCCTCCAACTAGATTTATATTTCTAATTTTCCATAACATTCCAACTAAACTTAGTTGGTTCTAATCAGCCACTATTCATCAATAAAATAAATCTGAAAATTCATTCCATGTCCCTATTGGGTGAAATGACCAAAATGCCCTTTATTGATCAACTTATTCACAAAATAGTTATTCCATGTAATTTCAATTGATTTAAATTTTTCCTGACCTTTTTAACATCCAAATATCCATAAAATAATATTTTATGACTCTTCTAAGGTTCATGGAACCAGCTCTGAAATTTTAGCTTGATCTGATTTTCCGAATATTTTTTCAAACTTTATTTCTTTATAGCCATTAACACAAATTCTGTACCAAAAATTTGAGTAAGACGAAAACGTCATTCTTGGGGGTAAACTATTCATTTACGGGGTTAAAATACACAATTTTTGAAAATTACACATTGGTCCCTGAACTTTTCCAAAGTTTATACTTCAGCCACAAAACTTTCAAATTTTACATTTTGGTCACGAGAAAAAAATTGGGATATTACACCAAAACAGACCTTATTTCATTCAAAACAGTCTCTTAATTGTTACAAAACTACCTCTATTTTAGTGTAAAACAACCTCTTGTTTTTAGTATTCTAAAACATCCAATTTTAATTCAAATTCAACCCCTTAATTGTTACAAAACAACCCCTATTTCAGTTTCATAAAACAACAATTCAGCCCCCAAATTTTCTTACAAACAGTCCCCTAAAGAATTCTTTTTGATCAAAACAATCTTAATTTATACTATTGAGCAAGGTGACTACAATCAAGCTCCAAACTCAACTACACAATTGAACTATGATCCAATCGAATACTTGAGCTATCTCGGTTAATTTGGAATTCATCATTAAGCAGTTTAACAACTTAAGTTATGTTACACAAACACAAGGAACATGGCAAACTACAATTTTTATCATTCAAGTAATCTAACATTTCATGACATTGATTCATTGCTTCGACAATTCTACTAACAACACATTCATATGAGATTTATACTAGGATTTCTTAAGTATAGATCAAGTTCTAAGAAGGGAAAGTAAGTTTGCTTACCCCCTAAATCCAGTTACCTGAATCAAATCTCCAATTCAACTCAAAAAGATTTGGAGTTAACTTAATTCCTCACGTTTCCATGGCTACAAGCTCAACACCTTCACTCTCTTTGGGGTTTCGGCCTTTGAGGATGAAGGAGACAAATTTTTATTATCACTCCAATGGCCGAGACCCTCTCATTTTCCCCCTAACACATGCCTTCATCCATGAAAGCCATATGTACAAGTCCACTTGTACAATTTGTTTATCATGCAATCCTTAAGTTTCCAAAGTTTTCGGTTAAGTCCATTTTGTATTAGACACTCACCTTTCAATTTCTTTAATTTGGTCCTAGGTTCACTTAATTATAAATTCTAACTTCATCATGAAGCAAGTCAATATTACACTTCCCCTGCTTTATCCACACAAAAACAGAGGTACATTTCATCAAAATGCAATCAATATCACAGCAACACAAATCATCAACATCCTTCATCCAAATTCCCTCCACAACATCCAAAATTAACAACAAACCTCTTCCAAACTTAACCCAGTCACAACCTAACGTTTCAAAACCTCAATTGACATCTAAAAACACATCTCTAACATCCTTATATCCCAACATTCAATAAACCATCACAACTCCTCAAAAACACATAACCAGCAACCTAGAAAATTAGAGATTCACATAGTTTCGGGATTCCAATGTTAAAACCCACTTATTAACATTACTTAACTGCAATATCATGATTAAAATCAAACAAGAACTCAGGAAAATAGAGTTTATTCAAAAATCCTTCAATTAAATCAATTAAACCACAATTTAATCAATTTTCCGCAATTAAACCATCAAATCAAGTTAGAAAACATGTGTAAAGGATCAGTAACTTGGGAATTTCAATAAAGAACCTTTTATTAGAGGAGAAGAACAAACCTCACCTCTGATGGCTGCTTTCCCCCTTAATTAGATGAATTTCCAAAGCCAAAACAATGAGAAATCAAGTTTATTTTGTTAGAAAACCATTACAATCTCAATTGAAATCAAAAAATTGATTAAAAGAAGATTTTACCTGAAGATTTTGAAGAAAGAAAGGGTGTTTGGCTGGAGAGAATTGGAGAGAAAATCCTTTTGTGAAAAGTTAGTTACGTATATTTTTATTTCAAAGCATTTAATTAATCAATTATTTCTCCAACCATTTATTTTTAAAAAAATTTAAAAATAGCTAATTAAGGGGAAAAGTTTGATATTAGATTTTAGGGTAAATAGCTCCTTAAAGATTCAAAGTTTTGACCCTTTTACAAAGCAATCACTAAAAACAGTTTTGAAACTTTACATTTTGGTCACTACCCAAAATGTCCACTTTCAAAACCCCTTTTTATAAAATTGATTCACCAAAATCATTTCCATAATAAATAATGATTTTAGATAATTTTTCCATATTTCTAACCCTTCTGAAAATATTTAATCCAATTTAAATCCAGAAACTGACTCGAATCCTCTAATCCGATCCAACGGACCGTCTAACCCACTTAGGAAACTCCTAGACCTAAAACTGGGGCGTTACACTCATATCAAACCGATACTCAAAGGTGAAATAGGAAAAACTTATTCTGGAGCTTAGTTAAGCTTTTTAGGCTATAACTAAACCCCCATGATCCATCAATCAAACCTTTAAAGAGCTTTAACGCATTTATACACTCATCGATACACTTTGCTTTGCTCCCCAGCGCGAATCAAGCCACCAAAAAGTGATGTACGCAACTAGGCAACCTTGCCTTGATAATCCCCTATTTTAACAACATAAAACCAAAGGGAAAATGCATCATTATGCATTCTACTCACTGTAAAACAATAAAGCCATCCATCCTTAACAATATCCTTCAGAAAATAGCCAAAACTACCGAAAACAACATTGATCTTCATTCACCCAACTCCTATCATCAACCCCACGATTCTAACATCCAATCCTCAGTAAAACACAACTAAGAACACCTCATAAACATCCTTATACCTCCAGCAATTAAAGAACACACATAACAACCCTAAAAACCACTAAAAACTCACCTAAAAATTGATCAATCAAATAGTTTCAGGGTTTATTTCAACAATCACATTTCACATTATGTTTATCTTATCAGATGTGAATCTTCCCAATCAAAATCTCCAGGTTTCATCAACTTAATCAAATCATTAAGCAAATCATCAAAAATCTCAATTAATCAATCAATTCTTGAAATATATAGCAAAACTAAGCTAAAATTAATCTAATATCTGCCAACTACTATGGAATATCAATAAAAACCTTTGTTTAAAGAGAGAAGAAGAAATTCACCTTTGGAGAAACTCCTACCAAAATTGACGTGAGTATTTCCTTGAAATCAAGCTTATGAAATGGATGAAATCTTGAGAAATCTTTGTAAGGTTTTATTATGAATCAAAAGTATAATCAAATGATAATTTCTCCATTGAAAATCAGGAAGAAATTCTGAAAATCTTGTTTGGAAATTTAAATGGAAAGTGGGGGGAAATAAGGAGAGAAAATTAGAAAGAATAGGAAAATGACTTAGGAACCAATTAGCCGTCAACTCCTTACTCAATTAAGGTGGTAATTTCTTGATTAAAAATATTAGAAAATAATATCTCTCTAATGATTCTTAGGATTGGCCTATTTACAAAATAGTCACTAAAATAGTTTTGCAAAGTTTACATTTCAGTCACCTAATCAAAAATCCATTTAATTAGATTAAATTGGCCTTTAATTGAAAACCCAAAATGTTTAATATAATGACTAAACATCTTTTAAAAATTCAACCCTTTGCCAATTAATAAAAATTCCCATTTTTACATTTTAATTTCACCCGAAACATATTTAATCAACCTTTTGGGGTGTTACAACTCTCCCCCACTTAATAAATTTTGTCCTCGAAATTTACCTGAAGGAAAAAGATGCGGAAATTGTTTATTCATATCCGCTTTCATCTCTCACATAGCTTCTTCAACTCCTCGATGTCGCCACAACACCTTAACTAACTCAATAGTCTTCCCACGGAGGACTTTAGTAATAGAATCTAATATCCTTACTTGTTCTTCAACATAAGCCAACTCTGGTCGCAACTCAATCTACTCAACAGGCATAACATGTGGCGGATTCGATATATACTTCTGGAGCATTGACACATGGAAAACGTCATGTATCTTTTCAAGCTCAATTGGTAACTTCAATATATACGCAACTGGATCAATACTCTCAATCACCTCGTAAGGTCCAACGAATCTAGGGCTTAACTTCCCTTGTGCCAAAATCTCATCACCTTTTTCCAAGGCAAAACCTTTAAAAACACTTTATCACCTACTTCATAATCAACCTCTCTTCGCTTCAAGTCTATAAAAGATTTTTGCTGACTCGAAGCTGCCTTAAGCCTTTCACAACTAAGTTTCACCTTCTCATTTGTATCCTTAAGCAAATTGGGCCTCGCAACATGTTTCTCGCCTATTTCGGCTCAACAAAGAGGCGTGCGTCATCTACGACCATAAAGATCCTCATAGGGAGCCATTTGGATGCTCGGCTGATAACTATTATTATAAGCAAACTCCACCAACGGTAGTTTCTTTTCCCATTTCGCTTGAAACTCAATGATACAACATATTAAAATATCCTCCAAAATCTAAATAACACTTTCAAGCTTACTGTAACACCCTTAACGTATACTCATAGACCGAATATACATTAAAGATGTTAAGAAATCATTGGAAGAAATCTTGACTTAAATTTTTTTATACCAAAATTTAATTTGTAGTTTAACCCTTTCTCAGTTTTAAATTTAAAACTATGTCGTCTAGTTGTAGCTAGTTTTGACCCTGAATTGGTTTGCAAAATTTATAATTAAATTATTGAAATAAAAATATAATTCAGGTTGAAAACTACATAAGCTGCCTAGACCCTTTCCTGATTTTAAAATTTTTACGCGATTAGGGCAAAACAACATCATAACATACCAAAGATTTTGTTATTGTTAACAATTTGTATTTCTAAACTTATCCATCCATAAAAGGATATAATTACATTGTAAACTTATGTTGTAGACAATTCAATTTTAAAATACTTACATGCCTACTAGTCTATCAAATAATGATAAAGACGTACTTACTGAACTTATTGTAGTAACTTGATTTTTCCCAAGTTTCTGCTCCTCCTCGATAGGCGATTTCCAAGAAACCTACGTGTGACATAAGACGCACACAAGTACGAACTTAGTGAGGCAGTTAAACTTATTTCTTTTAAAATACTGAAATAATATAATACGGTATGTCATATATATAAGTGCATTTCATTTTCTCTATAACATGGCAAGTATATCACAATGTACATATGTCATGTATTCTTTCGTGGTCATGTTTTCATTATGCAATCATTTGCATATCATGTATTCTATCATGTAACATGGCTATCATTTATCAATAACATTTCAATCATGTATGTCATCTATTTCTCTGTCATGTAACATGTAACTTCTTTTTCATGTATCGTGAAATCATGTAACATCTTTTTCATGTATCATGTAATCATGTAACATTTGTATCATGTATCATGTAATCATGTAACATTTGTATCATGTATCATGTAACATCTATATCATGTAACATCTTGTTATTATTATCATCATGTTTGGCTAGAGGCCCATGGAAACCCCGTAGCCTATATGCAGCGTAGTGCCTTGTAGAGTACGTACTCGAGAGGACGCTCTTTGCCCCTCATATAAGGATGCTCTTTGCTCCTTATATTGAACACCTCGTTAGTGCATTTTGCACTATGGACTTGGATCCCCAGGGTGTATCTTGTTTCATTTTAATCTTTTCATTATCCATATTTCATGTATGCATAATGCATCATCATTTATGCAAACAATAATTCGTACCTAGAATTTCATCAAGCTTGCCATGTCGAGCATTGTATCATATCATGTATTATAAAGAAATGCAATGCCACTTTCAATGTAATGCAAACATTTAGAAATGCACTCACCTGGGCCATGTAATAGTATGCCTCAATAAATTCTACTCGATCCTTTCTTTTATAGTATCTCGAATCCTCTTTGATTCGTATCCAAACTTCATTAATCACATGAATATAAACAACATTTGTTAGATTCAAATCTAACAATTCTTCAAACATGCTATCAAATCTAATCATTCGAATATACAAATTTCCTATTTCCTTCTTTATACTTTCCAAAACTCATTTTGGTCCTTAATAACCATTTAGAACTTCCATTAACCCTTTTCAAGCTTACTAATTAACCTTAGATACAAAATGTATCAATTCTCATTTTTTTGCAGATTGCACTACCTTCAAAGAAATATTTCTATAAAATAATCTACAACTCAGAATGCAATTTTGTTTGTTCTGAAAGAAACTAGATTCAGTAAGCTTTTCAACCATATAAATTAATAGCCCAAATTCAACTTGTACGATTTATGGCGAATTTTCAAAGTCAATTTCCAATGTTGATTTTGGAACAGACTGCCATACTATTTTCTAACCTTTCACCACTTAAAAATTCATATCTTTTTTACTCAGAACTCGAAATTAGTTTCCGTTTATTGGAGGCGAAACTAGACGAACAAATCTTTACATCGGTATAAAATTCACCTTCTAACCATTTTTGTAGAATTTATGGTAAATTTTTAAACTTACTGCCAAATCCAGTTTTCCTACACGACTTCCATAAATAACTTCAAACTTTATACTAATTTCTCCTTACTTTGCTATTTGTCAATTTGGTCCCAACACTTGATTCAAACCATCAACTTATCACCCTTTTTCATCAAATAATTTGTAATACCCCAATTTTTGGTTAGTGACTATTTAGCAAAGAATTAAAAGTTAGTGGCTTTAGTTCAGTGACTAAAATGTAAAATGTGAATGTTTGGTGACCAAAGTGAAAAGTTGAGAAAAGTTCAAGGACCAACAAGGTAATTTTCCCAATAATTAATTTTATTTCTATAATTAAATAGTTTATATAAGGGTGTGAATCGAATACAAAATTGTTGGATCGATTCGATGTTTCTATTATTGGGAAATTACAGTTAAATTTTAAATGTGATTCGGGTAATTGTATGAGCTCAGAATGTGATGGAATTTTGATGGGAGTTGTAGGACTACTTGAAGAGTATGAAATTTCGTTTTGGAATCGTTTTTAATCGATTTAGATTCAATTGAAGATAGTATTTTGAAATAGTGCACAAATGGCATTTTTGTGAATACATGGATTCATTAATGGCATTTTAGTTATTTTGCCCTTACTTTTTAATTAAAGGTGATTATGGAAAAGTGATAAGGTTAGGTGTCAACACCTAATTGGTCATAATTGAGGGGTAAAATGGTAATTTCACTATTGGTAGAGATTTTTAAATTGGATTTAAAGGACTAATATGCCATTTGTCATATTAATTAATGATAGAAAAAGCTAGAATTTTTCTCCCATCTTCTTCCTCAATTCGAAACCACCATAGCCAAGGTAAGGGAATTTTTTATTCAATTTTTAGCATGATTCGATTGGTTTTTGGTTCAAGACATGAAATAGAAAATTAATCCCCATTGAATTCTCTTTCATTTGGTATAATTTTTAAAGGATTTCCAAGTTTATATGTTGAGATTGGAGATTAGGGTTTGTGAAGTGCATGTTGGGATTTTAGGTTTTATGGATTAAATTGTTTGAATATGAGGTTTTCATGTTGTTTAATGCTTGTTAGAGTGAAAATTTCTATGATTTATGTTGTAGGTTAATTTTGGGAAAATTTGAAAATCAGGGGAAACTCTTGCAAAATTTTTATTTGAATGGCAAATGATGTTAGAAGCTTGAATATAATGTTAGGAGGTTGAATTCATGCTTGAATCAAGTTGGGAATTTTAGTCAAAGTGACCTTTGGTATTCGAACTACTAGGGAAAATTAAGGGAAATTATCGAAAAATTTTCCTAAGATTAGAAATGGTGTAAGGATGATTTTGTAAGTTTTAAAATGTTAATTGGACTAATATGGAAGTTTGTAAAGTGTTGAGGATTACGTTGTAAATTTTGGAAAGCTTAGGGGTTTGGTTGTTAAGCTTGTTTTTGAAGAGTATTGTATTGGAAAATTTAGTTAAAGTGATTAGAAGGTTGATTTTGAAGTTGTGTTAACTTTGGGGACCAATTTGAAATTTTGGCAAATTCAAAGACTAGTGTGTAAAATTTTAAAGTTTGGGTCCTCAAGTGTAAAGAATGAGAAATGTGAGGTTTGGACTTGAAAATGTTGGTTGGAAGTTTAAAAAGAGTCCTTAGGACTAAAATGAATATTTTGGAAAGTTAAAGAATTATTAGGAAATATTATTCCTAATATGTATCAATGTTAGAATGATACTAACATGTAGATTGAATTGTATATATTGGTGAAATTGTTGTAGATCACAATCGTAATCCAAACCGAGAGCCGAGCAGCTCTAAAGGCAAAGAAGTAGTGCAAAAGTGAAGTTGAGTTTAAGGGTAAAACTTTCTAGTGAGGCAACATGTGAGTGCATTTCTACTCTTTTATTTGATATGAGAAAGATTTGCGATGAGTCTATCTCGAATGTCAATTCACAAATGATATCTTTTCAATGATTTTTGATAAGAACTATGAATGATTTTTGGGTATGAACTGTCCAATGCACTTTTTATATAGTATTGTGAAATGTTAATATCTTCTGATATTTTAAATAAGTGAATGATATATGGTAGTGAATGTTAAAGCCCATTGTTTTCATTATAAGATTTCTTGGTATAATTGGTATGCCAATGAGGTGGGAGTATAAATGTTACAGTGATGTTGTATAAATATACAACAATTACAAAGTGAAACTGTGACGCTATGTTCTACAGCTATGACCTAGTGATACAGTGACGTTGTATAAGTTTACAGCGGTTATTCAGTGATAAAGTGATATAGTGTTATATTTTGGCACAACAAATTAGTTGTTGCCGCACATGTGCATACTCAATAGTGACTCGCATACCATACATTCTCATTTATCTTACATTGGGCTATGATTTAAATAATAGTGAAAAGTGCAAATGAAAGTGACAGAAATCTTTGAATAGTGATTTTTAATATGAACTGTCTTATTTACATAAACTATTATTTTTCAATGTTATTTATTGAATTATTAGTTTCCTCACTAAGATTATTCTTAGCGTGTGAATGTTTCACGCGTAGGTAAAGATCGTAAGGAGTAAGGAGCTGTGATAGGAGAAATCATCTATTTTGGAAGAGGTACATCATTATCAACAAGACATCCCCGATGTCCCTTTTTGATATTATTAGTTGGCATGTATCTTATAAATGTTTTGGTTACTCTGATACGAAAGTATTGGAAATGGTTGTAATGTTATAAACATGAATATGAATACTTTTAATGGATATTATTAATTAAATATGCTGAAATTGTATTTTATTAGTTAATCGAATGATTTTTAAATTAGACAGTTTTATTATTTATATAGAGGAGAATAGAACTTCCATGCTGCTTCCTAAAACTAGGTTCAGATTGAACTTAGAAAAATTAGTTTTAAAATTTTACGCGATTAAGTTTTCTTTTAGAAAAAGGTAAATTAATGATATTTTAAAGAAACAAAATTTTATCAATTTTGAAATAAGAACAATTTTACAAGTGTCAGGTGACATCTCTAACTCGTATTCAGCAATGGATTCGAGTAAAGGGTGTTACATAATTATTCAACATTGATCCCCCCTAATTTTTCCTTCTTTCCAAATTAGTCACTAAAATGCAAAGATGAGGATTCAAACTTCTTAACTTTGCAATTTAGTCCACAAATTAACATTACCACTTGAATTTTACTATTTAAACTAAAAATCATATTTAATCCTTCTCTAAAACCTCATTTTCGAATTGGTCCCTTAACTTTGACAATTTGTCAAAATGGTCACTAACTCGATTTAACATCGGTTCTGCATTCTAACTTCAATTTCAAATCTCCAAAATCAATAATAACATAAATACACTTCAAAATCATAAAAATTCAGATTATTCCTCCAACTTTTAGAATTTCTGAAATGGTCCTTAACCTTTAATTTAGGGTTTTGCTTCCAAATAACAAATTCAAGCTTACTAGATCATTTATCCAACATCACAAACCCTAATTCAAACTTGAATCCATAAACCCTAATCATCTTCATACAAACTTAAAATATGTAGGGTTTAAATCTCAACTCAAAAACATGATTTATCATCATAACAACTTAATTTCAACTTAAATTTCAACATAGAATCATAAAATCTCAAAACCCCCAATTTAGTCCATAAACCCTAATTTATTTCTCATCAAAATTCTAATCAATCAAGCATTTATTCCATGAATTATTGACATCAAAAGATAGAGCTTGAAGAGTCTAACAACTTTGTAGTTGAAAAGATTACCTGAAAATCGAGTTTCGGGCTTGAATCGAACTTGGAAAATTTTTCTCCATTTTTCTTTCTCCCGCTCATATTTCGAAATTTTAGGATGAATAATGGTCTTCATCTTTTTTTTTTCATCCAATTTGGCCACTTGTCTTGAATAAATAAATTTAGATAGTGAAATTACTAAAATACCCTTTTAATCAAACGGTTGAGATTGATCTTATCGTTAATCAAGGGACAAGATTTAATCTTCTATTTTCTTCTTCCAAAACTGTCTTTGTAACTTTTTAAATATTTCAAAAATGCCATTGGGGAAAAATGACCAATTTGCCCTCCACTAGTTTTTATTTACTAGCTTGTCTCAAAAATATCATTCCATTACAATCCAACTAAAATAATTCATTCCCAACCGGTCATTATTCCATAAATATTAATTTATGACTTTTCCATGGCTTATGGAATAGTCTCTGAAATTTCAGTTCGATCTGATATCCCGATATTCATAAAATATCTCTACTGTGATTTTACCTTTACCAAGCTATCGAATTTATTCCGAAAATTATATATTTCCATATTCGGGAAATCCAAACTACCATCTCATAAAAATTTCCTTTCTCAAGGACTTAGACTGAATTTTTCTAACTCAGTCTGTAATTCCAATAATTATCGAAAATTTCCATAGAATAAAATTTCTCTTAGAAATCCTTTATTGATAATCCATACGAATTTTCTCTACTCTTACTGAGTCCAAAATATCGATCAGAAACACTTTTATGGGACCTTCCGGAGGTCACCCATCCTAACATTTCCCTAGCTTGAATACACTTAACAATTTTATTCGATCCAAATTTAGTACCTTTTACTGCGTCTTAATTCTTAAAACCGATATCAAGGTAATTATTCTGATCCGATTCACTCTTATACTGAATAAAATTTCTTGTTGGGGAAATTTATACTTTAATCCTCAAACTTTTCCAAAGTTTATACTTTAACCCCAAAACTTTCAAAAATTACATTTTGGTCACTGGCCAAAATTTGGGATATTACAATTCTCCCCCTCTTAAGAAAATTCGTCCTCGAATTTTCAATGTTTACCCATTTCAAACAATTTCAAGTATTACTCATGCATTCTCATTTCAATTTCCCATGTGACTTCTTCCATTTTATGATTTCTCCAAAAGACTTTAACCAGTGGAATTTTCTTGTTCCTTAACTTTTTGACTTTATATGCCAAAGTTTTCACTGATCGTTACTCATATCTGGGAGTAACACTAGTTGATAAACCACTAGTTCAACTCTTTTTAGAATCTTGTATGGTCCAATAATTCTGGGACTAAGCTTTCCTTTTTTGAATAAAATGTAACAACTTCTAAGGTGAAACCTTTAAAAAAACACTTTGTCCTCAACTCCGTACTTAACATCCTTCTCTTCTAGTCTGCATAAGCCTTTTTGTTGATCCGCGGCATCCTTGAGATTATATTAAATAATTATTACTTTATCCTCTATTTCACGTGTTAAATCAACCATTCCAACTTTTGGGTTATACCAAACATTTCGATCATGTAGCTCAAACCAATATTTCTACTAACTCCTTCATGTATCAAATCTAAATACATCTCAATTTATTCAGGAGTGATGACATGTAAATAATTTAGCCAATGCCCCCAAAACATAAGTACATATACTATAGATTTTTGCTCACTTCTAGAGATAAGACCCATTAATATACTCTTGGTCCAACTCTTTCACAATTCGTTGAGGTATAATAGTTTTGAAACCAAGTTTTCCCCTTTTTGACCTATACAAATCATCATTCCTCAAATTGATACTTTTCTTCCTTTTCTCTTCTTTTAGCTTTAATTGATAACTTCTTGTCCAAAGATCAACTTTCTTTTTACATCTTACTTCTAAATTTCATATAGATAGCCAATTTATCTTAAAATTGGCTTTAAAATTCTCAGATTACTATCTTTAGTTTCAGCTTTACTAATAGACAATTCTTAAAATTTCTTATAATTCTTGTGCTATGCTTCAAATCATTTATTAACAGTCATACTATAATTCTTCAAATAAAATTATTCCTTGTCATACCGACTTAACCCACTGATCTCACACTTTTTCTCATAAACAATGTGAGTACTTTATCAAAGCTCAGGAATCAGTGAATCATTTCCTTATGAACTAATCACTGACTCCAATTTCTAACACCTTTCTATTAAGTTTTCCAAACTACTTCCTCTGTATCAATATTACTTCTTCTATAGGAGTTTTATCATCCTTATCTTCAAATAAACAATCATAACTTCTCTTTTGCTCTAACATTTAAGGCTCCCAACAATTTAAACATTTAAACAACCAATGTTTTACAATATACAGATGTCGAAGGTTACAACCTCTTAGGTACTTCTTGTTCTTGTACTTAAGCTCCTTACTGCACCAATAGCTCAATCAAAATAGAAATCAGAATAAGTTCATGCTTCATTTCATTATTGATGTTACGGGTATCTTTATAATCCTTGTGATCCGAAACTCTTATTCTTGTCTATAAACACTTCTAGGGAAATTTCTATTAGTAGAAACAATCCTCAACTAAACACACTTCCTTTGACTTAATTAAGGAACTAATTTCTTTAAAAAAATTAAACGTTTCTTCTTATAATCACTTCTACCTTGTGCACAGAATACCAACTTATCTTAATTACACTTCAGATTTCCGAGATGATGCCTTCATAATACCTTTGTGATTAGTGTAACTAGGACACTTCTTACCATTCCAATGGAATACCTTTTATGATAGTTGAGTAAGTAACAGAATAACAATAGATAAATTCTACTCAAAACACTTATAATATCCAGCTAATTTCCAAGAAACATCAAACTTTAGAGACATTTTTCGGTGCCTCCTATTCAAGAATAGATTGTATTTCATTGGAATTCAACTCTTATTCCTTCAACCATTACTACATGTTTAAGGAAAGTTACTTCTGATAACCATAATTCATCTTCAGAAAACCTTACATAAAACTGCTTATCTTTTAATGTTTATAGTACCACTCAAAAATGATAATCATGCTCAGCTTCTATCTTTAAGTATACCAGAATATTGTCCATGAAGACTACTACTACAAACTGGTCTAAGTAGTATTGGAATACCTTACTCATCATCTCCATGAATATATAGCAGGGGCATTTACATGTCCAAATGGCATTACAAAAATTTGCAATGTCCATAACGAGCCCTGAATGTTATCTTTGATACATCTTCTTCTTTGACCTTGAGTTGATAATAACCCGATCGAAGATCTATCTTTGAGAACACTGTTGCACCTCTAAGCTAATCAAATAGATCTCCAATCCTTAGTAGTGGATACTTGTTCTTAATAGTTACGTTATTCAACTACCGGTAATCTATACATAATTGTAGAGAACCATCTTTCTTCTCTAAAAATAATACCGGAGTTCCCCATGGTGATACACTCGGTCAAGTGTAATCCCAGTCTAGCAGTTCTTGCAATTGAGCTTTCAACTTTCTTAGCTCAATTGACACCATCCTATGTGGTGCTATCGATACCGGTTCAATTCTAAGATAGACATCAATCCCAAATTGTACCTATCTATCCTGAGGTAATCCTAATAACTCATCCAAAATTATATTTGAAACTTTCCCACAATCGGGATATCTTTAATCTTCTTGGGTGACATCTGTATATTCATCACATAAATTTAACACGCCTTATATCCATTTACTTAACAACCTTTGAGATGTTGTCGTAGAAATCACTGACTCTGAATAGTCAGTTCTTTCTTTCACATTTACTTCAGAACCATCAGGTTCTTGAAGCACTCACCTTTTTTTGCACATCATTTATGCATCATATGTAGATTGCCAATTCATTTCAATAATAACTTCAAATTCATGAAATGGAAGTTTCATTAAATTCGCTGGGAACTTAATCCACTGAATTACTAATGGAAATTTCGTATATATTCTAGTCACCCATTCACTATGTCCGAATGGATTACTAAAAATCATATCACTTCCTTAAAAGGTACTAACTCTGTGGCATTAGACCACTAAATACGAACATGTTCCCTTAACATGATACAGCTTCTTCTAACTTCTTAGTATTTATGCAGTTTAATTCCTCTATAACATGACTTTAACATCTTTATGCCACAAATTGGCAATTATCAGACCACTTTTTCCATTAAATTCAGGAGCTCCTAACTTTTAAGCTCCTTAACAATCGACATCCTTACTGGTGCAGATATCAGGCTAGTAAAGGCACAAGGGTCTTAATTCTACTAGCCACAACCTTTAAAGCTCATACTAAGGTTTCATATTTTTGTGCTAGAGTTCTCTACTATACAAGTGGCTCTACTGAGGTAAGAGCCAGAGATGGAACATTCTGTATTTCATTACTTCTACTTTGGACCTCCTTTTGGTCTCAATTATCAAATGTCTAACACAATTCAACAATACTTAACATTACTAATTTCTACTATAACTTATTCATGTTATTGAGGAGCATAATCAAGTTACACAACAATACGTCAGTAACATGACATCCTAGGGGCATGTATTTAACATCAAATCATATTGAACTTGGTTTAGCCTCTAGAATCGGCTAAACATGTACCTCTAATACCAATAAATGTAACACCCTTAACGTATACTCGTAGACCGAATATACATTAAAGATGATACGAAATCATTGTAAGAAATCTTAACTTAAATTTTTTATACCAAAATTAATTTGTAGTTTAACCCTTTTTTCGGTTTTAAATTTAAAACTATGTCGTCTAGTTGCAGCTAGTTTTAACCCTAAATTGGTTTACAAAATTTATAATTGAATTATTAAAATAAAAATATAATTCAGGGTGAAAACTACGTAAGCTGCCAAGACCCTTTCTTGATTTTAAAATTTTTACGTGATTAGGGCTAAACAACATCTTAACCATAACAAATATTTTGCTATTGTTAACAATTTGTATTTCTAAACTTATCCATCCATAAAAGCATATAATTATGCTGTAAACTTATGTTGTAGACAATTCAATTTTAAAATGCTTACATGCCCACTAGTCTATCAAATTATGATAAAGACGTACTTACTGAAGTTATTGTAATAACTTGATTTTTCCCAAGTTTCTGCTCCTCTTCGATAGACGATTTCCAGGAAACCTACGTGTGCAATAGACACACGCTAAGTACGAACTTAGTGAGGTAGTTAAACTTATTTATTTTAAAATCCTAAAATAATGTAATACAGTATGTCATATATAGAAGTGCATTTCGTTTTCTCTATAACATGGCAAGTATATCATAATGTACATATGTCATGTATTCTTTCATGGTCATGTTTTCATTATGCAATCATTTGCATATCATGCATTCTATCATGTATCATGTCCATCATATATCAATAACATTTCTATCATGTATTTCTCTGTCGTGTAACATGTAACTTCTTTTTCATGTATCATGAAATCATGTAACATTTGTATCATGTAACATATGTATCATGTATCATGTAACATTTGTATCATGTACCATGTAACATCTTGTTATTATTATCATCGTGTCTGGCTAGAGGCCCATGGAAACCTCGTAGCCTATCTACATCATACTGCCTTGTAGAGTACGTACTCGAGAGGACGCTCTTTGCTCCTCATATAAGGACTCTCTTTGCCCTTTATATTAAACACCTCGTTAGTGCATTTTGCATTATGGGCTTGGATCCCCAAGGTGTATCTTGTTTCATTTTAATCTTGTCATTATTCATATTTCATGTATGTATAATGCATCATCATTTATGCAAACAATAATTCGTACCTGGTATTCCATCAAGCTTGCCATGTCGAGCATTGTATCATATCATGTATTATAAAGAAATGCAATGCCATTTTTAATGTAATGCAAACATTTATAAATGCACTCATCTGGGCCATGTAATAGTATGCCTCACTAAATTCTACTCGATCCTTTCCTTTATAGTATCTCGAATCCTCTTTGATTCGTATCCAAACTTCATTAATCACATGAATATAAACAATATTTGTTAGATTCAAATCTAACAATTTTTCAAACATGCTATCAAATCTAATCATTCGAATATACAAATTTCCTCTTTCCTTCCTTATACTGTCCAAAACTCATTTTGGTCTTTAATAACCATTTAGAACTTCCATTAACCCTTTTCAAGCTTACTAATTAACCTTAGATACAAAATGTATCAATTCTCATTTTTTTGGCAGATTGCACTACCTTTAAAGAAATATTTCTACAAAATAATCTACAACTCGGAATTCGATTCCATTTGTTCTGAAAGAAACTAGATTCAATAAGCTTTTCAACCATATAAATTAATAGCCCAAATTCAACTTGTACGATTTATGGCAAATTTTCAAAGTCAATTTCCAATGTTGATTTCATAACAGACTGCCATACTGTTTTCTGACTTTCACCACTTAAAAATTCATATCTTTTTACTCGGAACTCAAAATTAGTTTCCGTTTGTTGGAGACGAAACTAGACGAACAAATCCAATTTTCCTACACAACTTCCATAAATAACTTCAAACTTTATAATAATTTCTCCTTATTTTGCTATTTGTCAATTTGGTACCAACACTTAATTCAAACCATCAACTTATCACCCTTTTCATCAAATAAATATTCAACATTGATCCCCCTAATTTTTCCTTCTTTCCAAATTAGTCACTAAAATGCAAAGATGAGGATTCAAACTTCTTAACTTTTCAATTTAGTCCTCAAATTAACATTACCGCTTGAATTCTATTATTTCAACTAAAAATCAGATTTAATCCTTCTCTAAAACCTCATTTCCGAATTGGTCACTTAACTTTGACAATTTGTCAAAATGGTCACTAACTCAATTTAACATCGGTTTTGCATTCTAACTTCAATTTCACATCTCCAACATCAATAATAACATAAATACACTTCAAAATCATAAAAATTTAGATTAGTCCTCTAACTTTCAAAATTTTCGAAATGGTCTTTATACCTTAAATTTTGGTTTTGCTTCCAAATAACAAATTCAAGCTTACTAGATCATTTATCCAACATCACAAACCCTAATTCAAACTTGAATCCATAAACCCTAATCATCTTCATACAAACTAAAATATGTAAGGTTTTAAATCTCAACTCAAAAACATGATTTTATCATCATAACAACTTAATTTCAACATAGAATCATAAAATCTCAAAACGCCCAATTTAATCCATAAACCCTAATTTCTTTCTCATCAAAATTCTCATCAATCAAGCATGTATTCGATGAATTTTTGACATCAAAATATAGAGCTTAAAGAGTAGAACAACTTTGTAGTTGAAAAGATTACCTGAAAAACGAGTTTTAGGGATTGAATCGAACTTGGAAAATTTTTCTCCATTTTTCTTTCTTTCTCCCCCTCATATTTAGAAATTTTAGGATGAATAATGGTCTTCATATTTTGTTTTTCATCAAATTTGGCAACTTGTCTTGAATAAATGAATTTTAAATTCATTTAGATAGTGAAATTACTAAAATGCCCTTTTAATCAAACGATTGAGATTGATCTTATCATTAATCAAGGGACAATATTTAATCTTCCATTTTCTTCTTCCAAAATTGTCCTTGTAACTTTTAAAATATTTCAAAAATGCCATTGGGGCAAAATGACCAATTTGCCCTTCAAGTAGTTTTTATTTACTAGCTTGTTTCAAAAATGTCATTCCATTACAATCCAACTAAAATAGTTCATTCCCAACCGGCCATTATTTCATAAATATTAATTTATGACTTTACCATGGCTTATGGAACGCCTCTGAAATTTAAGTTCGATTTGATATTCTGATATTCATAAAATATCTCTACTGTGATTTTACCTTTACCGAGCTATCGGATTTATTCCGAAAATTTTATATTTCCATATTCGGGAAATCCACACTACCATCTCATAAAAATTTCCTTCCCCAAGGACTTAGACTGAATTTTCCTAACTCAGTCTACTATTCCAATAATTATCGAAATTTTCCATAGAATAAAATTCATCTTAGAAATCTTTTATCGATAATCCATATGAATTTTCTCTACTCTTACTAAGTAAAAAAATATCTATCAGAAACACTTTTATGGGACCTCTCTAGAGGTCACCCATCCTAACATTTCCCTGGCTTGAGCACGCTTAACAATTTTATTCTATCTAAATTTAGTACCTTTTACTGCATCTTAATTCTAAAACGGATTTCAAGGTACATCCGATTCACTCTTATACTGAATAAAATTACTTATTGGGGAAATTTACACTTTAATCCTCAAACTTTTCCAAAGTTTATAATTTAACCCCAAAACTTTCAAAAAATTATATTTTGGTCACTGGCCAAAATTTGGGATATTACACTAACCATCCGTCTGAGGATGATAGGATATACTGAAATTAAGCCTTGTAACCAAAGCTGACTGAAGGCTTCCCAAAACCTTAATGTAAAACAAGAATCCCTATCAAATATAATCAACTTAGAAACCCCATGCAACCTTATAATCTCAACAATATACATATCTGCCAACTTTTCCAACGTATACATTGTATGCACAACAAGGAAATGCGCACACTTCATAAAATGATCAAAAATCACCCATATTGAATCCTTTTTGGACAGTGTCAAAGGCAAACCTGTCACAAAATCCATGGTGATCCTTTCCCACTTCCATTTTGGAATTTTAACAGGTTGCAACAACCCAGAAGGAAACTGATGTTTAGCCTTAACTCGCCGTTACACTATGCAATAAGAAACAAACTCAACTACATCCTTCTTCAAGCCAAACCAATAATATAATTCCTTCAAATCCCGATACATCTTGGTACTACCAAGATACATAGCAAAAGGATTGGAATGAGCTTCAGTCAAAATAGTGTGCCTCAAATCCAAATTTTTCAGCACAACTATTTGACCTTTAAAGCAAAAAACACCATCATCATCAAAATGGAAATCTATCTGATTACCATTCGAAATATCCTTAACATGAGGAATTAAAGAATCATCAAATGGTTGCCTCACTTTAATCATTTGAGAAAACGTTGGCTTAATTTGCAATTCAGCCAATAATTCAACTTCTCGCATCACACTCAACCTTGCAAACATCGCCCTAAGCTCAACTGCAATCTTACGACTCAAAGCATCTACTACTACATTGGCTTTCCCGAGATGATACTCAATTGACAAGTCATAATCATTAAGCAACTCAATCCACCATTGTTGCTTAAGATTCAACTCCTTTTGAGACATCAAATACTTCAAACTCTTATGATCATTGTAAACGGTACACTTCTCACAATAAAGATAATATCTATAAATCTTCAAAGCAAACACAACCATCGCAAGCTCTAGATCGTAAGTCGGTAGTTGCGCTCATGTACTTTCAATTGTCTTGATGCATAAGCCACAACCTTCCTATCTTGCATCAACACACAACCCAACCCAACATAGGACGCATCACTATAGACTACAAACTCCTTGGCAGACTAGGGTTGAATCAGGACAAGAGCATGAGTCAAAACCTCCTTCAACTTCTCTAAGCCAAAACTCACACATACTCAAATTAGCATACAATTGACAATCCTTTAAAGCTTACAACACAATCCACAAATGCCGATTGTATTCCTCTTCGGTACGAAAGTACACAAGGATATCATCAATAAACACAACCACAAATTGATCGAGATACTCATGCAACACTCTATTCATCATATCTATGAAAGAAGTTGGGAATTAGTCAAACCAAACGATATCACCAAAAATTCATAACGCACATACCTTGTGCGAAAAATAGTTTTCGGCATATTTGCTTCATTAACCTTTAATTTATAATACCCCAACTCAAATCAATCTTCGAAAACACAACTGCCCCACAAAACCGGTCAAATAAATCATCTATTTGAGGTAACAGATACTTGCTTTTAACCGTCAACTTATTTAATTGCCAGTAATCAATGCACATACGCATTGTGCCATCCTTCTTCTTCATAAAAAGAACCGGTGCACACCAAGGTGAAAAACTAGGTCGGATGAACCCTCAATCTAACAAATCCTGGAGTTGAGTCTTAAATTCTTTTAGCATTTTTGCTGCCATATGATATGGAGCAATAGAAACTGAAGTCGTACCAAAGTACGTCTCAATGTTGAACTCCATCTCTCTATCCAGCTATAATCAAGGAAACTCTATATGAAACACTTTTAGAAAATCACACATAGTTTGAGTATCCTACACTCAAACTCTTTTGATGTTTAGATTCATCACAATTGCCAAGTAGGCTTGGCAACCCACTTGCATTATCTTTTCAGCTTGCATAGCTCAAATGACGTTAGACAAGAACTTAACATTCTCGTCAACCACCACAACCTTGTAATCACTGGCAATCCTTAAAGAAATCATTTTGGATTCACAATACATAACCGCTTTATGCTCGCTTAGCCAATCCATACCCAAAATAACACCAAAACCATGAAATGGAAACATCATCAAATCTGTGGCAAACATATAGCCTTGGACAACCAAAGGGCATCTCCTATATAACCTTCTAACAGTAACCGTCTCACCAAAAGAACTAGTTACCAACATCCAAAATCCCAACAAGAAAATACAATAAATGTGCATGCTCACTCAAGATGTATGAATGCATGGAACCCGAATCAACCAAATAAAATAATGAGAAAGACTGCAAGGTAAAAGTACCTATGATCATATTGGTGTCATTGCAGATTACTCGATGAGCATAAAACTAAGCTGGCCCACGATTCCCTGGTTGAACAGCAAATATATGAGCCACAGTCCTCTGACCATCATTACGCTTCTGAAAATTACCCCTGCCACGGCCTCAGCCTCTAGCAAGTACAGTAGCAGCCTATGATGGTCTCTCTCGCAACACGCGGACAAACACACTTCAGATGATCTGATGATCCACACTCCCAACAAGCTTCAGGTGTTACCCCCAGCATACACACGAATGGAATCTCCCTCAACACTCACAGTCGGTAGCAATACGTACACCCTGATTACGACCATTAGCGCCATAAAGCTTGTGATCCAACTTGTATCACTTATCACGCATGTTTTGTCTCCAACAAAGCTAGAATCAACGGTTCTTTTTCCTAAATATACGTTCACAACTTGCACTGAACCACCCAAGGATTGCTCAATATACTTAGCCTTGTTGGCCAACACATTAAAATATGTGTAATCTGTGACCAGCAAATGTGCCTTGATGTCCTTAACAAGTCTATATCAAAACCTATCACACCTATGTCAATTATCTAGAACTAGCTTAGGAGTATATTGGCTCAGATAGATAAATTTTACCTCATACTCTAACACTGACATGCCACCTTGCACCAATGACATAAACTCTCACTTTTTGGCATCTTGATACTGTGGATTGAGATACTTCCTCTTGAAAACTCTCTGAAAGAATTCTGAATTAACATCAGCATCTGAAACTCTAGCAACGTTGTTACCCATCAATGATAGGCATCACTGTGCAATAAAGATACGGTACAACCCAGCTTACGTGCATCGTTACACTCCATCTGACCCAGAATACAAATGATACTCTCCAACCACTCCTCAGCTGCCTCAAGCTTCAATTCTCTAAATTCCATACCTCCTAATCTATGAAGGCACTCCAACAATAACCCATGGTTAACGGCCACTACAGGCGCTGGTGCTTGCACATGCACTCCAACTATTGTTGTCTGAAAAACTCCCATCATCGCTTGGATCAACGGCGTCGTATCACCAAAAACTGGCCCTTTTGGAGCGTAAGGTACACCCCCAACCCCAGCACCAACAGGAGGAATAGGTGGTGGAGGAGGTAAAGGATTGTGAGGTACCAATCCTTCCTCATTGTTTTGCCCATCCTCAGCATTATGCGTAGTAGCTCAAGTCTCATATCTCGAAGGGATACTTACAATACCTACGCCATACACCATAACATAATATAGTTAAGCTAGCATTCGATGAAGGATCCAAGACAACCTTAAAAATCATTTTAAAACCATGATAATAGGCAATATGTTCCTATTTATACCCCTTCACAACATATATCTTCAACATCATTCATAATCATGTATACGGACAATAAAATATCAATCAAATAATTCAACATCAACACCCAACAATCGCAAACATGGCTCTGATACCACCAAATATAATCCTCTCGACCCGGCCCAAACACCAGACTGAGCCAAGCAAGCTATATTGGGTTTACTAAAACAAACCCGAAACAATATACTCGAATTACATCTATTTCCTCCTTTTTATTTTGTCTAGATACAATATTATAACCTAGAGTGTACCTACTAGCAGCGGTTACAACACTCAACCGAAACAGAGTCAGACCAACTTCAATCGTACAAATAACACTTTAGGGACCAAAATGTAAATCTAGAAAATTTTGAGGACTTACTTAAATTTGAAGTTACCAATCCTTAGTTAATCAGGCTACATGCATACTTGTCAAATTTTAACTTAAACCGATCAACTAAACACATTCAATTTGCATACATACAAAACAAGGACCAAAAAGGAAGAATCTAAAACCATGCCATCTCATTAACTGAAATTAAAGCAATGGGTATCGATACTAAAGATAGGGTATCAATACCAGGCCTAATTTTCAAATGGGTATACCGATAACCTTCCCCGATTATTGATACCCAGGCCAAAATAACAAAATCCTAAAATTTTGTAGCTAAAACGCGTATCGATATACCTCATTGAGTATCGATACCAAGGCTAATTTTTTAAAGGGGCGTACCGATACCGGGGATCAAGTATCGATACCCCTGGACCTGAAATGTCTAGTTTTGCTAGTTTAACACTCAATTGATACTCTAAACATGCTTAGATCAAGCTCATACATAAACACCATAAAACTAGGGACCAAAGCAAGCCAAACCCCCCCAACAACAGAAGTAATTAAAGATGAATTGAATCATATCACAATACTAGAAGCATGCTTTCTAAAATCATTCCAATCTAACACTCAAAAAGAGATCAAAGGCACAATTCAACATTGGCATCACAACAATTAATCATTGGTACCATCTTAAGCATGATTGAACCATTAGAGAATAAGCATTCACAACCTATATGCAAAACTAGGTAAGCCTCCTAGCATCAAACTCATATGGCAAACAACCAACAATCATTCTTCAATCCATCAACACAATAGTCCATCAAAACACATAATATAAACCTTCAAAACACAATAAAATCCAGATTACAAAACCCCCCAAAACATGGTACACATTGACTTATTAACCAAATTAAAACTAAGTTCCCACACTCAAGTTGTTGTCGTATACTTGGACCTTCCTTGCCGAGAGAATGCTGCCTTTTAACTCTATTACTCTACATCAATGGGGAAAAAATAGAGTAAGCACACAGTGGTTAGTGAGGTTGCTCATAGTCAAAACATTGATGCATTTCAAAACCCTTTTGAATCCAAATAACATTTGCAGTCAAAAGCATGCTTAGTCAACCCAAAGCATTTTCCCGTTTGTTTTCAAAACGTATCATTCATAACAACCATATGCTTCAAAACTCTTTTCATATATCTTATATGTCTCATATATCTCATATATTGGCAAGTATTGTGACTCTAGATAGACTTACCTCTAGCCTTTCATTCATAAATAGAATGTTTAACAAACCTATTGGATACACGAATTTCCTCAGTGGACTTACCTCCACCAAATCTCACTTCGGCCAGGGATAGGCTCACCCCTACCCGTCGTGATAGACTTACCTCTACTACCAGCAATAGGCTCACCCATATTATAAGAAATTGAAGAATAACATCAGCCCGAGTAGTCATACTCTACCTCAAGAGCCGCAGAGCGATTGACTTTATATTATAGTGAACTTTAAACTTTATGGCATGACAACTATATTTGATACTTTCTCATTTATGTCACATGGCCAATATATCATTTTCAAATACATTTACTTACTATTTTCCAATGTATTTCACAAAACCATTTCATATGCAAAACCATATTGCCAAAGGCAACAACACATTCCTTCTAGGAATAAATCTCGATGCTCATAGGCATCCATAAATTTTTACATTCATTGCATTTTTAACCAAAACGATGCATTTACAGTAAGTAAATCAAAACATTCTTTTGAACCAAAACATGAAATCTGCAAGCTCATATCAAACCAATACTCAAAGTGAAATAGGGAAAACTTATGCTTAAGCTTTGTTAAGCTCTTTAGGCTATAGCTAAACCCCCATGATCCATCGATCAAACCTTTAAAGAGCTTTAACGCGTTCATACACTCACCGATACACTTTATTTTGCTTGCCAACGCGAATTGAGCCATCGAAAAGTGATGTACGAAACTAGACAACCTTTCTTTGATCGTTCCCTATTTTAAAAACATAAAACCAAAGGGAAAATACATCATTATACATTCTACACACTACCAAACAATAAACTCCTGTATCCTTAACAATATCCTTCTGAAAATAGCCAAAACTACCGAAAACAACATCGATCTTCATTCACCCAACACCTATTATCAACCCTACAATTTTAACATTCAATCCTCATAAAAAAACACAACCAAGAACACCTCCTAAACATCCTTATGCCTCCAGCAATTCAAGAACACACATAACAACCCCAAAACCCACTAAAAACTCACTTAAAAATTAATCAAACACATAGTTTCGGGATTTATTTCAATAATCTCATTTTACATTATGTTTATCTTATCAAGATGTGAATCTACCCAATCAAAATCTCCAGGTTTCATCAACTTAATCAAATCTTTAAGCAAATCATCAAAAATCTCAATTAATCAATCAATTCTTGAAATACATTGCAAAACTAAGTTAAAATCAATTCAATACCAGCCAACTACTAGGGAATATCAATAAAGAAGCTTAGTTTAAAGAGAGAAGAAGAAATTCACCTTTGAAGAAACTCTCACCAAAATTGACGTAAGTATTTCCTTGAAATCAATCTTATGAAATAGATGAAATCTTAAGAAATCTTTGTAATGTTTTATTAGGAATCAAAAGTAGAATCAAATGATAATTTCTCTATTAGAAATCAGCAAGAAATTCTGAAAATCTTATTTAGAAATTGAAATGGAAAGTGAGGGAAAATAATGAGAGAAAATTAGAAAGAATAGGAAAATGACTTAGAAACCAATTAACCGTCAACTCTTTACTCAATTAAGGTGGTAAATTTTTTATTAAAAATATTAGAAAATAATCTCTGTAAGGATTCTTAATATTGGCCCATTTATAAAATAGTCACTAAAATAATTTTGCAAAGTTTACATTTCAGTCACCAAATCAAAAATCCATTTAATTAGATTAATTGTCCTTTAATTGAAAACCCAAAATATTTAATATAATGACTAACACCTTTTAAAAATCCAACTCTTTGCCAATTAGTAAAAATTCCCATTTTTTACATTTTAATTTCACCCAAAACATATTTAATCCATTAATTTGATTTAACCGATCCAAATTGAACTCAGTCAAATCCCTAAACCTTCTAACCCTATTTTTGGGTGGTAAATTAGGAACTCGGTTTGCTTCGTTGGAGAAGGTTGTGGAGTGAGTAGACGTACGCAGGGTAGGTGCAGCACCGCCTGTGGTGTAGGGTGTTGATGCTAGGGAGGCACCGAGTGTGCATGGGACAGGGTCATCAAAAGGGGTAACAAAAGAGTTCACTTGAAATGCTGTGTATATGGAATCGAACCCTGAGAAGATGAACAAGAAAAAGACCACTCAACCTATGGAGGTGGTTCCGATGGTTGATGGGCAAGAGATTCAGGTTAGGAGCAATGTGTCAGCTGCTAAGTCGGGGAGTCACAAGGCCGTTACGATTGATGAACATGTTGAGCATGGGACTGGTCAGGTAAATGTAAAGGGTTTTCGAGGTAAGACTACTCATTCTAAGGGAAGATTTGATCCAGTTCGGTGTGGTTTGAAGATTAGGTCCCAGCCATAGTCACGGGTTGTGTCGAAAATGACTCTAGGAGATCTGGTTCGTCATATATCGAACTAGATTAATGCAATGGGTTCGTTAAGGAATCATGACACGCAGCCATTATGTGTTAATACGGATCAATCCTCTGATAAAAATGATATTTACCTTTCAAATTTTTTCCTATTGATTTGGAGAAGAGGGTGTTTCGGCAGGATGGTGTTTTGCCGTCGAGCAGTAAAGCTCATTCCTTTTTTTATTTTATTATTAATGATAAAGTTTATGTTTTGGAATTATTAGGGTGCAGCAAGCCTGATATTTAGAAGGTATTTCAAGTCTTTTGTTTGTGAGTATCGGTCGTGTGTGGTGGCACTTTTTGAGCCTTAGATTAGTGGGTTGACCGCTGATAGAGTTATCTTGAGTCTAGGGTTTGCTATTCTTTCAGGGTTGAGGTGTATGGGTTTAGTGGTGGTGTGTGGCTTCTGTGGAATGATTCGGTTTTGTTAACGGCATGGTGTTTGATGATAGCAGAAATGTTCAATTCCAATTTACTATAGTCTATGCCGGTCTGAATAGCTCAAGGCACAAGCATCTTTGGCGTCGTCTTGAGATTTTGGATCCAGGTGAGTCAGTTCCTTGGGTTATAGATGGTGATTTTAACATTCTTTTATCTGTAGATGAACGTGCTGGTGACGTTTCTCATCATGCTTGCAATAGTCATTTATTTGCTGATTTTGTTTTTGTATAGGATTGTCGGATCTTGGATTTCATGGTCCTCCATTTACTTGGTTGTGGCGTGATCTTCATCAGCGGCTTGACAAATGTATTACTAATGAGAGATGGTGCACTATTTTTTTCTAAATCATATGTTGCTCATCTGGATCAGCTTAGTTCTGACCATAGGCCGTTATTACTTTGGATAAGAAATAAAAAGTACCTGGTAATAAGCCATTCCATTTTATCAATGTATATCAATCACATCCTCAATTCCATGATTTCCTAGAGTCAGTTTGGCATGCCAATTCCTTTTTAGATTGCAAGATTGCTAAGTTCCAACGCATGGAATAGAGAGGTGTTCGGTCACATCGGTTCTCAGATGAAACGGATTAGAGTGAGATTGTGTGGTATTGAGAGGGCTTTACTGGTTCGTCATTTTGAATTTCTTGTTGGTTTGGTTGGGTAATTGATGGACAGGTTTGTTGGCACAGGAAGAAAGTTTGTGGAGAAAAAAAGCTTGTTTGAATTGGGTGATGCATGGTGATCGGAATACTAGATTTTTCATGCGTCTGTACTTGCGCGACTTTGAACGAAAACTATATTAGCTCTTAAGCGTGATGACGGATCATGGTGTTCGGATGTAGGTGAGTTGATACACTTGCGTTGAATTTTTATCGCACACTTTTCTCCTCGGGTGCGGTAAACCATCAGGGTCATTATAGGCGTGGGTTGTTCTCGCTGCTGGATCAGAATGTGCTTGAGGCTTTAGACCGTGTGGTGTTAATTGAGGAAATCCAAATGGCTATCTTTGACATGGGTGCTTCCAAAGCACCGGCTGTGGATGGCTTGAATGCAGGCTTTTTTTAGAATAATTGGGACACTATTGGGGAGTCGGTGTGTGGTTTCATAAAATAAGTGTTTACGTATGAAGTGGTTCCTGAGAATATTAACCGTACGTTGATGGTGCTTTTGCCGAAGGTTGCAGTACCTAAAATTATGAGTTAGTTTAGACCGATTAGTTTGTGCACAGTACTTTATATGGGTATATCAAAAATTTTGGTTAACCGGCTCAAATCTTATATGTCGTCTTGTGTGTCTGAGAATCAAACTAGTTTTGTTCTAAGTCGGTTGATTATTGACAACATTGTTAAAACTCAAGAGGTGATTCACAATATACGGAAGAAGACGGGTAAAAAAGGGTGGATGGCAATCAAATTGACTTGGAAAAAGCTTATAATCGACTTGAGTGGGATTTTATAGATGATACTCTATCTGATATTGGCATTTCAGATAGAGCTCGCAGTCTAATAATACAATGTGTTTCCACGGTTTCCAATCAAATCCTATAGAATGGTACAACGACAGAGGGTTTCAAGCCTTCTCGAGGTATTCAGCAAGGAGATTCTTTATCGCCATACTTGTTCGTTTTGTGCATGGAGCATCTGGCGCGGGCGATTCAGTTATCTATATTTAAGGGACTATGGAAACCATTATGAACATCTTGTCACAGTCTAGCTATTTCGCATATGTTCATTGCCAATGATATGCTATTATTTGCTGAGGCATCGGTTGATCAACTCTCCCTGATTCGGAATATGTTATTTGAGTTTTTTCAGGTGTCAGGCCATAAGGTGAGTATTGCGAAGACTACAATCTATTTTTCAAAGAATGTATCCCGAGAGTTGCGGCACATTATTAGCGATGGTTTTGGATTTTTTAAGGTGGATGATCTTGGTCACTACTTGGGTATTCTTTTGTTACATCGAAGAGTGACGTCGACATCGTATCAACATTTAGTTCAAATGGTGCAGCAAAAGCTCAGTGGATGGAAAGCAAGGTGCTTGTCTCTAGATGGTCTTATCACGTTGGCTAAATCAGTGCTCGTCGTGATTCTGACATATACGATGCAAAAGGTTGTGCTCCATAAAAAAACTTGTTAGGATTTAGAGAGATTATTTCAGCATTTTATTTGGGGAATTACTTTAGGGAGAGGTAGGGTCCATCTTGTTAAATGGATGAGATTTGTAAACCGGTGAGTAGTGGCGGCTTAGGTTTTCGTAAGCTTGCTACTCTAAATGAGGCATTCTTGATGAAATTAGCATTTAATTTTTTGGTGCGGAAAGATACTCTTTGGGTGCGGTTTATTCGGGGTAAATATAAATGTGGCGAAGGTGTTCTAGTGACGTTACGTAATTTGAATTGCACTCGTCTTTAGAAAGGTTTGAGTGTTGTGTGGAATGATGTTAGAAGCAATATTGTTTAGTTCGTTGGTTCCGGGGAAATTTTGAAGTTTTGGCATGACAGCTGGATTCAGGAAATTGGCCCTTTGAATAATTATGTTGCGCCTAGTATTATCAGTACACTCGATGATGTCTCGATGGCTACGATGTCTAGTTTGACCGGGGAATGGCATTGGGACCAGTTTGAGAATTTTCTTTCACGAGAGGTGCTACTGCGAATCGTAGCTGTGAAGGGTCCTTGCATCATACGGCCGCCGGACACAATTGGCTGGTCGGGTACATCGGATCACTTATTCTCTATAAAGTTTGCATATATGATTCGTACCGGGGACATGTCTCTACTATCGGATAGGATTTGGCAAGTAATTCGTAAATTTTGAGGACTGCCACGTATAAACATTCTTGTGGCTTGTGTGTCAAAAAAATTATGAATACTGCTGAAAGAGTTAAACATCATTTTACATTGGATGGAAGCTGTCTCATGTGTGGTTTAGATCACGAAGATATTGATCATGTTCTTCGTTCTTGTCCGTCCATGGCTATTGTGTGGAATGACTTAATTAAGCCTAGCATGTTCATGTCTTTCATGACAGGGGATGTGAATGCATGGATTGTGATGAACTTGACAAGTTCGTCCCAATTTGCTAAGAGTCGGCTCACTAAGAGTTGATGTTTGCGGCCATTCTCTGTAACACATGGTTAGCAAGAAAAGTTGTGGTTTTTGGTAGGCCTATTGATGATGGTGGAGGTATAATTGAGTGTAGTCATCGATTGGTTGTTATGATGATTCGTGTATGGGAGTCGAATCATTTATTGCGCGAAACTGACCCGATGGTGAATCGTGGCCCATCCCGTTGGTACCCGCCTACTACGAATTGGATCAAAGTAAATATAGATGGTGCAAGGCGGGTGGCAGATGGATTAGCATGCTGCGGCAGAGTGGCCTGGGATAGTGTTGGAAATTGGCAGTTTGGGTTCGTGAAATTCATTAGGGTGTGCTCGGTGCTTGATGCTGAACTATGGGGTGCCTATGTTGGTTTACTATTCGCTTGGGATGTTGGTTTTAACGAAATTATCTTGGAATTGGATAGCATAGATGCTCTACGGCTCTTACGTAAGGGAAACAATGGTTCTCATTTCTTGAGTTGGCATGTCAATGAGTTATGTCAACGTCCTTGGACTGTTCAGTTCCAGCATGTCATGCTTGGCGGTAATAAAACTGCTGATGGTCTTGCCAAAGGTTCAAATTGGAACAGTTTTGATCCGATCCACCTGGTTGGTCCGCGTGAGTGGATTGTGCCTATTTTGCTTGAAGATAGACGATTTGCTGGGTTATAGTTGGGTGTTTGTGCTGCAATATGTAGTTTGGTAGGTGTGTGTAGTAGCGTTTTTGGTTTTGTTGTCTTGTGTTGACGTTTTGTTTGGTTGCCGATTTTGTCTCAATGTTCTTTTATGCAAATATTACTATGGGCACTCTTTTTCTTCCATTTAGGATTAGGGAAATTTTTTAAAGAGGCATATGGTAATATTTCTATTTTTTATCTAAAAAAAGTTATTTAACTCAAATTTTAATTTTTGTTTTGAAATATAATTAATTGCATGTTGAATCTTTTAGAATTTTAATATTTATTTAAAACTCATTAAAAATTTAATAGCGCGCATCGCTGCATAGCGTTAGTGGTGTGTAACAGTGTGTGTCGCATGCCCGTTTTAGACATAAACCATATACTAGCAGGATGAGTTTAGAGTAAAAGTCATATACCGATATGTACTACCAATCAAATGTAATGATACTCACCATTAATTATTTTAATAACTTTTGAAATTATGAGGACCTAAAGCGTAAATATTCTTTTTTAAGAATAAAATATCTTAAAACACTTTTTGCGCTATTTTTTAGTCTTTTTAGTTCAAAAATAATAAAATTTTATTAAAACAATAATTGATATTTAACTTTTAATTAAATTATTTTATAAAATAATTAAGTTAAAAGTATAGTTTTTTTTTCAAAACGAATAATCACGCTTTAGGTTCTCATAATTTTAAAAGTTATTAAAATAATTAATAATACTTAATGGTGCATATAATTAATTGTATGTATCGGTACATGTTTACTCTAGAATTTTCTTTGGGACTATCCTTTAATTAATAAAATAATTTAGAGAAGCTTCCTTTCCTTTTGCTACGTAAAGGCTAAGCATTGAATTAATCCGAAAGAAAAGTAATTGAAATGGAAATTAAATAGAGGCACTATACATACCAAAACGAATTTAGGACCATCGGTTTTGAGGCTTGAACATACTTCGTCAAAAGAAATAAGGGAAACAATAACAAGGGATTAAGGGTTAGTTCAATTGATTTTTTTTAATAAGTTTCTTAATTAGCTTAAATAAATCAGATCAATTGGTTGGTTCTTTTATTTGGGCCAATATGAAAAATTCTAGAATAAACTAAATGTATCGATACATACCATTAATTGTATGCACCGAACTATACATTACATAAATAAAGTCTAGATAAAACTAACAACAAAAACAAATAGGAAAATGTGGTTGATGGAATACAAGGGCGATTGATTTGCATATATTATAGATGCCAATGAAAGAAAAATCCACTCGTTATGTTATGTTACCTACTCAAGAAAGAAACACTGGACATTAAAAAATCCCTTTGAAAAGAAAGTTGAGGATCCAAGATTGACAGGTTGCTATCGATGATGACTCAGAAAACACAAGTTTGAAGCCTTGGTTTGTCGTTTCGGCCATAAAGTCGTACAGGGTTTCAACTTTTAATTTCATCTGATCTCAATCACCCATCGCTCAAAAATATCACCTCCTCAGCTCATCAAATAACTCAGTGAAGCTGTAGACATGGACTCAATCGACGAGCAAACACGGCGTTCCATGTGGTGGCCATGCCGTATCCTGGGCGTGGCCACATCAACCCCATGATAAACCTTTGCAAGCTACTTGCTTCCAAGAAGAAAGATATTGTCATCACCTTCTCGATCGACTTGAGTTGCCTGTAACAGCCATCATAGGAGATATCAAGTTGCAATGGAGCACCGGTGTCGGGAGTCAAAGGAATATTCCAGTGGCCCTACTGTGGACGATGTCGGCATTTATGTTCTCCATGTTTCATTATTTTGAGCTCCATATAAAGCAAAACCATGCAAAAGTTGATCTAATAGGTACACGGCTTTCTCCCCTACAAAACAAACGGGATGTTTAATTTCTGAACTATCCTTTAATCTTGTTTCTTTTTCATTCTTCCTAGTAGAACAAGTAGAAAAGATTGCAAGAATTTCTCCATCCAATGTAGATCAACTTGGGACAATTTTCTACAGGGACGGACATAGAGTCTTGGAACTTGGTCTTGACTGCATTTCAAGAGTGACACAAGCACATCTTCTATTCACATCGGTGTACCCACCAAGTCTTTGACAACTTAAGAGCAACATATAATTCCCTGTCTATACCATTGGCCCTGCAATACCCTACCTGGAACATAGACAAGGTTCCTGTAAAAATAAAAGCTACGCCTACCATCGGTGGTTGGATTCTCAACCACCAGGTTCTGTATTGTACATCTCATTCGGAAGTTTCCTCTCGGCTTCAAACACCCAAATGGATGAAATTGTTGCCGGGTTGCACATGAGCGGAGTTCGGTACTTGTGGGTGGCCCGAGGAGAAGCTTCGAGGTTGAAAGAACGTTGTGGTGATATGGGGATGAGACTGGTCGTTGCTTGGTGTGACCAATTGAAGGTACCGTGCCATCCATCTGTAGGGGGATTTTGGACACACTGTGGATGAAACTCCATCCTGGAAGCTATTTTTGCTGGTGTTCCGATGCCTACATTTCCTCTGTTTTTGGACCAAGATACCAACAGTAGGCAAATAGTGGAAGATTGGGGGAATGGGTGGAGGGTGAATTCTGAAAAATTGGTCACCAAAGAGAATGTTGCACAGCTTGTGCAGAGGCTTATGGATGCTGAAAGCAAACGAGGGAAAGAAGATTAGAAGAGCAGCAAAACAACTCCATGATAAATGTGTAGTTGCCATTTCTGAAGGTGGATCTTCTGCAGCTAATCTTGATGCATTTGATGTAGTGTCGATTGGTACTGAGAACGGGGTTACGGATCTTATCTAGAAAACAGTACATAAGTATCTCAGACTACAAAGGATTTGAATTTTCCTATGGTTAGTGTGCTGTAACAAATTTATGACTAAAGAGGAGAGAGTACGTAGGGATTTAGCACAATTGCAGAACTTGGTGAAAGAGTTTGTGGGGGCCAACTTAAAATTTTTAAACAATTGAAGGCTTAAACTAAAATTTCAAAACTTTTGAGGGTCTAAATAAATTTTTAATAATTTTGAGAGATTTAATGAGAATTTTAAAAAATTATAAGAGAAAATTTAATTAAAAATATCCAAAATTTTGAAGTTTAAATGAATTTTTAAAAGTTTTGAGAGAACTAAATTAAAAATTTTAAGGATAAAAATCTAATTTCTTAAAATTTTGGGGCCATGCTCCCTAGTTCCTTAGCAGCTTCCGCTCATGATTTTACACAAGATAGTTGTTGTCTGATCTGTGCAGTACAGGTCTAATCTATTTACCATGTTCTACATGGGTGTCCAACGGCAATATCGATATAGTATATAACGTCTTGATGAATTCATGAACAATTTGAAGGATTTGATTGGTTTAAATCTTACTAATCCTAGCTATTTTACAAAAAAAATAAGGATTGGGATCTTCTTTTTATTTTCGATCCTTTAAAATTTATTGTAACACCCCCTTCCCGGTCTAGTAGGAATCCCAGTCGAAAAACATTGCCGGTGAACAATACATTGAACGGTTTATTATTTTCGATGATTTGCACGATAAACAATAAATCAAAGATGCTATTTTCATGCAATGAAGGACAATGAACAATGTAAACTTAGTCCGATTATAATTAAGGGATCATTTGGTAACTTATACAAATTTATGAACTAAATTGTAAAAGCAGTAAAGTACAGGGCCTTGTATAAAATTAGGATTATCAATACGCAACTCAATACTTGATTATCTTGCATACAAATTTCTATCGTATTTATAGTTCATTTGTATCCTTAATTAAGTCTTATAAAGTTTAGTGACCAAATTGCAACATACTGAAACCTTTATAAACATCTTTTAACCAACTTACCTACCCCGATACCGATACTCGAAGAGGCTGTATCGGTACGCCTAGCTGATATTACTTAAATTTAGTTTCCAGTAACATAAAGGTGTACCGGTACGTGGCTGGCTACATAAGAGGAGGGATCGGTACGCCATGTATTCGTACCGATACTCAATTACACCAAAATTTCCAGTGACAGAATACCGTATTGATACACCTTGGGCCATATCAATACGCTCATCATGACCGTTAAAACGATTAAGTTCTTTAAACTCGTATCGATACTGGTATCGATACGCACAGCCAATGCCACATTGGTCAACTATAGGGATCGATACGGTATTGATACGGTGCTACAGTAATTTTCCAAATTCAAATATTTGTACCAATGCTCCAATAGCCGTATCGATACACCTTTATACTTACACCCATATTGCATACCCATACCGATATTCCATCACCCGTATCAGTACAGACATGCCTGTAATAACAAATTTGGTCTGGTTTTTAATCAAATTAAGGACCTTAACCTTATCCAATGATTACCAAATTTTACTAGTAAATTTATAAACATTAGATTTATATGCATGTCAAATTTTGAGCCAATACAAATCTGTTTACTATGTATTCATTTATTAGTTCATTTTAGGCCATTTTATCAATTTTTACCAAAACACTAGCAAGCTATACTTTCATATTTTTACCCATTCAACATGGTGAACCTTATGTAAATACAAAATGGGGCTAAACTAACATGTCTAGACCCTATGCTACCATACTAGGAGTTCGAAGGCTAAGTTTACATTGCTTTAGCTTGTGTGACCTGCTTCAAAAATCCTCCTAGCTCTGATCCTTGTTTCGACCAACCTTGAACCTGAAAATGCATGGAAATGAGATGCAATAGTGAGGTAGTCAACAACAATAACATGAATGCCAACAATATCAATGACATATATATCAATATAAATGCATCTCAAATCATGTTTTAACAATAATTTCAATAACTTAATTCCTTAGTTCAATATGTGAATGTGGATACGTGAATTCCCAACCAACATCGCCAACAATAAATGGTCAATATCCTCCAACATCGCCAATAAGACCAAAACCAACACATCCAACCACCATCGCCAAATCGAACCTTAGCTCAAGGAACGTAGTCCACTCCGTACCAATGAGCTCATGAATTCTATGGCATGCCAATTGTATCCCATATCCATTTGTATCCAAGGATTCAATACTTAGGCTAATAACAATAACAATAACGGTAGCGATGACAATAACGATGTATCAATAATAATACACAATGATCAATATGGCCTTTCTCAATATTTTAATGGTATCGATGACAATGTAACGATTCAATAAGCTATATATCAATGCAATAAGCTTACCAAAGCTTACCAATTGTACCTCCTACGAGGTTTCGATGTAACCATACCTTGAAATCATGGATGGAAATGCAAAAGACAACATCAATGAAATCGAGAAAGGCACCTAGCCAATCCCTACACTCCGACTACACTCATCGATACTCCCGAAGCTTTTAGGGCTATTGGATGACAATTCCCTTGTTCTTTGACTTATTGATATTTGAAGGATTTGGTGATTCTTCATCTTGATTCTCTTGAGCTATAAAAGGAATAGAAATCACAAGGTTTTGATCATCAATAACAAATTCCATAGCAATTATTAGCTATGAAAAACACTAAGGATTGAACTTTGATACCCCTAGGAAATTCTAGGGTTCATAACTTCTTGAGCTTGGATTTAGACGTGGATTTAGCCATGGATCAACAAACCAATAAGGAAATATTGCTTACTTGATCGATATCTATAATTTAGGATTAAGAAAGTTGAGAAAATAAAAGCTTAAGTAATCCTCCAATGGAGGTGCTTGCTTAGCTAAAGGAAAAGGAAGAAGATGACGAAGGTGCTAGCTTGGAAATTAACCGGGTAAGTTATCTTTCCTTTCTTTCTTCTATTTTATTTGTTTAGCTTTCCTTTAGGTAAAGTAACTTCACCCCAAAAGACCGCGTAAGTGGTGATTAATCTTAAGGAGGGGCTAATCGCAAGGTTAGTCCCTCAACTCTTTATTTTTTATACTTTTGCCCCCAAACTTTTAATTTCCCCAATTTAGTCACTAAGACAAGTTTCAAAGTTTACAATAAGGTCCTTTATCAATATCAATACTCAATTGGGGTTCAATAATCTAATAATTAGCCACTTGGTCAAAGGTTAATATTATAGTTTGACTTTCTGATGCAAAGATTTCGGTTGCCAAAATTGAATTCTGACTAGGCCCGGTTTTGGGGTGTTACAACTCTCCCCCTTAAGAAAAATTCATCCTCAAATTTTTTACCTGAACCGAAGAGATGTGGGTATTGGTTCCTTATAGTCTCTTCCGGTTCCCATGTAGCTTCTTCGATTCTGTGACTTCTCCAAAGCGCCTTGACTAAAGGAATATTCTTGTTTCGAAGTCTTTTAATATCTGTACAGGTTCTTCCTCATAGTTCAGATTAGGTTGAAGTTCCACCGATTCAGGCTCAATAACATGAGATGGATCGGATCTATATTTGTTGAGCATCGACACATAGAATACATCATGAATCTTGCTCAGCTCTTGAGGCAAAGCTAGTCGATAAGCCACGAGACCAACTCTTTTAATCACCTCAAAAGATCTAATGAATTGGGACTTAGTTTCCTCTTTTTACCAAAATGAAGAATCTTCTTCCATGGAGAGACTTTCAAGAACACTTTCTCACCAACCTCATATTGTATATCCCTTATCTTAAGATCAACATAGGCCTTCTGTAAGTCGAAGAAAGCCTTTAAATGGTCATGAATGATGGTAATTCGTTCTTTAGTTTCCCGAAGTAAGTTAGGGCCCAACATCTTTCCTTCACTGAGTTCAGTCCATCATAACAGTGTTATACATTTCCTGCTATACAATGCTTTATACAGTGCCATTCTGATAGATGATTGGTGACTATTATTGTAAGCAAACTCAATGAGAGGTATAGACCTCTCCCAGGTTCTTTCAAAGTCAATGACACATGCACGAAGCATGTCTTCTAATATCTGAATCACCCTTTTTTACTAGCCATCAAACTATGGGTGAAAAGTTGTACTAAGATTAACTCAGGTGCTCAGAGCTTCTTGTAGTGTTTTCTAGAATAGTGAAGCAAAATATGGATCTCGATCGGAGTTGATTGACTTAGGTACTCTATGGAGTCTAACCACTTCCTTGATGTACAAGTCAGCTAACTTGGGAAGACTGTAGTCCATTCTAACAGGTAAAAAATAGGCTGACTTGGTAAAACGATCAACGATGACCCAAATAACATCCTGCTTAGATGAAGTCAACGGTAGTCCACTAACAAAGTTCATGGTTATTCTTTCCCACTTCCATTAGGGAATTTTAATGGGTTACAATAATCTCGTAGGGACACGGTGTTCAGTTTTAACTATTTGGCATGTTAAGCACTTGGATACAAATTTTGTAATAGCTTTCTTCATGCCAGGCCACCAATAAAATTCTCAAAAGCCCTTATACATTTTCACCGACCTCAGGTGAACTGAGAAAGGGCTACAATGAGCTTCTTTGAGAATGTCCTCACAAAGGGATTTATCATTCGGTATACAAATCCTATTACGAAAACACAAGAGTCCTTTAGAGCTAAGTTTAAAATTAGGATTAGGATTATTCTGGTGCTTAAAGTTGATAGCTTGCAATCCAGGGTCTTGATCTTGCAATGACTTAATTCTCAACACAATGGTTGACTGAGCTTGAAGTTCAGCTACTAAAGGTTGGTGTATCTGTAACTTGAAATGAGCGTTGATAGCTCGAGAAGCTACAATACGATAACGATACTGTAATTTCAATACGATAGTCAATGCTTGAAATTCAATATTCAATATTGATACTTATTAGGCAAAGGTTTGCGGCTGAGCGCATTAGCTATTACATTGGCCTTGCCCGGGTGATAATCAATAACAAGGTCATAGTCCTTGAGAAGTTCCATCCATCTCTTTTGACGGAGATTAAGCTCTTTTTGTGTCAACAGGTATTTGAGACTCTTGTGATCGATATATAGGTGACATTTTTCTCCGTAAAGATAATGCCTCCAGATCTTTAAAGCAAAGACAACCGTAGCCAATTCAAGATCATGTGTAGGGTAGTTCATTTCGTGTGGCTTAAGTTGTCTCGATGTCTAACCAACAACTTTGCCCTCTTGAATCAATATACATCCTAACCCTTGATGCGATGCATCGCTATATACAATGTAGTCTTTACCAAACTCAGGTTGGGTTAGGACCGGTGCGTGAGTCAACACTTGCTTAAGCTGATCAAAACTGAGTTGTTGCTTCTCCGTCTATTCAAAAGGGATATCCTTCCGTAGAATTTTGGATAATGGTGTTTCTATTATAGAAAATCCTTCAAAAAATCTTCTGTAATAACCAACAAGACCAAGAAAGCTACGAACCTCACCTACGTTCTTTGGTTTCCTCAAATCAACGATAGCTTGAATCTTTTTTGGGTCTACTTGAATGCCCTCTACAGAAACAACATGTCCTAAAAATGAAACTTCGGTAAGCCAGAACTCACATTTACTGAACTTGGCATATAATTCTTTTTCTCGAAGGGTTTGGAGCACAACATGAAGGTGGTCTCAATGTTTAGCTTGATTCTTGGAATAAATCAATATGTCATCTATGAACACCACTACAAACTTATTAAGGTTGGGTCTAAAAACCTGATTCATGAGATCCATAAAGGTAGTCAGTGCATTGGTTAACCCGAAAGGCATAACCAAAAATTTGTAGTGGCCATATCTTGTACGGAAGGCTATCTTGGGCACATCACATTCTTTAACTCTCATTTGATAGTACCCAGACCTTAGGTCAATCTTAGAGAAGACAGTTGCGTCCTTAAGCTAGTCAAACAAATTATCAATTCTCGGTAAAAATACTTATTCTTAATGGTGAGCTTGTTTAACTGCCAGTAGTCAATGCAAAGACGCATTGACCCATCCTTGTTTTTGACAAAGAGGACCGGAGATCCCCAAGGTGAGGAACTTGTTCGAATGAAACCTTTATTCAACAGGTCTTGAATATGTATCTTGAGCTCAGTAAGTTCAACTAGTGCCATTCGATAAGGTGCAATGGAAACTAGGGTGGTTTCAGGTTGCACTTAAATCCCAAATTCAACTTTACGAGTGGGTGGTAAACCAGAAGCTCGTTAAGAAACACATTAAAAAATTCTTGCACGATATCTATATCTTGTAACTAAGGTTCTTCCCTACTTGCAGTTGCGTATAACAATGATCTCTTACCCCAAGAGTCCATAAGAGTTACACTCTCCTTGCCAAGACCTCTAAGATACAATTTCTTTTTTGAACAATCCACCCAAGCTTGATGCTCTCCAAGCCAGTCAAGCCCCAAAATAACTTCAAACTCATGAATAGAGAGGGCCATGAGATTGGCTAAAAATGTATCCCTTATATCATGAAGGGACAATTTTTGCATACTAGCCCTTACAACACTACCACCTAAGGGATTGGTTACAATGATTTTAGAGGTTATAGATTCGGATGTCAACTTAAATCTTTTAACCAATACGATACTAATAAAGGAATGAGTGGATCTAGGATCAATCAATGCATAAACATGGTGAGTATACAGTTTAATAGTACCTGCTATAATATTTGGATCTTCCTTATTCTTCTTGCTCCTCACATGATAAACTTGTGTTGAAACCTTTGACTCTTGACAGCTTGGAGTTCTTGTAGAGCTACCAGGTCTCCCAGAAGCTCCTGTTGCAGCTTGTTTCTGTCCCTTGCCCTTAAAGGACTGAGTAGGGAACGTTTGGTTTACTAGTGCAGAAGACTTGGATGTGTTTATTAGAAATCTTTGATGTAATGGCCTTGTTCACCACAAAAGAAACACGCTTCAAATTGTCTACGATATTTTTCCCGTAGGATGCCTCCTCTGACAAAAGTTACAGATGGGATATTGAGACTCTCAACCTGAACCTCTAGTACTCTCAATGGAGGTTGTTCTTGCAACATATTGAGACATGGTTTGTGGCTTGGCAAAATTGCCTGATCGGGAGGGTTGCTGGAAATATGGTTGCTTAAACCCTTTTTGCTTGGCCTTCTTATACGGAAAAGAAGGATGAGAATCATCTCAGGGCCTCTTTTTAGATCGAGTTAGCCCACTAGTTTTCTGTGACCTTTGAGCAGCTTCAGTAGAGATAGCTCAATTCACGAGCTCTTGGAAATTTATGATCCCCAATGTAGTGAACAAAGGTCGAAGCTCATCACTCAGACCTGCAAAAAATATTATGCACTTCTCTTCTTCCTTCTTTATATACTCGGCTCCTTACTTGCAATACTTGCAGAAATAGTGGATATATGTTACCTCTCCAAAAGTACTATTTTTAATGCCAATCTTACAATGCTTTTGCTTGTTTTTAGGTGCATTTAGTTGCATTAGGATGTTAAAATCATGCATTTCCATAAGGAGTTTAGAATTCTATCTATGCATGTGTGAAAGGTTGTTTTGTTGGCAATTTTGCAGGTTTGGCATAGGATTTGGCTTAGAAAAGCAACAACAGGAAGGAATGGCATAGAAAATGCTGGGCGCTGTTGGCACAAATGGACCAGACAATGCCAAGCACCGGTTAGTAGAGAAGTGAACATGATGCCACGCCAAGAAGCTATTGGACATCGAAAAAATAGAAAATGATCAGGCTCTGAAAAGATAGCAATTGGATCAATCTCTGAAAAAATAGCTGATAAGATGGTGCCAAGACTGGTTGGCAGATTCATGCCAAGCTTTTCGGACACCAAGGCAGCATCGGCAGTATGACGTCAGCCCTAGCCTGATCAGCTCTCATTCAAATTTGGATAAGATGATAATCCTTTATCCCTTGGGTAGTTGAAGTTCAAAATTTGAAGAGCTAATCATATCCCTTCCTCGCACGCCTATTTAAACACCAACCAAGCTAGAATTTGGGAGAGCGAAGAAGATCAGAGTGAGGAGTTGGTGTGTGATGATTGACAACTGGCTGCACCTAGGAAGGGTGGTCCGACCAACTTGGCCAAGAAGCCTGGATCTTGAAGGGCTGCATCGGGAGACCCCTTCTAGCCAATTTTCTCTTTCAAGTTATTTTGTTTTGTTTTAAATGATAATGTACTTGGGAAACGTTTTTGGTTTCTTGGTTAAGACCCTCACCATGAACTAATTTCATAGTTGGTGGGGGATGTTTGCATTGAACGCTATTTTTATATTTTAGTTTTTAATAGTAAATCTACCTTGGCAACGTTTTCACTATTCGGCATACTTTAATATTTCCTAAATGCTATGCCAAGCGAGAGCTGGTACTGTTGGCCTATTGCTCCTCAATATCTTAACAGACTTGGGGTGGCAACGATTAAGTTGTTGAATACTAAGGAGAGAAGCTTCGAGAGAAGTCGTTCAAGTAGATGAACTTACTTCGGAAGTGAAATCTACCCCTTAGGAGTATAGATTGGATCTTAATCAAATTGGTTTATTTAAAAGCATGCAGTATAGAGATATAGGGGTTTTTTCATGATCAGTTTAGGACAATGACCATCAAGAGAGGCTTTGCTAATTTTGAATATGCTCGCAAACAATGCAAAGATAGATTGTTATTAAAGGCAGACACGACATGAATAGCGTGAAAACTAGGCATTCCTTGCCAACGCTCATCATTCATTAAAACACCTTCCTTGCCAACGTCTTTACTTTACTTTTATTTCTTTTCTTTTCAATTATTTCCAAAACCAACTTCAAAACAAATCAACTTTTTCTTAAGGCAAGTAACAATCAAAGCAATTGAATTCCAAGTCAATCTCTATGGGATCGATACTCAGCTTATTACTGTATTACTTGTAGACCGTGTATACTTACACACAAAAGACTCATCTTGGCATGTTTTTATATTTTCCAACACATATCTTTTGCCACTTTTACCAGTATTTCACCTAGAGATTCTACAATATACTGCTCCACCGGTCTTCCACCTTGCTTAAGATGCATGAAGATATCCCGCCTTTTAGCCAAGTAATACTCACTGATATATTTTTTCCTGAACTCACGCAGAATGAACTCCCAGGTTACAGCTTCCACTAGAGCAGTAAGTATAGTGATTTTCTACCAATGCAAAGCCTTGTATGCCAACAAGGATAGGCCTCATCGAGCTTGTGCTCATCCGAGCATTGTAACTACTAGTTTAATATTCTTATCATACTATCCAACCAATATTTTGCCGCTTCAAGGTCCTCGCCAGCCCTACTTGTAAAGGTAGTAGCTCAATGTTGTGCCAACTTATCAATAGGGGCTCGACTTGTAGAAGTAACAGCTATGAAGGATTGTGCAGACTGTTCGAATTTAAGAGTAGCCATGAACTGTTTAAACATCTCAGTCATGTTCTTATAACATTCAAATGGAGCAGTTTGTAGTATTGGTTCGGTGTTCAGTGGTTCTTGTTGAGGAATTTGTGAATTCAGAAGGTCTTCCCCTCTTTTCTCCTTGCCATGAGTCGAGGAGCCTATTGTATGCTCAACTTTTTTGTGAGCTTTATCAAAGTCAGACATCATATACTATAAAAAGGAAAAGGATCAAATTAATCACAAGTCACAATATACACAACAATAAACTCCTAGGTGGCATATGCAATGCAATAACAATACAATAAACTTCAATTTAGTCCTGAAATCGACTAAACTCTAGCTTTGATACCACAAATGTAACACCCCTTCCCGGTCTAGTAGGAATTTGGGTCAAAAAGCGTTACCAGTGAACAATATATTGAACGGTTTATTATTTTTGATGATTTGAACGATAAACAATAAATCAAATATGCTATTTTGATGTAATAAAGGATAATGAATAATGTAAACTTAGTCAGATTATAATTAAGGGATCATTTGGCAACTTATACAAATTTAGGGACTAAATTGTAAAAGAGGTAAAGTACAGGGTCTATGTAACGCTCTGGTTTTGGGCCTAGGAGTTTTGTAGGTGGTTTAGACAGTCTGACAAATCGGATTAGAGGATTCGAGTCAGTTTTGGGATTTAATTCAAAATAAATATTTTTGGGTGAGATAAAAATATGGAAAGATATTCTAAAATCGTTATTTGATATATAAATTATTTTGGTAAAATCAATTTTATAGAAAGAGATATCGAAATTGGACATTTTGGTTAGTGACCAAAATGTAATGTTTTAAAACTATTATTAGTGACTGTTTTGTAAAATGGTCAAAACTTTGAATCTTTAAGGAGCCATTTGCCCAGAGTCTAATATCAGGCTTTTCCCCTTAATTGGATATTTTAAATGATTTTAAAATAATATAAAAAGGCTTGAAGAATTAATTGGATAATTAAAAAGGCTAAAAATAATTTGACGTAACTAACTTTTCATCAAAAGCTTTTCTCTCAAACTCTCTCCAGCCAAACACTATTTCCACTTTAATTTTCTCAGGTAAACTCATGATTTTAACATTCTTTTGATTTCAAATTAATCTTTAATGGTTTCCTAACAAAACCTAATTGATTTGATCTTGTTTTCTCAAGAAAACTCAACCAATTAAGGGGAAAGGCAGCATTAGATGTGAGTTCGTTCTTCTCCTCTAATATAAGGTTCTTTATTGAAATTCCCACATTATTGATCCTTTACATATGTTTTCTAACTTGATTTGATGATTTAATTATGGAAATTTGGTTTAATCAAGGGTTAATTGATTAGATTAGTGGATTCTTGTATAGGCTCTATTTTGCCGAGTTCTTGATTAATTCTAATCATGATTTTGATGTTTAATAGTGTTAATAAGTCGATTTTAACTTTGGAATCCCGAAACTATGTAAATCTCTAATTTTCTAGGTTGTTGTTATGAGTTTTTGAGGAGTTGTGGAGATTTATTGAATGTTGGAGGTATAAGGATGATGTTAATGTGTTTTTAGATGTTAATTGATGTTTATGGATGGGTTAAAATGTTAGGTTTTGGCTGGGTTAAGTTTGGAAGATGTTTGATGTTGATTTCGGTTGTTGTGGAGTAAAATTGAATAGAGTATGTTGAGGTTCTATGAGAATTGATGTTGCTGGGATGTTGAATGCATTTTGATGCATTGAATCCTCTGTTTTTGTGTGGATAAAATAGGGGAAGTTGGTCCTCAAGCTTAAGCGAGCGTTTCAGAAGCTTTAGAGGCAAGGTGATCGTATCGGCAAGCAAGGCTTTGCGTGTCGGTGAGTGAGAACGTGATTTACAGCTTTTCAAAGGTTTGAAAGTTGTGTTTGGGAGTTTAGATTGAGCTTGAAATGTTGGTCTAAGCTCAGAAGTAAGTAAAGGATGAATTCTCTCTTGAACTAGGTTTGGCAAATAAATTTTATGCACTTGTTTTTATAGATAGACTACTCATTGTTTATGCATGATTTGAGCATGGTTTAATGCTGGAAAATGGTTATAAATTATGTTGATGCATTTGGAAGTAATGCATAAGTTGATAATGTTTTTGAACATTGGTAATGCTTGGTTGAAAGCATTGAGAAAATGGCTTTAATTGATGCATATGAAAATAGTGAGTTAATGTTAATGAAACGAATTATATTGGGAAGTGATGGTTTGAAAATGTTATAGAAATGTTATCGGATATAATTGGCCAGCCATAGGATTTAAAGTTTATTATAATAAGTCGCTCATGGTTCATAGAGGTGATATGTTGAGAGTATTTACTCTGACCATGTGAACCCAATATTGTTGAGGTAATGCTTCAATGCCTTTTACTCTAGCTGCGACCGTAGAGGTGATGCATTGGAGGCGTTTACTCCAAATTGGAGGATGAGCCGTGGTAGTGTAGAGGTAATGCATGTGTTGCATTTACTTCATGCCATTGGGCTGTTAAGTGATTGGGATATCACTTGGAAAATTCGTGTATCCGATGTGGTTCGATGAAAGAAATGAGATACAGAAATGATTACTTGTAAGCCAATATAATGAACTGATGTATCATGTTGATGGATTTTTGTATAATGTGATTTATACATGAGAATACTCTTTAAGCTTTGCATATGGGATGTTATTCATGAGAAGGCTTAAATTGAGGGTTGCATATGGGATTATGCTGTAGAATCCATGATACATGTTGCATATGGTTTAATATGCATGTTTTGAAAAGGATTGAGTGCATATGTTGAAAGTAAGGCATGATAGTTTTTGTAATAAAACAATTGCGAATGGTTTTGGGAATAAACCGGTTTTAAAATGCATTAGATGATGTTTTGTTTTTGAGCACTCCTCACTAAGAGTTACGTGCTTACGCTCTCTTTATCATTAATGCATATTAGTGGATCGAAAGGCGACAGGCAAGAAAGAAAGGACATCCAAGGACTTGGTTGCAAAGTATGGTTTGAACTATACATAGTAGTAATAAGGGTAATGTGTCAATTGTTAATTTGAAAGGTTTGTTTGGTAGACTCCCTATTTGTAAAAGTTCCATATGTTGGTTTGGATTTGTAATAGGCTTAAAGTGCTTGAGATGTGGATGGATTTATGTTTTGGATGTTGCTTAGGGAGCATGCCTATAGACTTTGTGGATGATTGTGTTAGACTTGTTAGGTTTGCTTTAGTTGCTGGTATGTGGTCTTTACGCATGCTTATGATGTTATATGATGTTTACATGATGTATAAATGTGTTTATATTGAGCCAAAGTGTCATATGTTGGACCTAGAGGTCATTACAGGCCTCTGTGTACCGGTATGGATACCCAAGGATTGGTACGCGAGGCATGGTAAGGTTTAAATCATCAAAAAATAACAAAGGGTATCGGTATGCCTAGCCACCGATCCTCATTAGTCCGTATATTGTAAACTAATATGAGCTTAAGTCTCCTTGGAGACTACCATATCACATTTGCTCTTGTCGATAATTGCCATGGCAACTGGCTCGGCGTCTCCTTCATGTATTGCCCTGGCAACTAGCTCGGCATATCCTTCATGTATTGCCCTGGCAACTAGCTCTAGCCTTGCTTTGGCAAGTGATCCTGCATACACACAAAAATACACCAAAGCAGCATCTTTTTCCACAAAAATCACCAAGTTATGTAATCAAGCTCAACGGTGGACAGAAACATGAATTAATGCATGAATGACTAATTATGCAACTAATATGAGCTTAAGTCTAACAATAATATGAGTAAAAAGGGTAAGAAAAATAGTACTTTTGAACATTTATCACGCCCCCAAACTCAAACTATTGCTTGTCCTCAAGCAATGCAAACTAACAATTACCTGCCAAGACTTTAATCATCAAAGACATGCTTCAAACTTGAATTCAAACCTCGGAACCGTGGCACAATGTATGATCACCTTTTAATTTTTCGGATAGCACAAAAATTACCCGGAACAAAACTATAATGCTCGTGACAATGTGTGTGCGTAGTTGTGTACAAGTTGATTTTCAAGATTCTATGTGAACAATAGGCTTTTATCAATTTAATTGTCGGGGCATTTATTTTTATTTTCACTAGAGCCAATTTTGGGCACCTCTAGCAAAGTAAGCAATTTCTTATTTTATTTTAGTCGACTAGAGCCAATTTCGGGCACCTCTAGCGATTCTTTAATGTGCATTAACTACTAGAGCCAGTTTCGGGCACCTCTAGCAAGAAAGTGCATTTACTACTAGAGCCAGTTTTGGGCACCTCTAGCAAGAAATTAACTTTTAATTTTCAATTTTAAATTTACCCTAATTTTAAGCAACCTAAGTTCACTAAGTTTCTTTCAATCAACAAGCCACAACCGTGTAAAAGAAAAAAATTCCGCATCATAGTAAAATTCTAAGTTCTTTTCATGCAATCCTAAAATTAAAGGTTCTTTCAATTAAGTGCTGTGGCAAAAATTCATCATTGGATATTCAACAAGTCTTAAGCAATTAAATCCAATTAAAGGAATGGCAAGTAACATATGCAACCTATATGTGATTGCTAAAAATGAATGCAACTAAACATGAAGCTAACTAGAAACCAACACCCCCCCCAAACTCGAGAGAATCATTGTCCTCAATGCATGTAAAAGTAAAATAAAATTTAAAAGAAACTAAATGAAATGAGTTAGTCGAAGAGGTCGTCACCTCGAGTGATAAGTTTCCTTCGTGCCATTTGCTTGATTCATTTTTCATTCGGTGGTTGAATGCTGGTGCTGCGTGAATAGCATTACTTTGATTTGATCCATGTTTGTCGATGCAGGTTTACTTGCATGGGCATCAGTAGTTGCCGAAGCCATTGTTGTTGCCTGGGCATCACCAGTTTCTGTTGTGGTTGCTGTGACAAGTAGTCGGTAGTAAATTTCCCTAGCATGGTGGTTGTGAGTCTTGTTGTGGAAAAGAAAATAAAGAAAACCTGGAAACTAAAGATAATGAAGAAAAATAAAATATCTCCTAAAAATAAAAATGAAAATAAAAAGAAAAAGAAAAAGAAAATATTGAAAGGAGAGCATGCTCAGGCATTTCCTAAAGTGACCACTTCTAATGTTACTGCATATCTGAGAAAACTTGAGGAGAGTCGTTTCCGATACTTCTTATAGTCCATCTGTACCCTCCATCGGGTGACAATATTGCCCAAAAAGAGTTGGGCCAATGTGCTCCCAGCTACTCCCTTTTGCATTACCATGGTGGAGGTGTCTTTCTTCTTTGTTCGCTTGTAGTCCATGTATACTCTCCACCTTGCTACTATTCCTGAAGGCACAAATATATTAATAGGAAAAATTATATCCATTCTCAACCATTCAATTACCTCATTCTTGTCGACTTCTATCATGGTTGGATGTAGCCTTTGTTGTCGTGGCAATTGCTGCTCAAGCCAATTGCCGTGGCAAGCAGTTGTCAAATTTTGCTTTAGGTCAAGGGAAGAATCAATTTTCTGAAGAGCTTTATGAATCCAAACACCTTTTTCTTTTGGCCTCTCAAACATCTCCATCAGTAGAGATTTCGATGGCTTCAAATCTACCAACCTCGATTCCTCAAAACATACCTGCAATGGACGAGGTGAGTTTTTAAAGAATTCAAAAGGTTCAACTATTACCTGCTCATATTCCATTGGCAAAGTATTATCATCTCGTTGATCTTGCATGTGGTCGTGTAATTGCCGTGGCAATTGTAGATGAGAGCAATCTACACATTCCTGCTTCAACATCAACGTTATAACTTTCTAGGCATCAGGTTCCTCAGAATTTGCTGTAGTATTGTTGTTCTCAGCTTCACTGAGTGTTGTCGCGGCATTGCTCTGTTCAGGCTCCTCAATCATTGCAGAGGCAATTTGTTGTTCAGGCTCATCATTTGTTGGGCAGTCTCTTTCATTGGCATCCTCTTGACTTTGAGGTTCTAGTTGTTCCCCACACATCAGAGAGCGTTCTTTGCATTGCTCCTTATCCTCTTGCCTTGGGACGTCAGTATCCCTAGGAATGAATTGTTGGTGCATGTTATCCATGACATATGTGGATATCCCCAATTGATCTTCTGAATCCCCTAAGGTTGCATCCCACTGAACTATCCTCGTATCCATAGATTTTGATAGTTCTCGAATCTCTTCAATTGATCCGTCAAGTCTAGCCAATGAAGCTAGTAACGTTTCCTCCAAGGAATTGGAATGCTCTTGAAAAGGACTACATTGCCATGGCATATCCGTTGTTGCGGCAAAATTGTTATGGTAAAAAAAATTTTGAGCTTTTTGACTATACCATGAAGAATTTTGCTGCTGGTTCCCTCTATGGTCCTCCATGTAGTTATATGCACCGAAAATGTGAGGGCAATTTTCAAACACATGATGTTCTCCACACATAGCACAAGATTTTTCCACAGTATAAGTTCTTTGGGCTTTTCTCGGTTGGTATAGGTAATCATCAAAGGGTGCAAGAAACTCTTGATTGGATTGATTCATATCTTCCAACATCATCTCTCGATTAGATTGGCTTTTATTTCCCGACATGTTGGCGTCCCTTAACTTGTAGCGCACCTATTTTTTTTTTCATAAAACAAACAAAAAGAAAAGTTAGTAAAACTAAGATAAAAAAAATGCAATAAAAAAACAACTAACACCAATTGCCAATCCCCGGCAGCGGCGCCAAAAACTTGTTGCGTGTGATAAGTGCTACGCAATTGTGCAAGTATACACGTCGCAAGTAATAAAGTGATATGAGTATCAAGTATCGTCTCCACAGGGATTGGTTTGGGCCACTTTGCTTAAGTTACTGCACTGTGAAAAGTAAAAACACAATTGATAATAGGAGTTTTAATTAACGAGAAAAGTAAAAGCAATAAACTAAAAGAATAGATGAAAGAAAAAAGAGAATAGGCCAGGTTATCGTGAGTTGAGGTGTGATAGCCGATTGGATCGTCTTGGTAAAAGAGTGCAAGGGCAACTCAGTTGCCGTGGCAACTTGCACAGCGGGGTTGCCTTGGCAACTAATCGATGGTTGCCTGGGCAACTAGCTGGGCAACTACTTGGGCGTCTGGGCAGCAACTTCAAGGTTCGACGAAGCATTCTTCAATGGTTTCTTCTTATCCCTTAGTCGAAACTCTAGCTACTTGTGCATGCCTTGATAATACATCCTTGCGTGAATCAAGGGTGAACAACAACCAATCTTGCGCTCCTCTTAGCCGTTGAAATCCTTAACTTATTCCTAAGCTGGATTAATCTTCACCATCAATAGATTGAATAAAGACCATACTCATTCGTTTCTTGAATCTAACTCTCCCGATATTAGATAAATAAATGAAGTTACGAGATCCTCGCCCAATTCACTCGCAAACAAGAATAAGAACCAAAATTGAGTAAACCTTGAATTGAAAGTGCAAACTCTTATTACCTAAACAAAATCCAATTGTTTCTCACAACAACAAAACACAATAACCCCAACCAATCAAGTTAGTTCATGGTTGGGTTCAAAAGATATACAAAGAATAATCCCCAAACCATGAATCTAATGGAAGCAAAGAAGAAGAAGAAATCGAACTCTCTCCCTCCTTGTTATCTTGTCGAAATCTCTTCCTTCTTGCCCTTTGGAGTTGTCGAAAATCCTCTCCTCTTGCTCTCCTTGGAGTTGTCGAAATTCCCCTCCTTTTCTTTTTTTTTCAAGTTGTCGAAATCTCCGTCCTATTTATAAGGCTAGGGCAAAGTCCTTCTTTGAGGAGGAGTTTAAGTTGGAATTAAATTATCTTTAAAGAATATAATTCTTTATTATAATTGTATTCCTACTAGAACTTCTCCTATCTTCTTGGAATTTAATTCTTCTTTAATCTCTGCATAGAAATCAAATTCCTTTGGGTTTGGGCTTTGCTCCACGTCATCTTGGGCTTGTCTAGTCATCAATTTCGACTACCATATCACATTTGCTCTTGTCGACAATTGCCATGGCAACTGGCTCGGCGTCTCCTTCATGTATTGCCCTGGCAACTAGCTCGGCATATCCTTCATGTATTGCCCTGGCAACTAGCTCTAGCCTTGCTTTGGCAAGTGATCCTGCATACACACAAAAATACACCAAAGCAGCATCTTTTTCCACAAAAATCACCAAGTTATGTAATCAAGCTCAACGGTGGACAGAAACATGAATTAATGCATGAATGACTAATTATGCAACTAATATGAGCTTAAGTCTAACAATAATATGAGTAAAAAGGGTAAGAAAAATAGTACTTTTGAACACTTATCATCCGTATATTGTAAACTCGAGCTGGTGCGTGCCTTTTCGCTTGTGAAGCTGACCCAAATGGTCTTCCAGGTCCACCTATTCCTCTGCCTCTCGGTGGCATCACTGCATATCTTTCTGTTTGAGCAAGTCTTCTTAGCGCGGCATCAATTGTGGACGTTAGATCATGGGGCACGCCAACGGCTCAGATCGAAGCAGAGAATGTTCTATAATCTGCACGCACCCATGCGCGGCTCTTCGACTTACTACACGCGCTCACTCACGACTTTTTGACTGGCACCACTCACGCGTCCAGCTCCAATATGCGATCGTCCTGATCCTCTCCAGTGCCCAACTCTCTCCCACAGTAACACATGCAACAAAAAAACAAATAGGCCAGAATCGGCAACGCATGTAAAAAGAAAAGTACATGCAACAACCACAAACACACAATAGAATTTCAGAGCCAACATTTATAGGCAGCAACATGAATCAGGACAAGTATACACAAGCCGACCAATAGGGATTAAGCAGCTCATTTTATTTTAAAAATTGATATGTAAATTTGAACGGCTATAAAAAGAGAGGCCATGAACAGTTGTAAACCCTAACGGGAATTTCCAGAAATCAATACAAAGCATTTTGAGGTACTCTTTTTTTATTTGCACGCATCAAACATAAAAGCATAAAAAGAAAAGGGGGAAGTCTAGGGTTCATTTTTACCATCTGTCACTTTATCTCCCTCCGTTCGAGGGTTTTACCTGATAAAGAACGGGCCTCCTGGTGTCAGCCTCTTCGGCTTCTCTGGCCGTACGGAGGAAACCAGTGAGGAAACGAGAGTCGAAAAATGGTTTTTTCCTTTATTGGTTTTCTCATCAAAAAAGTTTTTTTAAAAATAGGGTTTGATTTCAGGTTCGGTTTTTCTTAGATCTAGTAAAAGGAAGGTGTATTTTCAGTGATCGGAGGCAGCTTTTCAGTTCAGAGAAAGGAGATGAAGTTTTAGGGGCTTAGTTTATGGTTTTTCAGCACTGATGCACGGCAGCGGCTTTTCGGTGATCTGGAAAACCCAACAGTGTTTGGACTTTGAAGATGAATACCACGACAGTGTTCATCTAGGTTTGAATGTTTTCAGAGGATTTACCAGAAATATGGGGTGAAATTTTTAAAAAAACTAAGGGCCTGTTTTTTTTTGCCCGAAACATCACTTTTATACCGCTCCTTGTTTTTAAAAAGGGTTTTTTGCAACATAAACCCTTCCATATCACTGTATTCACACGTGGAATGGTTTTCGCCTTTTGAAATTACGCAATTGGTCCCTAAGTTTTCTTCCCTAATTGCAATTCCACCCCTATTTCAAAACCGGTTCATATTTCAAAAATGGTTTTATTTTATTTCAGCCCCTCCATAGTTTTTAAATTCTTTTTAAGCCATTCCGCATTTTTAAATTACTTCCACAGTCCCTCATAGTTGTTTTTCTTTTAATTTCACCCCTGTTTTCCAATTAAAATAGTTTTTGAGGGGTTAATTCTCGATTTAGTCCTAAAGGTTTTGATTTGTTTTAATTTTGTCCTTTCCCAGTGTTGAAATCACCTTTTAGTCCCTCCGATTTTTAATTTTATTTAGATTTAGTCCTTTGCATTGCATGTTTATTTTCTGTTTTTAATTTATGTTTTTTAATTTAACCTCTATTTATTGTTAATGCTTATTATGTTTGATCTATGTATGCTTGTTTCCCTTTTTTGAGATTAATAAGTGGGGACTCTTTAGATTAGCTTAGGGTTCAATTTAATTTAATTAACTTAAATTATGCCCTTGTCTTCTTGGGGTATAAGTTTTAAATTAATTAAATTAAATTTAGGATTAGGTTATTATGAGCCTTAAGTTAGATTTAGGTTAGAATTAATTTAAATTTATCCTTGGCTCATTGGGATAAATGTTAAATTTATTAAATTAATTTATCATCTCTTAATTATTTTTAGGATAAAATTGGCATTGGATTTAGGTGGACACCTAATTAAAATCATATTTATTAATTCGATTCATTTTAAATACCATCATTGGCTTAATAGGATGTTAGTTTAAAATTAATCTAATTAATTATTTTGATTCAAAGATAAATCCATAAAATTTTAGTGTTTTCTAGAATTTAAGATTTAATTAATTTAGGGTTAATAAGACTAACCTAGTTAATAATTAGACCGCTAATTAATTTTTCTATAATTTGGACCTTTTTAAGTTAGAACTTTAGTGGGCCTAGGTTTTATGCAATTCTATGCCATGCATTTTAATTGTTGTTCATTAGACCCTAAATATTTTATTTGGACATGTTATTAGTTAATTGACTCAAATTGTAGAAAGGAGGTATTTATTAATTCTGATATTTTTTCGTAACAGTCCTCGCTCAATGGATGTTGACTAAATATTCGAATTAATTCTTATCGTCTGAAGGTAAAATTGATTTGAAATAAAATTTGGACAAGTCATAAACTCATTCTTAACTGCTTGCATCATGCACAAAGGTGATGTACTTGAGTCGAACCATAAATTAACACGGCTGTCGATCTTATTCGATGTCAGTTTAATCTACGGTCTGATGTACAGTCATCCTTATTAATTAAATCTTTAATTATTTTAAACCCACCAATTTGACAAAATCCCGTTTAACTAAAGTTCGTCTCCATTTAAGAACACTTAGTGAAATTCAATTCAGATTTCGACAATTTCCATCAATTGAAAGCAACATATATTTTGGTACCGATTTCCGGCCGTGATGGAGGTGCTAATCCTTCCCCACACGTAACCAACTCCCGAACCCATTTTTGAACAAATCTATGGTTTTATGGTGTCCAGCCCACCATAGTGGCCGGTGGTAACTCCAAGTATTTTGTTTTCAAAAACACGGCTTTTTAAAGGATTCCCCACTTTTTCAAATATTTCCCCAAAAGGCGAAAGGAAAACCGAATTACGTTCCTTTTTAGCTATTTCGATTTCAAAAAAAAGAAGAGGTCGCTACAGTTGGCGACTTCGCTGGGAAAGTTTTTTTGTTTTTACAAGACAAACAAAAAGAGAGTGGAGCCAAGAAAATATCTGTTGCTTTTAATAATGGGAATTTTGAAATTTAAATTGACTTTAATCAGTTTGTTCTTTTTGAAGACATAGCTTTAATTACACGGGCTTTGATAATTGGTGGTTTTGAATTAATTGCTCATTTAATTTATAATGAATCATCAGCATGTTTTGCATCATGATCATCAAGCTCTATACCCGAGCTCTGTCCCTTGAGTGGGAGTGGAACGCCACATACCCACGTGAATAACCCTCCACGGGTCGGTAATTCACTTCCGGAATCCACGTCTTTTGACATGTGAGCAGCCCTCCACATCACTAGGTCGTGCTTTCCCTCTAACCAAATCCAATTCGCAAGCCTATAATGGGCCAGAATTTAGGATTCTTGTTGCCTTAGTAGGTAACAAGATAGGTTCGAGTACCCTTTTTAGAACCAAACTCATGCGTGAAAATTTAGGAAACCTGCCCTAATTAGAGCCATGCGGACAACCATAGTGAATTAGAGTTCATGCGGTTAGGGTTTTCCTTTTCTCATCTTTTTTGCTTGCTATTTACCTAATTTGTGTTTATCGTTTAATTTCAGATTCATTATTTGTTCATTTATCCCATTACTAACATATTTCTTTTTGTTTTCTTTCTTTTCCTTTTTTATATTTTGTTTTGCATATTTTTTCATATCATAAAGAGAACACTGATTCAGAAATAGTCTAATGTTAAAGACAGTCAATGGGAGACTTGGTCCGTAGCAGTGATGAAAAGAATTTCGAGGTACAAGTATGGTCAAAAAGAGAATAGCTCTATGATGGGGACAATGTTTCTGTCGGGTTTAGGTCAGCAATGTCAGCTGAGACTTTCATGAACACGGAGTATAATGATTTCTCCGGGTTGAGATCAGTGTGGCACAGTTGGGATTTCGAGGCGATAAGTGCTTTCAAAAGTGAATACGGTGACATTTCATACTTGTTAGACGTCCTAGTTGATCAGTCACTACTTCAAGCTTTAGTGAGATTCTGGAATTCGGCCTATAGTTGTTTCATGATTGGCAACATTGATTTTACTCCGACAATTAAGAGTATCTAGCCCTTGTAAACTGTAAGAAGATTGATAAGAATCATGTCTACTCTAAACCGAACAAGAAAAAGTCTTTTCGGGCCAAACTGGGTAGGTTCTCGGATGTTTTGCCATCTTGGGTTGAAAATCAAGTTACAACATGGAATAAGAAAGAGTATCTCAAGTGGGAAGGGATCTTAGTCTTAGCTTCAGTGCATCTGATGGGTCGAGTCTAGTGAGACCTTTTCACATTATTGATCTATGGGTTAGTTTTGTTTCCAAAGGTGTTGGGACTTATCACCCCCCTCCCCGGTATTAGATTTGTTTGATTGCTTGGGTGGAAATACCAACCCGGTGCCCGTCATTTTGATAGAAACTTTTAATTTTTTGAGGTTCTGTAGAAGGTATGGTGGGGGTCATTTTCGAGGATGCCCTAAGTTATTGATAGTTTGGTTTCACGGCCATCTTTGGTCAAACATGCACTTCTCAAGGTCTATTTTTAACGGTAAGTTCTCACCATTGGAAGAGTTCCTACAAAAAGGAGATTGGCCAATGGGTAGATCCTAAGATGTATGGTTAGATGTCTTCCAAAACCTAAAAAATGAGGACATAGTTTGGAGAGCTTCATGGCTACCGGCGAGGAATGTTTTTTATAAATGTGGGGAGTATTCGTGGGTGCCGCTACTTGATCATTGGGGGCATGCTGCTTACGCACCCTTTTTGGTTTTAAGACAGTACGGTTCTAAGTTGTTTGTGCCGGCCACGAGTGGATTAAATGAGTTCAACATAGACTACGGGCCAGAAAAAGGGCTATAAAAGGAAGGTGTATAGAGCTTCTTCAGCATGGAACAACACAAGAAGGATCACGATTGTGAGTGCTCCATATATGATGACTCCTGAGTATGAAGTATGGTAGTTCCATCGTATCAATGACAATATTCATACGATGAATCCCGATGGGATGAGGTCTGTTGAAGAAAGGTTGGCTATGCTTTTCACCAAAGTCAATTTGATGAGAAAGCAATTTGAAGAAGAACAAAAGAAGTTTATTCAGCTCGAAGCGAAAGCTGATCATGATAGGTTCAACTTTGAGTTAGATAAGACGAAGCTCGAATGAGAAATTAAAGGTCTGCAAAAGAGAAATGATAAGTTGGAACTCGAGCTTAAATCGAAGAATGATGAAATTCGAAAGTTACAAAGGCTAATCAAGAAAAAGAGAGTCGTGAATAATGGGCCAAGTGAAGATATGAAGCTCAGGCTTAAGGAAGAGAAGGAAAAAGTCGAGACATATAAGTGGAAGTACTACGAGCGTAAAGACCAAGTGCTTGCAATGACCCAAGAGATGGAAAATTTGCAGACCTCTCATTCAGAATAGCTTGAGAATGAACGACGAAAAATTGAGGAATTGAAGGCTCAAGTAAAACGAAAGGAAAGGTCTCTCCTCAAGCACAAGGGTTCCACCAAAAAGTTAGAAGCTAGCAGCATAGAAAACCAAGCTTTGAAGGTTCAGGCCGGGGAGTTAGAGACCGAGGTTCAACAACTCAATGATCAAGTGGCAAGCTTTCGGGGAGCAATTCAAGTGTATTAGATGCCTAAAATGGAACGACTTCGGTTCACCGCTTACACTATTTGGAAATAAGAGCAAGAGTTGGCACACTTGAAGGCTCAAATGCAAGGGGTCTCTCGAAAGCTGCAGTTCCTAGCAGAAGATGTCATCGAGCTTCAGGAATGTGTAGAAGATGAGTTCGAGGATGAGCAAAGACTTGTTTGGGTCTTGAGGGAGATTGTTGACCTAGGTGCTAGTTTGGGACCATATGTGTAGCAGATTTCCTTTAATTATTGTAATGAAATAATGTTTCCATCAATGCAAGTTGTTTGATGATGTTATTTGCCAGAATCAGTGTTATTTTTTGCATTCATGCATGTCATATTTATTTGCATACTTTGTTAAATTATTGAAATTAATTAAAAGACTTGTTATTTCAGAGCATCTTGGTTCTTTAAATTGTAATCATTCCACACTCATACTGCACTCGTTTACAAACAAGGATAATGGAAGAGAACTTTTCCAAGTTGGAAGCCGATCTTAGGGGTCAGTTAGAACGGACACAGTAAGAATTAAGGGATACCATCGTCAAATCCCAACGAGATATGATGAAGAAGATATCTCAGATGTTGCAACTCAGTGGGAAAAGACCCAAGAGGAAAGGGTGTTGTTGAAAATCCCACTCAGAACTCGAGAGACCCTTTGTACTCCCCAATCTTTATCAACCCCAGATCAATACCTCTGCAAGGGGTATTTTCGTCTCATCAGGCCGGCGCCTCTACCCAAGCTCATTCAGGCATGACCTTTGGAAATACGAAAAATGTTAGGGACAACATCCCTGATTTTGATAAGTTAGAAAAATTGAATCTAGTAAATAAGGAATTCTCAAAGCAGTTGGAAGAAACCGAAAGGATCTCAAAGAGAAATTCTAATTGAAAGAAGATGAGGAAGGTTCCTAGGGGCTGAATGCTAGAGAACTCAGTTTGGTCCCGGATGTGGAAATCTCGTATAAGTTCAAGACTCTGGAGTTTAAGAAATTTGATGGGACAACTTTCCCCACTACATATATAACCATGTTTTGCAGCAAGATGGCAGGGTTTACCGAAAATGAGAAGTTGTTGATCCATTGTTTCCAAGACAGTCTGGTGGGATCTGCCACAAGGTGGTATAATCACTTAGCACGGGTTCAAATCAAGTCATGGAAGGATTTACCCAAAGCTTTCACCGACCAGTACAAGCACATAACTGATATGGTCCCAAACCGGCTTCTGTTGCAAGGGATGGAACAAAGGCGCAATGAAAGCCTTCGCGAATATGCCCATTAATGGCATGATGTGGCGGCACAAGTTCAGCCTCTGCTTCGTGAGAATGAAATCTCTCTAATGTCCATAGAAACATTGAAGGGGACGCTCTATGACTGTTTGATTAGCAACTTCGCAGACATGGTTATGACCGGTGAGCGTATCGAAGCAGCCATCAAGAGTGGAATGAATAATAGAAGAGAGCTGTATCAAATGCAATTTAAGAAAAAAGATCATGAGGTTAATAATGCGAGCATCTATGAGGCCATTAAGAACCTCACCATATCCCAGCCCCAAGCTACAGCCGGGAATCCTTGAAATTTCAGTAAAAGGGAAGATATGGGGCCCAAGAAAAAAGGTAAGAATAAGCCTTTCACCCTGTTACCTATTTCTTTCAAGGAGCTTTACTCATAGTTGTACAGGGTGACTTAGTTCGGCCTTACCATGTTACCCATTTCAACCCACCTTACCCCGCGTGGTATGACCCTAAAGCACACTGCGAATACCATGACGATGTTCTGGGGCATTCAATTGAAAATTGTACAGCATTTAAGAAATTTGTTCAAAATCTGATCAAGACCAGATTGTTACAGTTAAGGGAATAGAGTACGTCCAACAACCCCTTACTAAATCATGGAGGTCAAGGTGTAAATGCTGTTGAAGAGGGGTACACCAGAAGAGCAAACGTGAATGTGATAGAAGTAAGATCTCCTTTGGTGTGGATCTTTTAGCAATTGTACATGGCATGCCTCATTGAACGAGGAATGGTGATCATGAAGATGGTTTGTGACCCATATTGCGAGTATCATCAGTCAGGGGATCATGAGATTCAGGATTGTAAGGAGTTTCATCCGGTGGTTCAGAAATTGATAGACAATAAAGAGATTTAGTTATTTGAGAAAGAAGAGAGAAATAAAGAATTGGAAGTTTGTGCGTCAGAGAGTCTAGATGCTAAGTATAGTGCAAGAAAACTGTTTGTCCATGGTTTCAAACCAAGCGAAGAAAACACACCCCAAGAAGGAGGCCCTAAGGTAGCACCCAATATTATAATTTTTGCCCTGATATCCTTTCATTTCAAGGATACTCGGATGGTCCCAAGGAATTACACCGCTAATGTTTCAATATCAGGGTGTTCAAGTTCACAAGAAGGTAAGAAGTTAGTTGTGGAAGTAAAGCCCACTCAAGAAGAGCTGATGAAACTGAATCTCGATATAGTAAATAAGGTTGGACACATTACAATGAGTGGTCGGTGTTACGCTCTAGAAACTCAGAAGGTGGTGGAGGAGCCCAAGGGTAAAGACAAAGTAGTCGGGTCTAAACCTGAGAAGATATTTAGAGAAGAGCCACCTCCGAAAATCAATGAGCCGGTAACTGAAGTTCAAGCTCAAGAATTTTTTAAGCACAACGAGTATTGCATGGTAGAGCAACTCAAAAAGTGGCCAGCCTGAATATCAGTGCTTGACCTCTTGCTAAGCTTAGAAAAACACCACGAAGCAATGTTAAAGGTTTTGAACCAAAATTTTGTTTCAAGTGATATCTTGGTCGGCAAGCTAGACCGAATAATAGGCCATATCACTGCCGATAATTACATTACCTTCAGCAATGACAAAATTTCTGAGGGGGTATGGGGTCCACCAAGGCTCTAAACATTACCAACCATTGCAAATGACATGTGCTACTAGGAGTTCTCATTGATAATGGCTCCGCTTTAAATGCCATACCTTTGACTACTTTGCAATGTCTGCCTATCAACAGCTCACACATAAATCCTTGTCAGAATATAGTATGAGCATTTGATGGGACCCAACAAGATGTGGTCAGGAAAATTAAAGTACCCCTGCTCCTTGGCCCGAGTGAGTATACTGTCGACTTCGTGGTTATAGACACTTGGCCATCCTACAACTGTCTGTTGGGATGGTGTAGAGTCTCTAAGTGAATGCTGGCAAAAGGGGCCAAAGATATGTGTTGGAAAAATATAAAATAGTGTCGAGATGAGTCTTTTGCGTGCAAGTATACACGGTCTGCAAGTAATACAGCTGGCAAGCTGAGTATCGATCCCACAGAGGTTGACCTGGAATTCAATTGCTTTGATTGTTACTTGCCTTAAGAAAAAGTTGATTTGTTTTGAAGTTGGTTTTGGAAATATTTGAAAAGAAAAGAAATAAAAGTAAAGTAAAGGCCTTGGAAAGGAAGGTGCTTTAATGAATGATGAGCGTTGGTAGGGAATGCCTGGTTTTCAGGCTATTCATGCCATGCCGACCTTTAATAACAACCTGTCTTGGCATTGTTTGCCGAGCATATTCAAAATTAGCAAAGCCTCTCTCAATGGTCATTGCCCTAAATTGATCATGTAAAAAAGCCTTATATCTCTATAGTGCATGCTTTTAAACAAACCAATTTGATTAAGATCCAATCTATACTCCTAAGGGGTAGATTTCACTAGCGAAGTAAGTTCATCTACTTGAACAACTTCTCTCGAAGCTTCTCTCCTTAGTATTCAACAACTTGATCGTTGCCAACCCAAGTCTGTTAAGATATTGAGGAGCAATAGGCCAACAGTGCCAGCTCTCGCTTGGCATAGTATTTAGAAAGCATTAAAGCATGCCGAATAGATAAAACATTGCCAAGACAAATTTATTATTAAAAACTAAACATGAAAACAACGTTTTAACGCAAACATCCCCCACCAACTATTGAATTAGTTCATGGTGAGGGATTTAATCGAAAAACCATAAACGTTTTCAAAATACATCATCATTAAAAAATAAAAAAAACTAAACAAAGAGAATGGGCAAGAAGGGGGTCTCTCGATGCACCCCTTCAATAGCTTCAAGCCCTCGATCTAGCTGGTCGAACCACCCTTCCAAGGTGCAGCCGGTTGTCAGTCGTTGCACACCAACTATTGAATTAGTTCTCCTCTGTTGGTGTTTAAATATGCGTGCAAGGAAGGGATAGGATGAGCTCCTCATTTAAATTTTAAATACAAGAGATAAGAGATAATTATCATATCCATATTTCAATGAGAGCTTATCAGGCTAGGGCTAACGTTATACTGCCGACGCTACCTTGGCGTCCAAGCTTGGCATGAATCTGCCAACCAGTCTTGGCATCATCTTATCCTCTATTTTTTCGGAGATTGATCCAGCTATCTTTTCGGAGCCTAATCATGTCCTATTTTTCGGGGTCCAATAGCCTCTTGGCGTGGCATCAAGTTCACTTCTCTGCCAACCGGTGCTTGGCATTATCTGGTCTATCTGTGCCAATAACACTCAACTTTCTCTATGGCATTCCTTACTGTGTTACTTTTTTGGGCCAAATCTTATGCCAAACCTGCAAAATTGCCAACAAAACAACCCTTCACACTGGCATAGACAGAATTCTAAACTCCTTATGCAAATTCATTATTTTAACATCCTAATGCAACTAAATGTACCTAAAAAAGCAAAAGCATTGTAAGATTGGCATTAAAAATAGTACTTTTGGAGAGATAACACACCCTCAAACCTAACTCATTGCTTATCCTCAAATAATGCAATCAAAATAAAAACAAAAACTGTGAAAATGGTACCTAGACAAAATTTTGGTTGAATGCCAACACGTGCTAGCAAGCAGAATTTGGCTCTATTTCTGTCCTCGGTATCTCAGTGCAATAATGCCAAGTAGGTAGTAATTCAAGTGCAACAATATAACTCTAGTCCAAGTTCATGAAGAGTGCATGATCTGTAGGCAATATGCATCGAGTATCTTTTCACTCCCTTAGCCAATTTTACTACCTAAACTCAGATTCTTATTTTTATCTTGTTTTTCTTGCCAAGGGCTTCTGTTGTCGTTAATTTAAGCTTGCTTCGTGACACTATTTAGCGTGAGAGATAAGAGGGAGCATACCATGAATCCCCACCTTAATCTAGACATCACTAGGCTTTCTCTTCAACTCATACTCTAAGGTTTTGGAGTTGAGAACTAAGAGGCAGCAAACCACGAAGCCCCAAGTAGCTTATTATCCCTAAGTAGAAGATAGTTCATTTTTTTATTGCCCCGACAGAACATTGTTGCCTTATTATTTTATTTTACCCTAGCATCATTTTTTTAAATCTGAGCATAGTTTCAAAAAGTCTAAGTTTGCTAAGGATCTAGATACATACTACGTGTAAAGTGAAGTTTCAATTCCCTAAACTAGAGATAAATTACCAAGCTAATCTGGCAAACTACTCTACTGGCATGGCATGACAACTAAAGATTAAAATTTCCTCATTGGACAGACACGTAGATCAAATTAAACTTGCCTAACAAATGTTAACATTTTCAAGATTAAATTGAGGCAAAATTTTATTTGTTTTTTTTAGTGGTTCGGTATGCATCTATCTAAATGGCCTAAATGGCATGGCAACAAAATTTAAACATGAAATGTATGGCATGGCATAAATGTGAGAAAATGCACACCCCCAAACCCAAGATGTGCATTGTCCTCAATGCATGAAACAACACATATATAAAAGAAAAACATAAACAATAAAAAAATATGATCATGCAAATGCAATTGAATGAAATGTAAACGAGTTTAGGAATAAGAGGACTCCCCTTCGGAGACTATTTTCTGTGCGGCACGGGTTTTTCTTCTCACAAATGGCCCACGATCAGGGGTCATATGCTTCTTTCTTTTTAGGCTTGGTTTTGAAGCGACAGTGGAGGCTCCAACTTCCTCCTTTTCCTTGGCAGGCTCTGATGCGACAGGTGCATCGGTGGAATCAGATGGCGTATGTAAAGCATGTGACACTAGCGACTTGGCTTTCGTTTCCTTTGATTTAGATGAAGAATCAGAACTGGCAACTCGACTTGAACTGGAGACAATGGGACTGTGGCATCGGACGGGGTATGAACTAGACTAGCTGGCATGACATTGCTGCTGGCAGAAGGCTCGGCAGGGAAGTCTGGAAATTCTGGCACAAAATCAGTTGATAATTTTGTAAGAGCCTCCCTGGTTACAACATCCCTGGCCTGGATGTAATGTCGTATCTTGACATTGAGCTCCTCGACTTTTTCTAGCTTTTGAACAATAATCTCCTGGCGATGGTGAATTTAGGATAGCATTGCCAGTGAACTGTCTGACATGGTTGCTGGCTCGGCCTTTGACACTTTAGGCCTTGGTGTGGGAACTTTTTCTTTTCCCTTGCCCTTGTCCTTGGGCCCAACAGCAATGAGATTTCTCCATATTGCAGCAGTAATTGTTAATCCTTTGATCGTTTGTCCTTTATCCGTATCAAGCTTTGGCACACCATGGAGCATGCAAATGTTAGAAATCAACAAAGGAAAAAACAAACTACCATTACCTTTCACTGCACACTTGTAAGTTTCCTCAATAATAAGCCTGCCAACATTGATTCTGCACCCCATAACAATAGAGTGCAACAGGAACATCCTCTCTTCCGACACAGTCTCGTTATGGAATGTGGCCATCAGATTAGCCTTGAGAAAGTGATTCCATCCTCTCTATTAAGGTTTCAATGCCAGCCTCTTCACCGTACGGTGCCTCTTGGATGACACTGTCTATGCCATGTCAGGCTCACACAGATCTGTCAGCAGCCTCTTTCTCTTGGCAGCATTCATTGAATCAGCTACTCGAAATATTCATCCTCTGCACCATCTAACTCAAACATATTGTTAATATACCCTTCATCAAAACGAACACATTTACCTCTAATCATCAAGAAGTGTGAATCCTTGGTCACAAGGTGCACATAAAATTCTTGGACGATGGTGGCATAAGTCTCCCTTTTTTGCTGGCAGAACTGAGTCCATTTGTGCAAGCTAATCGTAGACATGACTTCAGGAGGGAAGCCATTGGTTGTCTCTGTTTTGAACTCGAAGTGCTTCTCGTAGCAAAAATTTCTCGAGACAAAATTAGATTCAAAATTTTTCTGAATCTCCTCATTGAAGAATCGCTTGAAAGAAGTTGAAGAAAAAGCCATTGAAATCGTTGAATAATTTGAACGGTGTTAAACAAAGATGAAGAAGAAGAAACGAATTAGGTTTTGGTACTTGCTTGTCAAAAAGGAAAGTAAAAAGTGGAGAGAGAGAGTTTTGGTTATTTAACCGACTAGGGTAAGAAGATGAAAAGTGAATGGTTGAGTGTTTTAATGGGAGGAGTAATTAGGGATAATGATGAAAAATAAAAGGAATTGATTTGAAAGGGGTAAAGTGATAAGGGTGAAGTGATAAGGTGATAGGTGATAGGATAGGGTAAGAATTTAAAGTGATAAGGTGATTAGCTTAAATTTAAATTTTAACCTAATTAATTTTTTTCTTTTTTCTAAATTGCTAAGGGTTTAATATTAAGAAAAAACTCTCTCTTTATTAAATGGGCCGATCAAGCTAAGGTTTCTCTCATCCTTCCGTCTTTTACACCGCTGCATGCCAAGCTACTCTGGCACTATGTCTGGCAGATTTCTCTATTGGGGCACCGACTCCTACCAGCAACCCTAGCATTGTTCCTAGCATAATTCATGGCATAATGAATCTGCACAACTCAAAGGAATCCTTTCAACACAGTAAAGGAATAAAAACTTGAAATTTAAAAGAAAGAAAAACTACTAAAAACCTTAAATCCTAAAAAGAAAGAAAACATATATCCTAATATTTACAAAAGTTCAAACCTGATGGTGTTTTCATGTCACCTCTGCCAAGAGGATCACCTAATTGGCATTGTTCTGATCACCTTCCATGTAGTGTTTTAAACGTTGACCATTCACCTGAAAGATTTCTCTTGTCTTCAAATTTTTAATGTCCGCAGCTCTATGGGCATAGGGTCTCACAACTTCAAAAGGGCTCATCCATCTTGATCTGAGTTTCCATTGGAACAATTTAAGTCATGAGTTAAATAACAAAACATGTTAACCTAGCTCAAACTGTCTTGGCATTATCCTACTATCATGCCAGCGTTTTGCCTTTTCCTTATAGATCTTGGCGTTCTCATAGGCTTGAGTTCTGAATTCTTCCAAATAATTTAGTTCTAGCAACCTTTTTCCTCCAGCAGCTCTCCATGCCATGCCAAGTGTTCTAATGGCCCAGTAGGCTTTATGCTCAAGCTCCACTGGCAAATGGCATGGTTTCCCGAAAACAAGTCTAAACGATGAAGTATCCAAAGGAGTTTTAAAGGCAGTCATGTAAGCCCACAATGACTCCTCTAGTCGCAAGGACCAGTCTTTCCTTGATGGATTAACAGTCTTCTCTAGAAAGCTTTTAATCTCCTTGTTTGAAATCTCGGCTTGCCTATTCGTTTGTGGATGATATGCCGTGGCAATTCTCTGTTGTATACCATACCTGCACAAAGCTTTAGAGATTAGATTACATTTAAAATGGGTGCCCTCATCATGAATAATCACCCTAGGGGCACCAAATCTGGTAAAAATATGTTTGTGCAAAAACTTGGCAACAGCCTTGGCATTGTTTGTTGGCAGGGTAATAGCTTCTTACCATTTAGACACAGAGACAACAGCCACAAAAATGTATACATTACCAAATGAGGGTGGAAAAGGACCCATAAAGTCTATCCCCCATACATCAAATAAGTCCACAGGCATAATGTTTTGGAGTGGCAGTTGGTGTCTGCAGAGATATTTCCTATCCTTTGGCATCGATCACATACCTTGGCATACTCGTGGGCATCCTAATATAGCGTGGGCCAAAAAAATCCTAAATGCAACAACTTGGTAGCAGTCTTCTTCCCAGTAAAGTGACCTCCATAAGGTGTAGCATGGCACAAATGCAATATATTATGCTGCTCATCCTCAGGCACACACCGATAGATCACTTGGTCGGTACACTGTTTGAACAATATTGGCTCGTCCCAATAGTATTCCCTAACTTCTCGCAAGAACCTTTTCCTGGCATTGTATGCCAAGTCAGGTGGCAAAATTTTACTTACCAAGTAGTTGACAATATCGACATACCATGGCATGGCATTAATTGCAAGCAAATACTCGTCAGGAAATTTGTCTCTTATAAAATTGGTCTTACCATCTTCAAGATGAAGTTCTGAACGTGAGAGATGGTCAGCTACTAAGTTTTCACTGCCCTTTTTGTCTCGGATCTCAAGATCGAATTCTTGATGTAGGAGCGTCCATCAGATTAGTCTGGCCTTGGCATCCTTCTTTGCCAAGAGATACTTCAATGCTGAATGATCTATAAAAACCACAATTTTGTTACTAATTAAATAAGATCTAAATTTGTCAAAAGCAAATACAACCGCAAGAAATTCTTTCTTGGTCGTAGAGTAATTCAGTTGTGATTCGTTCAAGGTTCGGCTGGTATAGTAGATGGCATGGAAAACCTTGCCATGCCTTTGTCCCACGACTGCTCCAATGGCATAGTCACTGTATCACACATGAGCTCAAAGGGCTCATTCCATTCCGGTGCAACAACTATAGGGGCATTGATCAACGTTTCTTTAAGCTCCTACAATGCTCTCAAATAAGAACCTTCAAAAGCAAAAGTGGCATTATGTTCTAATAACAAGCATAAAGGTTTAGCAATTTTTGAAAAGTCTTTAATAAAACGCCAGTAAAAACTGGCATGTCCTAAAAAAACTCCTTATACCTTTGACACTTGTTGGAGGTGGCAATTGCTTAATTACCTTGATTTTTGTTTGATCAACTTCTAGTCCTCTCTCAGTTACCTTGTGTCTGAGAACAATGCCCTCCTTCACCATGAAGTGGTATTTTTCCCAATTCAGCACTAGGTTCGTCTCTATGAATCTCTTCAAGACTTGCTCCAAACTCTGAAGACAATCCTCAAATGTTTTGCCAAACACTGAGAATTCATCCATGAATACTTCCATATTGTGCTCTATCATATAAAAAATGGACATCATGCAATGTTGAAATGTTACCGGTGTAAAGCATAGGCCGACTGGCATCCTTCTAAACGCAAATGTCCCATAAGGGTATGTGAACGTGGTCTTCTCTTGATCTTCAGGGGCGACGACAATTTGATTATAACCTGAATAACCATCCAAAAAATAATAGAAAGCTTTACCTTCCAAAATGTCTAGCATCTGATCAATGAATGGAAATGGGAAGTGGTCCTTCCTCGTGGCATTGTTCAGCTTCCTATAATCCATGCACACTCTCCATCCTATGATAGTTCTAGAGGGAATCAATTTAGCTTTACTATTTTGTACCACGGTCATACCACCTTTATTTGGCACACATTGCACTGGGCTAACCAAATAGCTATCGGAGATGGGATATATGATCTCAGCATTAAGCCATTTTATGATCTCTTTTTTACTACCTCTTTCATGCTCGGGTTTAGCCTCCTTTGGTCTTCAATGGTCCTACCATGGTACTCCTCCAAGATAATCTTGTGCATGCAAATGGTTGGGCTAATCCCTCGGATATCTGCCAAGGTCCATCCTAATGCTTTCTTATAATTGCGTAATGTTGCCAATAATCTCTCTTCCTGATCATTAGTAAGATCAGTGGCAATAATCACTGGCAGCGTTGAGTGTTCACCTAAATAAGCATACTTCAAGTGATCTGGCAGTGGTTTCAGTTCCAACACTGGTGGCTCCTCAATTGATGGTCTAGGTGTCTCAATCTCTCTGCCGGCAAACTATAGTAGCTAAAAATAACTCGCCTCCTCAGCCTCTAAGACTGATTCTTCTGGTTCCTCAAACAATTCAGCTATGCTGTCTAAGTCGCTGGCATCAAATTTTGTATTATGGCATAACTATACTGTGTCCAAAGTATAGATGGATTCCATCATCTCCTCTGCTTGACATTCATCAGGTTCTTCTACACATTTCAAAGCTTGAAACACATTAAATGTAACATTCTGGTCATTCATGCGCATTGTTAGTTCCCCTTTATGATCGTCAATCAAAGCCCTAGCTGTGGCAAGAAAAGGTCTACCCAAAATAATCAGAACATTAACATCTGCCTCATAATCCAAAATGAAGAAATCAGCTGGGAAAATAAATTTGTCTACCTTTACTAGCACATCCTCAATCTTACCCTTGGGATGTGTATAGGACTGGTCTGCCATCTAGAGTGTCACCGTAGTAAATCTTGCTTATATGCCAAGTTTTCAGAAAACTAACATTGACATCAAGTTGATGCTGGCTCCTAAGTCGCACAATGCCTTGCCCATGAATTTGTTGCCAATGGTGCAGGGAATAGTAAAACTTCCCGGATCTTTCAGCTTTGGTGGCAATCAGTTTAGGATCATGGCACCACATCTTTCAGTCAAAGCAACAGTTTCAAAGTCTCCCAACTTCCTCTTCTTGGATAGGATGTCCTTCATGAATTTAACATAGTGGGCATCTGCTCAAGGGCTTCTACCAATGGAGTGTTGATTTGCAATTGCTTAAAAACCTCTAAGAAACACTTGAATTGCTGGTCTTGCTTATGATTTTGATGTCTTGCTGGAAATGGTGGTGGCGGATAAACACATGCCGGCGCTACTGGCTTTGCCAAAGAAGTGTTGGCATCATTTCTGGCATCTGTCTTAGCATTTGTTTTGGCATTGCTAATGCATCATCGGTGTTTGGTTCCTTTTTCTCTACTTTCTTAGGGTTTTCTACTGGCACTGGCTTCTCGATTTGGCAGTTAACTGGCTGCTTGGCAGCCTTCTCTATCTCGCACTACTTACCACTCTAAAAGGTTATAGCTTTGCACTGCTCATTGTCTTTGTGCCGAGCATCTTCTGTGTCACTTGGCAATGTTCCTTGGGGTCGATTGCTGAGTGCATTGGCAATCTGCACAAGTTGAACTTCCAAGTTCCTCATTGATGCTGCCAAACTCTGGACTGTTGCATCATTCCTCTCCATGTACTATGTGAGAGTGCCTCATTGGTCGAATCTCTGCCCTTGCTGGAAATTGTTTTGAGCTTTTTGTGGCATGGCATTCTGATAGAATGTTGGCATGCCATTGTTGTTGAAAGCTGTCTCGATATTTTTATTCTGCCTCTGGGTATTCTGGCGTTGGGCATTGTATTGGTTACCTCCTTGATTTCCCCATGCTAAACTAGGGCGTTGTCTCCAACCTGCATTATAAGTATTAGAGTTAGTATTATAGTAACGATTAACATTGCTAACAAAGTTTACCGATTCAGGGTTGGCAGGGCATTCATCCACATGATGATTCTATCCACAAATTGTACAAAAAGGGTCTAATGCTCTGACTTCCTGGGCCTCATTATTCTTTTGCAACGTTCTTACCATGCTAGTAAGGTTGGAAATCTCGGTATGGATGGACGTTAGTTCATCAACCTGAAATTTCCCATTGGTTTTAGTCTCGGTCCCAAGTCTAGCAACAAGATATTCAAAATCATTGATTGGGATCCTATCTAAAATATTAACAACCTCGGTATATGTCTTGTCAAGCAACGAACCGGCTGCTGAAGCATCAACAACAGTCCTTGTGTGTGCATTTAATCCATTGCAAAAGGTTTGTATTTGATTCCAATTCGGGAATCCATACATAGGGCACCTCCTTAACAGATCTTTAAATCTTTCCCATGCATCATATAAGGTCTCATCCTCAGCCTGCCTGATTGTAATGCTCTCATCTCGTAGCTTGGCAGTGAGTATTGGTGGCTGGAATCTTATCAAGAACTTCTGGCATAGATCTGCCCATGAAGTGACTGAGCCAGGTGGCAAGGAATTGAGCCAAGCCTTAGCTCTATCTCTCAAGGAAAAGGTGAATAACTTCAATTTCACAGTATCTTCAGGTACTCCATTTTGTTGAAATAACTGGAAAATCTCCATGAACTGCTTTAGATGATGCCTAGGATCTCCAGTAAGTGTTCCATCAAATTGACCTACATTCAAAAGAGTTCGAATTATTACATGCTTAAGTTCAAAATTAACAGCGTTTACCTCTGTGCCAACAAGCCCTGGCATCAAATTGTCAATGGTAGTGCCGAGTATTCTCTAATAGACCTTCATTAATAATTGCGACAGTAGGTGGTGGTGGTATCTCATTGTTAAGTGGGTTTCCTCCATTGTTCACCACACCATTCCCTCTATTTCCTTGGTTTTGCATTTCTCAAAATCTTTTTTTAACCTCCACAAGGTTTTCTCAATTTTCAGATCGTATGGCCACTCGTCCACCACATGATGGCTTCTGGTCATACACCGATAAAAACAAAAGGTAAAAACAAAAATTAAAAGAAAGACAAGTAGGAATTTGAAAACAATCAGTTCTGTTGCAATCCCCGGCAATGGCTCCAAAAACTTGTAGATTCTCTAAGTGAATGCTGGCAAAAGGGGCAAAAGATATGTGTTGGAAAAATATAAAATAGTGTCGAGATGAGTCTTTGGCGTGCAAGTATACACGATCTGCAAGTAATACATCTAGTAAGCTGAGTATCGATCCCAAAGAGATTGACTTGAAATTCAATTGCTTTGATTGTTACTTGCCTTAAGAAAAAGTTGATTTGTTTTGAAGTTGGTTTTGGAAATATTTGAAAAGAAATAAAAGTAAAGTAAAGACGTTGGCAAGGAAGGTGCTTTAATGAATGATGAACGTTGGCAGGGAATGCCTGGTTTTCACACTATTCATGTCGTGCCGGCCTTTAATAACAACCTATCTTGGCATTGTTTGTCGAGCAAATTCAAAATTAACAAAGCCTCTCTCTATGGTCATTGCCCTGAACTGATCATGTAAAAAACCCTATATCTCTATAGTGCATGCTTTTAAATAAACCAATTTGATTAAGATCCAATATATACTCCTAAGGGGTAGATTTCACTCCCAAAGTAAGTTCATCTACTTGAACGACTTCTCTCGGAGCTTGTTTCCTTAGTATTCAACAACTTGATCGTTGCCACCCCAAGTCTATTAAGATATTAAGGAGCAATAGGCCAACAGTGCCAGCTCTCGCTTGGCATAGTATTTAGAAAGCATTAAAGGATGTCGAATAGGTAAAACATTGCCAAGGTAGATTTATTATTAAAAACTAAACATGAAAACAGCGTTTCAACGCAAAAATCCCCCACCAACTATTGAATTAGTTCATGGTGAGGGATTTAACCGAAAAACCATAAACATTTTCAAAATACATCATCATTAAAAAATAAAAATAACTAAACAAAGAGAATGGGCAACAAGGGGGTCTCTCGATGCAGCCCTTCAATGGCTCCAAGCCCTCGGTCTAATTGGTCGAACCACCCTTCCAAGGTGCAACCGGTTGTCAATCGTTGCACACTAACTCCTCACTTCGATCGTCTAAAAAATTTCTCTCCCTCTAGTTCTCCTCGGTTGATGTTTAAATAGGCATGCAAGGAAGGGATAGGATGAGCTCCACATTTGAATTTTAAATGCAAGAGATAAGAGATAATTATCTTATCCACATTTGAATGAGAGCTGATCAGGCTAGGGCTAATGTCATACTGCCGACGTTGCCTTGGCGTCCAAGCTTGGCATGAATCTGCCAACCAGTCTTGGCACCATCTTATCCACTATTTTTTCGAAGATTGATCCAATTGCTATCTTTTCGGAGCCTGATCATGTCCTATTTTTTTGGGTCCAACAACCTCTTGGCATGGCATCAAGTTCGCTTCTCTGCCAACCAGTGCTTGGCATTGTCTGGTCCATCTGTGCCAACAGTACTCGGCATTTTCTTTGGCATTCCTTCCTGTGTTGCTTTTCTGGGCCAAATCCTATGCCAAACCTGCAAAATTGCTAACAAAACAACCCTTAACACTGGCATAGACAGAATTCTAAACTCCTTATGCAAATGCATTGTTTTAACATCCTAATGAAACTAAATGTACCTAAAAACAAGCAAAAGCATTGTAAGATTGGCATTGAAAATAGTACTTTTAGAGAGGTAACATAAGGCCATGGATACACTCTGTTGGTGTTGTTCCGTCATCTCAACACCAAAAATTGTAGTTTTTTATTGAAGGAAAGCTAGTGACAGTTAATGCCAAATAAGACATTATTGCTTCAGTGAGTTGCGATGCACCATATATCCAGACCAATGAAGAGGCAGTGGAATGTGCCTTTAGGGCTTTAGAGTTTATCAATGCTACTTTTGTTGCCAAAGGGAATAGGATTCCATGCCCTAGGCTATCAAACTGTACCAAGATGGTGGTGGCGGAGACTTTAGGAAGATGAGCAAAGAAGGGAAAAGGATTGCGAAGAAATTTGCAAGGACATCTGTAGGTTAAAGGTGTCATCAACAAAAATGATCATTTCAGGCTAGGTTATAAGCCCTATTTCCTGCAAAGGAAACAAGAGTGGAAGAAGAGAGAAGAACAAAAGAGGGCTCGGCTCATAGGGGAAGACATTCCGTGGGGGGCATGACTTATGCAAACATTAAAAGTGTTTTTGTGTTCGGCAAGGTATTGAAACTAGAATTAAAGGTGGAATAAGCAAACTTAGAGAATGAGAAGTTCCTCAGTGAAGAGCTGATTAGCAAAACTTTGGAAGTAATGGATGTTAATGTGATCTCCGAGGGTGACAAGGCTGTCCAACCTTTGGCCAAGATCCGTCCATGCTTCTCGAGAGAAAAGCTCAACAATTGGACATGTGTGGACATGCTTGTAGTTTTTAGGTCCAAATCAATATAATGCTCAGAACAACCTTGTTGCTTTCTCCCGAGAGTAATAGGTATCCATTGTAAAAGGGCGGCTATGTCAACCTTTATTTGCTTTCAACTAAAAAGGATGATTTCCATATCTCTTTCTCAAATGGCAAACATGACATTTATTTCATTCATTATTTATTCATTTATTATTTATTCATTTCATAAACTATTCATTCCTATTCCCAATACATATTTTCAAACTCGTGTAAACCCCTTAATATTAAGTATATGAATGATTCTGAATCTAATCCTTGGGTAGATTTCAAACAACCCATGTGCTCGGTAGAAATCGAAGAAAAATATGATGAAATAGAATATGAGGTTCCAAATGAATTGGTAAGACTAATGGCAAGTGAGGAGAAACAAATCCTGTCGCATCAAGAAGAATTAGAGATCTTGAATTTAGGGAGTGATGAAGAAAAGAAAGAGGTGAAGATTGGCACTACCTTATCATCAAAAGTTAGACGGGATTTAGTGAAACTGCTTATAAAATTCAAAGATGTATTTGAATGGACATACCAAGATATGTCAGGTTTAAACACAAATATTGTAGTGCACAAGCTTCATATAAGGCCAGAATGCAAGCTCGTCTAGCAAAAGCTTCGAAGAATGAGAACAGACATGTTGCTAAAGGTTAGAGAAGAAGTAAAGAAGCAATTTGAGGCCAGATTCTTGAAAGTTTCCAAATACCCGAAGTGGGTAGCCAATATAGTTCTAGTACCAAAAAAATACGGCAAGGTGCACATGTGCGCGGATTATAGGGACTTCAACAAGGCAAGCCCCAAAGACAATTTCCCTTTGCCTCACATTGATACTCTAGTTGACAATACTGCGAGGCATTCTTGGTTATCCTAAATGGATGGCTTTTTGGGGTACAATCAGATTAAAATGCATCATGAGGACATGGAAAAGACCACTTTCGTGACCATGTGGGGCACGTTTTGCTATAAGGTAATGTCTTTCGGGTTGAACAACTGTAACACCCTTACCAGTATTTATTACCCAATACTAGTATAGAGTGTCACATGATGTTTAAACCACATTTTATGCTATCCTAACAAGTCAAAGATGACGATTTTAAAGTTTTTTTAATCGCGTAAAATTTATTTCCAATTTTTAATTCATCAAATAGACCCCGATTTCAGGCAGCAACTTGGCAATTTTTAACTATACTTTACGATTAACAAAACTGCCTAAAATAAAAATCATTTTGATTACTCTAAAATTTCATTATTATAATCTTGCCCAATTTTCGTTACTAGCAATTTCTGTAAACTAGTATCCATTTAAATAAAGCTCAATATCATATACTAACCACTTATCTAGATATTAATATTACAATCCATATCTAGACTAGTTTGAAATGAGCTACTATTTATTTATACATGCCAACTAGAAAATATCAAAATACATCAAGGATGTAATTACCGATATTGCATATATCCCCTTTGATAGTGATACCTTACTCCTTACTCCGAACCGTGTTTTCTACCTACGCGTGAAAAACCATCACACGCTAAGTATATACTTAGTGAGGCATTATAATTATTTAATACAAATCAACATGCTTGAATTATATCAATAATATATTAAATATGCAGTTTGATCACTATTCCTTTATTTCCCTTATGTTAATCAAATATTAACATAATATAATCCAGATTCATAAATCTTATTGTTATCCTTGCCATTATCCGAGAGTTTACCTACTTTCAGAATTATTTACCATTTATTATCCAAGAGTTCACTTACTCTCTAATTTATTCATCATTTATTATCATTATCCGAGAGTTCCCTAACTCTCTAATTTATTCATCATTTATTATCATTATTCGAGAGTTCACTTACTCTCTAATTTATTCATCATTTATTATCAAATAAATTATTGCCCAACATAGTTTTGAGGACTTGAGTACACGAGTCAAAACCGCACCAAAGTGCTAATAAACCTCACTGAAGTGCTAAACCACTAGACTCTATGACATGCCAACTATACTCTATTCCTCAATTACTTATTTAGGCATACTTTCCAATTCCATATTTGATTCATCCATGGCAATATAATTAAATATTGGACAATTCATACCCTAAATATAACATAAACATATTAAAATTAAATTACCTGTGATCAATGCATGTAATTCTTCTACCTTTGACAATTCTCAACATGTCAAATATAAATTCGTGATATAATTTTCAAGCGGTTATTAATAAGGTAGACTTGTCGCAAGTCTTCCAAACAAAATCTTAAAATTTTCCATGCATAAAAATGCACTCACCTTGATACTTTATAAATTGCCAATATGTACTTAGCCTCACTAAGCTTCAGCTTTGATCTATATCCTTTCCTCGAGTGTTAGCTCGATCTCGGTTTTGATCATGATCTACATGTGTATTAGCAGGCCACAAATACATTTCAAATTATATGTTAGTATCATACTAACACATAAATACAATAGAAATAATTTTCCAACAATTATTCCTATAATTGTCCAATCTTAGTTCCATGACATAAGTCATTATACTTTTAATACCTTGAGTTTTCCTCAACTTTTAATCAAAAAATGATCAAAACTTCATTCTAATAAAAATTTAAGCATAAAGCTTCCATGAAAAGAATTTTTCACTTTAGTCCTTAACTTTCTCCAAAATGCCGAATTGGTCCCCAAACTTTCCAAGATTTCTGAATTGATCCTTATGTTTTTACAAACTTCTAAAATGGTCCAAATGACATTTTAAAGCTTGTAAAATCATAATTTCATCATATCCAATCTTATGGAATTTTTTCCATAGTTTCTTCTAATTTTTCTTCTTTGACCGAAATGGTCCCTTACTTTCCAATATTTCCATTTTGGTTCTAAATTATCAAATCAAGCTAATTTGATCAAAATCTCATCATTTCTAATGCTAGAATAATTTTCACAATAATTTCCCTTTTATTTCCAGTTCTAACCGAATTGGTCCATTATTCTTCCCAAGGGAAAATTTTTATTCTAACATCAAATTAAGGCTTCTAATATCACAAATCTTTCATTTCCATCCTTTATTAAATTCCCTAACCAAATCCCCAAATTCTAGGGTTAGGGTTTATAACCTTGAACATAGAATTAAACTAAATTCAAGTTTGTTTTCATGTCTACAACACTTGAGTTACTTAAATCAAACCTTAATTCCAACATACTTCATGAATTCCAATTTCTCACTCTTCAAGAACATGAACTTTCTTCATAATAGCATGCAATATTACTATCAAAAGAAAGAGCATGAAGCATACATCAATTTATTTCAAAGCAACATACCTTGATTCTAACTTTAAGACCTTCAAATTTGCCAAAGAAATTTTTCTTTCCTTTTTCCCCTTGTGTCTCGAAAATACTCAAGAAAGATGAACAAATTAGTTCATCTTTTATCCTTTTAATTCACATGTGATAATTAAATAAATTTTAAATTCATTTAATTAGTGAAATTACTAATTTAACCTTTAAATCCAATGGCTATATTTAATCTTATCATAAACTAAGGGCAAAGATTAAATCCATGTGTTTTTTATCTTCTAAAAATGCCCTCAACATTCAAAATATTTCAAAAATGTCATCCATGGAAAATGTCCAATTTGCCCTCCAACTGTACTTTACTTACTAACAAGGCTTGAAAATTGTCATTCCATCACCATCTAACTAAATCTAGTTAAAATTCAACCGAATGTAATAAAATATCCATAAAATAATATTTTATGAGTTTTCCATAATCCTTGGAACTGTCTTTAAATTTCCAATTCGATCCGATTACCCGATATTCACTTTCTACGATTTTTCCACTTTCCAAACTATCGGGTAAAATCTGAAATTCTCATAATTCTGATCTCCATATGTAAATATTTTTAACATACAAAATATTCCATAATTTTGTAAAAATCAAAATCTTGAAATTTTGACTCGGTCCAATATACTTATAATTTACCCGAAATCTTTATCGGATAAATTTCTCTTAATAATCCTTGATCAAATATCTATAAAAAAAATTTCAACTCGAACTAATTCCCCTTTTTATTAGTCTCAACTACTGACATGAGACCTTCCCATCAGGTCACTCGTCCTAATTCTACTTTACTCTGAGCACGCTTAACAATTTTTATTTCGATCCAAATATCTGGAAATTTTCTCGAACTTTAACGATTTATAGCTCTTAATACAAACTCCGTATCAAAAATTAGTGTATCACAAAAATACCAATCTTGGGGGTGAACTATTCATTTACAGGACCAAATACATAACTTTTTAAAATTACAATTTAGTCCATAAACTTTTTTGAATTTTACACATTGGCACCAAACTTTTCGAATTTTACATTTTGGTCACCAAACTTTCATTTTATTCATTTTGGTCACTAACCAAAATTTTGAGGTATTACAAGAACGCTTGGGCAACTTATTAGAGAGCCATGGTAACCTTATTCCATGACATGATGCATAATGAGATCGAGGTGTACGTGGATGACATGATAGCCAGATCTCGAATCGAAGATTAGCACATGCAAAATTTGTGAAAGCTCTTCCAATGGTTGAGAAAGTACCAGTTAAGTCTTAACCTGGACAAGTGTACCTGTAACACCCCCGTTTTAGGGCATAGCGGTTTAGAGGGTTTATTAGACGGTTTGGTGGACCGGAGTAGAGATTCGAGTCGGTTTCGGGATCGTATATTTTTGGTGTTGGAAAATTATGGAAAAATGCTTAAAATCATTATTAATTATGTATCTAATAATGGTATAATCAATTTTGAAAAAAGAGTTTTGGAAGATGGACATTTTGGTTAGTGACCAAAATGAAAGTTTTGAAAACTGTGATTTTCTAGTGACTAAAATGAAAAGGGTCAAATACTTAGAATCTTTAAGGAGCTATTTTACCACTTGGTTTCTGATGATTTCTCCCTTGATTTGACTTATTTTAACATGTGGTTTAATTAGTAATTAAAGAGGATTTTGTTAAAAAGTTAGTTATCTTTTCTAAAACAAAAATCATGTTATTTTCTCTCAACTTTTTCTCTCCATTCTCTCCTCAGCCAAACACTCAGTTTTTCATCAAATTTCCAGAGGTGAGGTGGTTTCTTACTTGATTTTATTGTTTCAAATTATTTTATAAAGATTGTTTATACAAAATCTTACAATAATCTTGTGTTTTCTTAGCTTTTCACAAACCAATTGAGGGAGAAACTTCACAATAGGGGTAAGGTCCAAGATCTCCTCTATTGTATAGTTCTTTATTGAAATTCCCAAGCATTTGATCCTTGTTTTTGTGTTTTTAATCTGATTTTGATGATTTTCCAATGTTTAATTGAGTTATTTGGGGAAAATGAGATGATTCGCGAATTGGATCTGATTTCCAATAAGTAAGGTTGCTTTGATTCATATTTTGGATGTTTAATAATGGTGATAAGTGATTTTTATCAATGGAATCCCGAAACTCAAGAATCTCTATTTGTTTAGGTTGTTAGTTTTGAGGTTTTGTGGTGTTTATATGGTTGTAAGGTTACTGGAGGTGGTAGGTTGTTTTGAATCTATTTTTAGATGAGTTTTGGTGTTAAAAGTGATGTTAGTTTGATAGAAGAAGCTAGTTTGATAGATGTGGTTGTTGTGTTTGGAATGCATTATGATGCATTAATCCTCTGTTGTTTTGTGGTAAAAAACAGGGGAGGTTGATCCGAAAGTGATTGGAGAAGCGTTGGAGGCTTCGGATTCTTGATTTCGCGTTGGCGAATCGAGGTTTCGCGTATCGGTGAGTGAAAATGTGGTTTAAAGCGTTTTGATGTTTTGGAACAGAGTTTTGGGAGTTAAGGTAGAGCTTGAAATGCTTACCTAGACTCGGGAGTAAGTATAAAGTGGTCTTCTCTCTCGTTTGTGCTAGTTTGAAATGGTTTTATGAACGTTAATGTTTAAGATTAAGGTTTAGGATTAGGATTAGAGTTTAAGGAATTTAGCATATGGTGTATTTTTTAAGGTTTAGGTTTATGATTTAAAATTTATAGTTACGATTTAAAATTTAATTTTTTTAGTATTAGGACATAAAAAGAAGCACCGAAAAAGGACAGAGAATTTTTGTCCGTAGTGACCAAGCTTACCAGAGTGATCCAGATTTGTCTGTGCATGGCTTTCACTTAAATGATGCACGTGAGACTCTGTAGGCCCACCCTTCCTTTCGGGTTATGTATGTCCATCGTACCGGGAATTTAGTGGCTCACACTCTAGCAGGTTGGGCTCTTCAGTCTAATCTTTGTATTTTCTTCGACTCTGATTTGTCCCGAGTGCATTGCTTCCATTGTTCAACTTGATGTAGTTTTATCTTAACGAAAAGAAATCCTTTCCACTTTTGGTACCTTTTTTATGTCATCACATTAAAAATTTAGGTTTATAGTTTAAGGTTTAGGATTAAAATTTAAAGAATTTGGGATAGTGAATATTTTTTAGGGTTTGAGATTTAATGTTTAGAACTTAAAATTTAAGGTTATGCCTTAAAATTTAATTTTTTAGTGTTGGGGCATAAAAAACCGAAAATGTGGTTGAATTTTTGTGCCATCTTAACTCCTCTTAATAAATTTTTCCACTTTCAAAAAAAAGTTATAAGTATTTTATCACCAATAATTTCTAAAATTATAATTTATTTAAGCAAACAAATAAAAATAAATGTATGCTTACGATAATATTAGTAGTTCCTAAAGAATTTACAAATTGTCGCAAGTTAGTCAATATAATTAATCATATTTTATATATGTTGTTTGATCTAGTGGGGAGTAGAAGCTCACCCTTAAATTTAGGGTTCGAGTTCAAGTCACAAATGTTAGTAAAGTGGTATATAAATTTGTATAAAAATAATAATCTTTTTTCGACCATTTAATTACTTAGTTACGCCTTATAAAAATGTTTACTAAATGAACCCAATCGACATACGTATATAAATCATCAATAATTTAGAAAGCTGATTCATAAATTGAATTTAGGCATTCCCTCGGAGAGAGAGAAAACATACTTGTTTAATAGTTATAAAGTGCTTAAAAAATAATATTTGTTTATACTTTTTTTAACTTTTGATATCATATACCTTATAGACAAAATTGTTCAAATTCGAATATTTTAATATGAAAATCATCACTAGAATATTTTATTGTTGTTAACTTTTAACAGAAAGCTGAGTTATGAGGGGTAAAAAATAAAAAATTCAATTTCACTGTTTGAAGAACAATTGATTAACCCTCTTTTTACTTGAAATAGAGAGAAATGAAGGAAATTTTAAACTTCGTTTATAGTAAATCAAGCAAATTTTAGAAGACCTGAGTGGGTGAAATGCTTTTGGCGCTTTGTATGGTAAATTTCCATCTTGCTCATTGTTTGGAACTCGAGATCTTTGGTGAACTCAATTCTTTGTTTCTCGAGCTCCATCATTTGTTGTTGCTTCGAGCTCTCGATCCACTCATAGATCTTCCCGAACGTCAAAATCGCTCTCACCAATTCCCTACAAGCAGCTGTGTCGGACAATCCGACATCCTACAGCCGCCCTCATCTTCGCCATCAAATGAACTCTCCATACAGGATTGGACAGACAATTTTACTTTTTTTGGGTGACCGGCGGTGACGTTAGCGCTCCCGTAGTGGAGTTAGAGATGGGATGAGATGTGGATATGAATGGTAGGTCTGTGCATTATCCATTTTACATTCAGTCACCCATCCGTGTTGTCTTCACTTGCATATAGCACGAACGAGAGAGTAGGGGCTGGTTGAGGTTCACGCATTTTCATCCTTTAGGACTTGAATTGCTTCAAGCTTATCAGATTGGAATTGGATGTGAACAAGTTCAGCAACCATTCATCAAGCAAATCACTATCTAAACAAACAATATTTTCTAGATTTACTAAACTCAAAGTTTCACTTTAAACTTTTAAAAATTTTCATTTTGGATCCCTCTAGCTTCAAAATTTTCAATTCTTTACAATCTAATTATAGTTGTGAAATGATTGAACTCAACGTTTCACTGAATCACTTAAGGGACGAATTCTGAAAATTTTTATTTTAGTCCTTATAATTTCGTTTTAGTCCTAAAATGCAAAAGAAAATTAGGCCAAAGTCTCCCTCGGCTATCGGCAAACCACCCCACACCATCAGATAACAACTTTCATTAGAGTCGTCATCAGCTAAAAACGATTTTGCACCAACTCCTTAAATAAATTCCAAATCATGCCAATTCCCTATTTTTTATATAAATAATATTTTTCTAAATTAACTCACATTCTCATAATTTTTTAGTTATCTTAAAAAGTACATAACTCTACTTTTAACGGCTAACATGATCAGAATTGTGTACAAGAGTTAAAGTTGACATAAGATCTTCAGTGTGCAAAGAGTTTGGGGATACAAAGAGTGGTAATTGAAGTCTGACAACTTGGATGTGGTTCGTGCGTTGTCTCATCACCACAATGAAGGAGATGCATCTTCTCTTTTACAACGTATCAGAGCATTATTACAAGATATTGGATAATATTAAATTTGCCACGTTTATCCTGAATGAAACAGGGTATGACAAAATTGAATTGGTCCTTTAATCTTGAGTGTCATTATTTCGATAGTCCACCGGATGAAGTTCCTAATCTTCTTCATGAGGACTGTTAGATTGCTTCAATAGTAGTAGCTAAAGAACTCTATAATCTTTATTTATCAAAAAAAAAGTTCACATATAGTGCACTATTTGAATAACTCTTCAATTCAAATTTGAGTTAAACTATATAACTCAAACTATTAGTTCTAGTTAACTAGAAAAATTATTTAATTCAACTTTTGAAATTTTTATCAATTTTATCCAACTGAATTGGTTTTGTTCAACCTACACTTTTTTGTCTATATCTGTGGCATAATACAATTTAAGCACCAGACTCAAATCCTAACTTTTATGCCTTTGTGCGTATTATATCAGTCAATTGGCATATTGAGTTGGTTTCGGCCTGAGTCAACCTGTGTTAACTCAATTCAGATTTTAAAAGTTTTGGATCATATCAAGTAAGTCAATTATGTATCCGATTGTTTCAAGTTCAAGCCCATTTCAGATTCATATCATTTCTGGTTTGAATCTTTTTTAATTTGGGTAGTTGGTTTTGATACTTTGACTCTTCATGATTAAATCAGTTTCAAATTTAGATTAGTCGAGCTTAAATTTTATACTTTTAGATCAAATTGACTTGGATCAAATTCAAGTTGTTGAAATCGATTTTTCAAATGCGAATAAGAATGTACAGAAACCAGTGTTTCTTCACTTTCATCGTAACAAAGTAGGTAGTATTGATGACCAACAAATGATTAACTGAAGCAGCCCCCTCCAATTCCAAGCTTACCTGGTTCGGTTAACAGACTGAACCGAACTTTCAAAAATACACGTTAACCAAACTGAACTACCAAAAATCTATTAACCGAATTTTTTTTATTAACCGTTAACCGAATCGATTTTTTTAATTTTTAACTGAACCGAAAAAGTCTGGTTAATTCGGTCAGTTTTTGAATTAACCGAAATTTTTTATAAAATTTTGGATAAATTACACAAGTGGTCACTAAACTATGTTAAAATGATATTTTTAGTAACTAAACTTTCAAAAGTTATAAAACAACCATTAAACTTATCTAACTATTACAAAATGGCCATTGATTCATTGCACGTTATAAATTATTGACAAATATTGAAAAGTTTAATGAACATTTTTTAACAATTCAATAAATTTAATGATCATTCTGTGCTAATTTGATAAAGTTTAATGGTCATTTTATAATATATAAAAAATTTAATGATCATTTTATAATTTTTAAAAGTTCAATGACTAGAAATAAATATATGTAATATATATAATATATGATATGTAAAAATTTTGGTTAATTAACCGATTTTGAATCGAATTAGCCGATAACCAAAATTAAAAAAATCATTAATAATTAACCGACTAAACTTAAAATTAACCAAAAAATTTTGGTTCGATCAGTTAATTCGGTTAAAACGGAAGTTTGAACACCCTGTTACCCAGCATCAAGCCTGCCCATGGATGCCATGATATAGATTCCACGATTATATGTCCAATAGAGTAATTTTTGTTTTTGAACCCATAATCTTTTGGTCCATCATGGTGGGCAAATCAACCTCGACCCTACTAAACCAACTAGATTTGAAACATGAAGAATACCAAACCCAACCCAACATTACCATCTGAAACAACTAAAACAGATTGTAACAAATAAATTGTATGTACATTCAATTGCAGCTCCTAAACCTTGGTCTCTGAGAAAGACAAGTAGATGCAAGTATTTCCAGCATTCTTGACGCAGACTGCAAATCGCATCCCACATTCAAGGCTAGAGACAAAGTAGATTTGAACTACTCGAAGAAGCTTTGGTAGTGGATAACCTTTATATTTTATAGGTTAATTAACCAAATCGTTAAGGCTAAATGGTTTTGATTAACCAAACCGTTAAAAATTATGGTTAATGGTTAATCTATAGGTTAACCGTTATTAAATTATTTATACATATATTTTGTTAACAAGATTGACTATATCAATCTCGAGGGCCTCTTATAATACTTGAAAATCTTCTTCAGTTGGAGGAATCAGAGGATGATTAGTCTTTGTAATCTAATTCATAATTATTTTTTTTATCTTTGATTTGCTAATATTACTTTGGCCTTGTTTGGCAATAAGCGGATAACTGATAGCGGATTACATTAGCTGATAGCTGATTGTATTAACTTATTTGACTAGTAGATTGTATTATCTGATTGTATAAAAGTGTTTAGCAAAATTAACTAATAGCTGATAGTTGTTTGATTAATTGAACAAGCAAAATAACATATAAGGACATGATTATATTCGATACTTGTTTCTATGCAAGTTTCCTCTGTAAACAAGGAATCTATCCCTATAAATATATACTAGGGATTAGGGGTTTAGACAGAACATCATAAATCAGTTGTAATCTCTTTCTCCATCATAATGAAAGTTCTCATCCTCTGCCCGTGGTTTTTCCCTTTTGGGTTTTCTACGTAAATTCTTGGTGTTATTTTTCTTTTTTGCGTTGGCGCTTATTTACTTGTCTCGTCATTATCGTCCCAGTAGTATAACAAATTGGCATCAGAGCTTTTCAGGTTACTCAGGATAATGACGACGGTGAAGTATTAAATTCTGTTGTTGGATCGCAACGTCAAGTTTTTGCTATGGCAGGTGAGGGTTCGAGATGTTCTTGTTCAGATGAATTTAGATGATGCATTGGATGGGTTTGATAATATGCCGAAAGAATGGTCGGATATAGAGAAGCACCGCAAGGATAGAAAATTGCTTCTCAGATCCGTTTGTACTTATCAAATAGTATTTTGTAGGATGTTCACAAAGAGAAGACAACTGTTGACTTATGGGAAAAATTGGAACAAATTTGCATGAATAAAACTTTGACCAGCAAGTTGCTCCTAAAGCAACGCCTATACTCTCACAAGTTAGCAGAAGGTTCGTGTCTTGACGACCACCTAACCGATTTCAAGGAGATCATCTCAGATTTGGAAACGATGGAGGTAAAGTACAATAAGGAAGACTTATGTTTGATTTTACTTTGCTCATTACCCGCTTCATATTCGTCTGTTAGAAGCACCCTCCTACACATCCATGATACCCTTACTCTTGAAGAGGTATATGATCATTTGAATTCACATAACAAGATGCAACATCTTATCTACTCCGAGTTCCAAGCAAAGGGTCTCATGATGCATGGATCGACTAGTTCAGACTACAGAAGAAAAAGTGGTCGTAATTTCGGTAGTCAAAATAGAGGCAGGTCTAAGTCGTCAAATCGAGGTAAAACATGTTATTTCTGCAAAAAGAAATGTCATATTAAATCTGAGTGTTACAGATTATAGAGTAAGATAAAGAGGGAATCTGAGAATCAGAATTCCAGTGAAGATAAAGCTGATATTGCAGAAGAGTATAATGATGGTAAACTTTTAGTTGCTTCCGGTGAAGACTCTATAGTGAGTGAGGAGTAGATTCTTGACTCTGGTAGTAGTTTTCATATGAGACCAAATCAGGATTGGTTTGCAACGTATAAACCTGTGTGCTGTCTTGTTGGGAAATAATGTCTCTTGTAAAGTTGCAAGTATTGGTACAATCAAGATTAAGATGTTTGATGAGATTGTTCGAACACTTGGTAATGTGAGGCATGATCCAGATTTAAGAAAAAAAATATGATTCCGTTAGGTACTCTGGATTCAAAAGGGTACAGATACTCCAATGAAGGTGAAGCTATGAAAATTTGTAAGGGCGCTCTCGTTGTGATGAAAGGATATAAAAGAGAAGCCAATTTTTATGTTCTGCAAGGTTCAACTATTTTAGGTGATGAATCTATTGTTTCCTCGTGCGGGTCAAATGACGATGTTACTGGTGAAGGTTTCTTGACTGAATTAAGTAAAAGAGGATTTTGTGTTGAACATGACAACCGTGTGCATAACGGTTATGGTAGGCAGAAAAGAGTTTGATTTCGTGGGCATAACGAATTTGAAAAGAATAATAAAGTTGAATTATGTGGGTATAACGAATTTGAGAAGCTTAAGAGAGTTTGATTTGCTTCAAAGATAAATAATGAGAAAGGTAGTCGTGCCATTGATGATCGGGGTCGTGTTATTGCTTGTGGTGATATAGTTGTGAGCAAAGTTGGCACTAATGTTGATCTTACCGACGTGAAGACTAAATTACCTTGTACGTCCAAACTTGGGCAAGGCTTGGATTCAGTCAGTGATCATTGCTGAAGACTACCCCTTAAAGGGGTTTCGTGGAAGAGGTGGAGATATTGTTCGACAGGAATTTGTCTCAAGGTGAAGATTTGTTAGATTTGTGATCCAAATTCTTTTGGGATTTGGTTTAAAGTTAGAATCTTACTTTTAGTAGATCTTGTTTACTTTATATTAATTGAAGGTAGGAAACTCAATTTGAGTAGAATTTGTTTCTATGCAAGTTTCCTCTGTAAACAATGAATCTATCATAAATAGATACTAGGGATTAGAGGTTTAGACAGAACATCATAAATCAGTTGTAATCTCTTTCTCCATCATAGTGAAAGTTCTCATCCTCTGCCAGTGGTTTTTTCCTTTTGGGCTTTCCACGTAAATTCTTGGTGTTATTTTTCTTTTCTGCGTTTGCGCTTATTTACTCGTCTCGTTATTATCGTCTCGGTAGTATAACACCTTCTATAACCCTCTATAATTCAGCTTCAAGGATCGAGCAAACACCTACATACTTACTAAAGCCAAAGAGCCACTTTCCATCGCTATTCCATAGAACCCCACCGTACGAGGCAAGCCCTGTAGAAGTCATCCGAGAACTATCCGTATTTAGCTTACATCACTCGCCCAAGGGTGGTTGCCACTGCTGACCATGCGTGCCGCCCAAGCTGCGGCTGCTGAACCGTGACCGAGAGTGCCAATATGCACTGCTCATACGCGTGATTACACTCATCCCACACACTAAAATCATCACGCTTATTCGGTTCAAAGACACATAAATTTCGATGCTTCCATAGAACCCACAAGATCGACCCAAAAAAACAAGTCCCAATGAGGCACATTCAGACCAAAACGAGAAAGATGCACCAAATTAACTCTAAGCCATTCATTAAATTCCATTTAGAGAAATTCAGAAATCTTGTTCGCACTTATCGTAGCAACCCACATTGCAATAGCCGTATGGCAATGACACACAATGTGGTCGATAGATTCCATCACATTCCCACACACACCACAAGCCATGCTATCCGCCATGTGGCGACGAACTCGTTCCGTATTCGTGAGCACACGGTCGCTCGCAACGAGCCATTAAAACATACGGATCCTTGAAATACCCTTAAATTGTGCGATAATCTTCCACAAACCATCACCTTAAGACCAATCCGACCCAGTGCGCAACTCATATGCGGACTTGACCGTGAAAGCTCGCGAGGCAGTCCACTTCCAGCCAACCCCATCGGCCATAGCAAGCTGCCGAGGGGTCATGTATGCAGCCAAACGATGCAGGATCGGGTCTTAACGGTTAACCGTTATAACGGTTAATCATTAGTAGTTAATCGTTTCTTAATGGTTAGGTTACGATTATTATAATTTAATAACTGTTATAACGATTAACCAACCATTTATACTAAACAATACTATTAACCTGCCATAAACACTCTATATATACTTGGAAACTTCTACTCAAATCCTTGAGTTGCTTCAAGTGTGTGTTAGGGCCTGTTTTTGGTTGCTCCTAACAACCCAAAATCACTTGTTGGCAGTAAAATCAATGCCAAACACTTCATTTTTTTTTATCATAAAAGTGAATTCAGAACTGAGTTCTTAGCACATTACAAAAAGCAGAAAAATTTAGCAATTGTATTCTAAAAGCTCGTTTGAAATAAAAGGACAGTTTTACCCTTACGTTTGATACTGGAGCAGCTTTATATTTGCAGTATATTCATGTATTTTCTTCCTTCTTTTTACCTTTGTTTATGGGACTTTAATCATTGGTATGAAACCATTTTGGTAGCTTTATTATGAATAAAAATAAGAAATGTATTATTATATATATTGTTATAAAAAGAAAATGTTAAATGGTAATTGAACTGTTTCATAAAAAACTGTTTAATTTTTAATTTTATTAATTTGTAAACGGTCTTGTCTAATAAAAAGTTATATAAATTTTATTATTTTATAAACTTTAATATGACATATATCATGTATAATAATATAAATGAATTTAAATAATTTAAATTGATAGGATTTAATCTTTACAATAATATGTTTAAAATTGTCATTTTATCTCCTTATAAGCACTTTTTAATAGCGGTTTCAAACAGTTAAATTTTAAAGTTAACTTTTTAAAATCACTTTTTTATAGTACTTTTTAAAGCATTTTTCTATCGCACTTTTCGAAAGCAATGCCAAACTAAGCCTTAGTATCGGTCACCTATATGATGCACAAAGTTATTATTATATATATTAATTATAAATGTATAAAAATTATATTTAAAGATGTAATATGAAAAATAATAATCAGTTGTCTAAATATATTTTAATGAAATAATTTATAGATATAATAAATATAGCTAATATTATTTTGATATTTTATCAATTATGTTATAATATTTTGATAATATTACTTTAAAAATTATATTTTGATAATTTATCAATTATGAAAAATAATTAATATTATTTTGATAATATTTTTAAAATATAACAAAAAATTATAACATAATAATATTTTAATGAAATAATGTAATTTGGTGTCCTTATTTTTGAAAAGGAACATTATTGATAATTTTATTATTTTGATTTAATTTTAAAGAAAGTCAAAGGAATCTAGATTATATTTGTTGAGTTCGCATCATTTTTTTTAGTGAAAACGGACATCAAATTCATGTTTAAGAGTAAAAAAAGAGTGGACTGAAAATTTTGAGGTCCAATAATCATCGACGCTAGTGGTCAGTGGCGATCGACTATAACCGACAACGATGGTGAGTGGTTGTCGACGGTGGGAGATTTTGATTGAATATAAAGGTCAAATTGATATTTTATCTAAAGTTTAGGGATTAAAATGATATTTCATCTAAATTTTAGAGATCAAATTAGTATTGTACATATAAAGTTTATAGACCAAATTAAAATAGCCTATTTATTAATGTAGAACGTCACCAAACTTTCAGTGATTAAAATATAATAAATCAATAATGTAAACGGTCAAAATATAATTTTGTTAAATTTGATGATAAAAAGTAAACTATTAGTAAACAAATGCCCTATAGAAAACCCCACTCCATCCCAAAGTCTAAACTCTGTTAGTAAATCAATTAATTTCAATTGTGGAAGCAAATTATTGTTTTTAAGTAATTTATAGTCACGTTAATAATTTTTTAAAAGCATTGTTAGTTCAAGATTAAGTATGAGCAAAATTTGCTTTCCTTCCTTTAGTAAAAATTATTTTAAAAAAAATCTGTAGCCACAGCAAAAACTAAAAAGGAAGTAGCAGTTGAAGAAAGTGGAGCCTAATACATGGTAGATTTTGATAATGGAAGGAAAGGAAATGTGCTTCGAATGCCTTGAACGGCGAATCAAGTCGGATTGGTCGGATCAGCTACAGTTTTGCTATGGCATCTCCGATTCTCCCCTACCCTTTGGCTCCTCCGCCGTGGTTCTATTCCCTCGTACTAATCCTTCTGCTTCACCCTCGCAATTCATTTTGTCCTATCTTCCCACTCTTACACACCATTGCTTCTCTAAATACATGTAAGATCGTCAGTTCTCTCTCAATCTCCCTTTTCTTATGTTTTTGCTTAATTTCTGCTCACTCTAGTTCACTGATTATATGAAAATTAAAAAGCTGTTTCGATTTTGTGCCCTTTTGCCTTTGTAGCAGCAATCAACATACTTTGCATAATGGAGAAGAAACAGATGTCAGTTCTAAAACTGCCACTGGCACCACTTTTTTATCAGATTCTTCAATGGGTGAATCTCAGTTTTTGTCTAATAGGATGGGATTTGAATGTTGTGCTTGTAATCATTGTGGTAAATTCTCTTGCTTGAGAACAATTACTGCTTTGGCCCCTCTTGCTCATGTTGGCATTTCTTCTTATTCTACTTTTCAAGAGCTCTCTTCTAGTTTCCTATCTGGGACTTTGGAAGATCACATTTTGTCATCGCTTAATCTTCTTATTCAAGGAAAAGCTGCTGGGAGAGACGGTGTTAATTATATGCATCTCCTCGGGGTTCCTTCATTTGATGAGAGTAGTATCCCAGGCTGCCTCAGGCATCCCAACATTGCACCTATTCTTGGGTTACTGAAAACACATGGCTATATCAATTTTCTGCTCCCAAAAACTCCATATAGTTTGGAGAATATTCTTCATTACAGCCCAAATGCCTTGAAATCCGACTGGCATATGAGGTTTTTGATGTATCAGCTGCTGTCTGCCCTTGCTTACTTACATGGATTAGGAGTTCACCATGGTAATCTATGCCCATCCAATGTGATGCTCACTGATTCATGCTGGGCTTTGCTGCGCATTTGGGATAACACTAGGTTAGGATTCAATTTATGTTTCAAACATGGGAAATCCGACAGTAGCTGTATTCCTTCTAAAGTAGGTTGCTGCATAGAAGATTGTTCTTCTCAAGGATTATATGCTGATTTGAAGCTCTCCCCACCTTTAGATTGGAATTCTCAATTCAGTAGATGGTGGAGGGGAGAGCTGAGTAATTTTGAGTATTTGCTTTTCTTGAACAAACTGGTCGGGAGAAGGTGGGGGGATCACACCTTTCATCCAGTAATGCCATGGGTAATAGATTTTAGCACAAAACCAAGTGAGGACTCTGATTCCGGGTGGCGGGATTTAAGCAAGAGTAAATGGAGGTTGGCAAAAGGTGATGAGCAGTTGGATTTTACCTATTCTACATCTGAAGTTCCACACCATGTCTCAGATGAGTGTCTATCAGAATTAGCTGTTTGCAGCTATAAAGCGAGGAGATTGCCTTTAAGTGTTCTGCGGATGGCTGTTCGCTCTGTCTATGAACCTAATGAATACCCTTCAACCATGCAAAGACTTTATCAGTGGACACCTGATGAGTGCATCCCTGAATTTTACTGTGATCCTCGAATATTTTACTCTCAACATTCTGGTATGACTGATTTGGCTGTTCCGTCATGGGCGGGTACACCTGAAGAATTCATTAAATTGCACCGAGAGGCTTTAGAGAGCAACCGAGTTTCAAGTCTAATCCATCATTGGATTGATATAAATTTTGGATATAAAATGTCCGGGCCAGCAGCTGTTGCTGCAAAGAATGTTATGCTGTCTTCATCAGAGCCCACAAAGCCAAGGTCAAATGGACGGCGCCAGCTCTTTACTCAACCACACCCTTCGCGTCAAGTTGCTATGCAGGGAATACATAATAGCACAAAAGAGTCAGCTGTCGGTCAGCACCAAGCACACGAAATAGACAATGAGAAATCTTTTCTCTGTAAAGCTTCCTTTATACAAGAATTGGAAGAAGCTTCTGTATTTTCTGAACATGCCCGGCATTTGAGTCCGCTCTATTGCCATGATCAAGAAAACCTTCTGAAGCAACGCTCTTCTTTCAAAGAGTCTCACAGCGAGAATCTGGAGAAAAGTGCATCAAATCCACATGATATTAGCAATTACTGTGGCTTTCTATGTGATGTTGATTTAAATTATCTTCTTGAGCATATAGATATACAAGATGACGATTCCACAGGATATCAAGAGTTACTTCTTTGGAGGCAGAAATCATTTCTATCAAAGACTTCCTCCAAAGAGGTTGCAGAGGACATATTTTCTGTTGGTTGTCTCTTAGCTGAACTTTACTTGAGGAAGCCACTTTTTTGTTCAACTTCATTAGCCATGTACTTGGAAAATGGTGTTTTTCCTGGATTGATGCAGGAGCTTCCATCTCATGTTAAAGTACTAGTTGAAGCTTGCATTGAGAAGGACCCAACGAGGTTTTTTTTTGGTTTTACATTTCCTTCGATATAATCTTATTAAATTTATTTAACTATGCTTTTATTGACACCTTTTTTACATCATTCTATTAATTTTCTTCGGTCTTTGCTTCAACTATATGCATTATATAACTAGACTACTTTTTTTTATTTAAAATTCACAATAACCAGGAGGCCATTTGCCAAAAGCCTATTGGAATCTCCGTGGTTTCCTTCAACGGTGAAGTCAGTCTACTTGTTTACTGCCCCGCTTCAACTTATGGCAACAGACGGATCAAGACTTCAATATGCTGCAAATTTTGCAAAGCAAGGGGCACTAAAAACAATGGGAACTCTTGCAGCTGAAATGTGTGCACCATACAGTTTACCACTTGCTTCAACTCCTTTATCTGATGCTGAAGCTGAATGCGCTTACATACTTCTGAAAGAATTCATAAAATGTTTGACTCCAAAAGCTGTGAAGGCATCAGTTTTGCCTATTATCCAGAAGATTCTGCAGGCTAGTTACAAACTTTGTTCTTCTTAACTGTTTATATATTAAACTACATATTTGACTTCATGCAGATTAACTTTGTTTATTTCAGACCACTGGTTATTCTCATTTGAAGGTTTCTCTTCTTCAAGACTCATTTGTTCGAGTGATATGGAACCAAATTGGTAAACAAACATATCTGGAAACAATACATCCTTCGGTGATATCAAATCTATATATTTCTCCTCACAAGAGTTCGGCAGCTGCTGCTTCTGTTCTGCTTATTTGTTCAAGTGAAGAGCTTGGTGTGCCTATTACTGTTCATAAGGTTAACCTCTTTCTATGGTTCTTGGTTTTTTTCAGAAGGAAATAAATTTGGCCATAGGATTTTTTGGGTAGTAAATAGATTCAATTCTCTTTATGATTCTAACAAAAAATTCTTGATTCTTAAATGTAGACGATCCTGCCTCTGATTCACTGCTTTGGGAAGGGACTTTGCCCTGATGGAATTGATGTGCTTGTCAGGATTGGTAGTTACTCTGTCATTGGGTTTTTTGACTGATGTCTGTTCTGGAGATGGCATGCTTACCATGTACTTGTTGTCATTCTTTTACTTTTCAGGCGGTCTTTTGGGAGAGACCTTTATTCTCAAACAGATGCTACCACTGCTTAAACACGTTGCTCGTTCTTGTATTGATGTTTCTTCTATGAATAAGCCTGAGCCTATTCATAGTTGGTGTAGTTCAGCACTTATTGATTGTCTAATGACATTGGATGGTCTTGTAGCTTTCTTACCAAGGGAAGCAATTGTAAAAGATCTGATTGAGGTATGCACTTGGGTTTCAGGTCACCTTTTTTCTGTGCTTTATATTTAACATTTAATAGTTATTATTTAATGGATCTTCTACTATCATGCAGGATAAGAGTTGTGTACATGTTCTGGCTCTTATGCAAACAAATTTAGAGATCACAGTGCTTCAGGTGCTTTAAAATTCCTATTTTCATTTAACTGCAGTGCAATTATTCATACTTGAAGAATTATACACAAGTACACATAACAATAGGGATTACATGTGGTAGGGAATAGGTTCTTACAGTTTTTATCATTTTTGTCTAGCTGAAAGTGAAGTTTGTGTCTCTATACTGAAGCATTGTGGATTTAGATCCTCATTATGAATCTACATGAAAATACATTCTTCTAAGCACCTTCAAGGAGTAGGCCAGTCTATGCTTGCACAATTTCACTGCTGGTTGCCTTGTCATTTTGAAAGCACATGTGGACGTCTTAGAATTTGTAATAAGTCTTAATCAATTAGCAGGGAAAAGAAATAAAGCTTATTACCTCTATCATTTGTAACTAATTAGCAGGAAAAGGCTTAGTGGCTGTTGAAGAAAAACAGAAAACTTGAAGAGGGACAGAAAACTTTCTGTTCTGTATTTCGAATGAATAATATTTTACAAGGTTTACAGCCCTTTTATAGGCTTAGAGTAGGAATTAGAATACAATTAGGAGTCCTACCTACTTAAGACTTTTAATCCTACTTACATTAGACTACTACTTACATTATGATTACAACACGTTTAGGTAGTAGACTTTAACTAAAACTACTACTAACAATTAAATACTAAGTAAATAATCCTATTTACACTGGACTAACTTACACTCCCCCTCAAGCTGGAGAATATACATTGTATAATCCCAGCTTGAATTTGAATTTCTCGAAAAAGGCTTTTGACAAAGCTTTTGTTAGCATGTCTGCTACTTGTTCTTCAGTAGGAACATAGTTCAAAACGGCCACTTCACTTGTAAGTTTCTCTGCGATGAAGTGTCTGTCAATTTCAACATGCTTTGTTCTGTCATGTTGAATAGGGTTCTTGGCAATCTGGATTGTAGACTGATTGTCACAGAACACTTCAAACTTTTCTTTTTCACTCACTCCCAGCTCTTTTAGCAGTTTTACAAACCATATTCCTTCACACATTCCAAGAGCTAATGCTCTATATTCTGCCTCTGCACTGCTCCTCGAAACAACTGTTTGTTTCTTGCTTTTCCAAGTGACCAAGTTTCCCCAAACAAAAGAACAATATCCACTGGTTGACCTTCTATCTGTCAGCTTACTTGCCTAGCTAGAGTCTGTAAAGATCTTCACTGTCTTGTCCCCTGTTTTCTTGAACATCAAACCATGGCTTGGTGTCCCTTTGAGATACCTTAGAATCCTCTTTACAGCTTCCATATGTTCTTGAGTAGGATTAGTCATATGCTGGCTAACAATGTTAATTGGAAAGCTATTTCAGGTCTGGTCAAGGATAAATAAATTAACTTTCCAACTAACCTTTGATACAACCCCTTGTCTGTTTTAGGACTTGAATCGCCTTGGCTGAATTTCAAGCCTGCATCCATAGGTGTTTCAACTGGTTTGTAGCCTAGCATTCCGGTTTTAGTGAGTAAATCTAGAACATACTTCCTCTGGTTGATGACCAATCCTTTACTCAATCTGGCTACCTCCATGCCTAGGAAATATCTAAGTTTTCCTAGGTCTTTCATCTCAAATTCCTTGCTCAACAAATTTTTCAGATAGTTTATTTCTTCCTCATCATCTCCTGTTAAAATTATATCATCTACATACACTATTAAGATAACTCTTTTGTTATTAGAAGTTACCTTAGAGAACAATGTATGGTCTGCCAGGGACTGCTGATAGCCACTCTCAAGAACAACCTGTGTGAATCTGTCAAACCATGCTCTAGGAGACTGCTTCAATCCATAAAGTGATTTTTCTAGTCGACAAGCCTTTCTCCCACAATCTGCAAACTCTAAGCCTGGTGGAATTTTCATGTACACCTCTTCTTCTAACTTTCCATTAAAAAAAGCATTCTTAATATCTAGTTGATGTAGTTTTCAGTCACTGTTCACAGCCAGGCTCATTAACACTCTGACAGTGTTTAATTTGGCTATTGGAGCAAAGGTTTCCTTGTAGTCAATCCCATAAGTCTGCGTGAAGCCTTTGGCCACCAGCCTAGCTTTGTACTTGTGCACACTCCCATCGGCATTGTATTTAATGGCAAAGACCCACTTGCAACCCACTGGTTTCTTTCCTTGTGGAAGATCAACAACAATCCATGTTCCATTCTTTTCCAATGCTTCAACCTCCTCTTCAACAACCCTCTTCCACTTAGGATTCTGTAATGTCTCCTCAATAGTGGTAGGTATCTGCTCTTCATCTAAACAAGCTGTAAAAGCCTTAAAAGATGGCATTAAATTACTATAACCATCATATTTTTGAATAGGGTGTTTCGTACACTCTCTAACCCCTTTTCTTTTAACAATAGGCAGATACTCAAACTCAAGCAAGTGGAAAGGAATTTCAATTACCTCATTACCTCTTTTTTCTTCACTGGCAGCTAGACTCAAGTGCAATTCTCGGCAAGTGTCAGATTGCAAGATGGTCTCTGGGATCAACTTTTTCCTTTTGGTATAAACCTGTAGTTCTTTAGGAGGATTAAGTGTAGGATTAGATGTGAGGAGTTGTAGGAGTAATCTGTGGTGATGGAGCTGTTTTTGTGATGATGGGTGAAAGTGCAGGGGATTTGAAAGAATTCTGAGGTTTCAAAGAATTAGTATTATTAGAAAATAAAGGTACTGAAGAAACTAAAGGATAAACCTGGTTTGGTTGAGGCTGGAACACATCCCAACTCTCCCCTTGAGTTGCAGCCTTAGAAAAATAGGGTACCTGCTCAAAAAATGTAACATCCACAAAAGTAAAAAAATTTCGAGAAGGAGGGTGAAAGCATTTGTAGCCCTTCTTAAGTGAAGAATAACCAACTAAGACACATTTTAAGGATCTAGGGTAGAGGGATCTATGTTTTGAACAAAGACTGTACAACCAAAGACTCTCAAAGGAAGGACAGAAGACATAGGTTTAAAGTGAGGAAAACTTTCCAAGAAAACATCCATAGGTGTCCGAAATTTGAGAACTTTACTGGGCATCCTATTCATTAAATAGGTGGCAGTTAATAAGGCTTCACCCCACAAGTATTTAGAAACATTATTTGTAAACATGAGGGCCCTAGTAACTTCAAACAAATGTCTATTTTTCTCTCTGCAACCCCATTTTGCTGTGGTGTATGAGGGCCCTAGCAACTTCTAACAAATGTCTATTTTTCTCTCTGCAACCCCATTTTGCTGTGGTGTATCTACACAAGATGTAATATGGATGATTCCATGTTTAGCAAAAAAAAAAAAACTCCTAGGGACTTGGAAAAATACTCCCCCCATTGTCAGATTTTAGAATTTGAATTTTTGTACCAAATTGACTATGGACCATGGTGTAAAATCTTTCAAATATGGATGCAACCTCAGATTTGTCTTTGAGCAAGTAAGTCCAAGTGGTTCTACTGTGATCATCTTTGAAAGTAACAAACCACCTACCACCTGTCACATTCTTCACTTTAGAAGGACCCCAAACATCACTGTGGATCAAAGAAAAAGGTTGTGAGGATTTATAAAGAGATGGTAAATAAGAAGATCTTGTTTGTTTAGCAAGAGGACATATATGACATTTGAATGAACTTGGATTTTTATTAATAAATAAATCAGGAAGCAATTTTGCAAGGTAATAAAAACTAGGATGGCCAAACCTAAAATGCCATAACATTGCATCATCTGTTTGTCCTAAAGAAGTAAAACAAGAAAGTTATTTAGAAAAGAAAGGTTTGAGATTGCTTTGAAGGACATAAAGGCCATCTTGCAAGCTATCACTGCCAATCTTCTTCCTCGAGTCCAGTGCCTGCAAAAAACAAGTAGAATCATTAAAACTCAAGAAGCACCAAGTCTTCATTAACAACAATAGAACCACTCCCTTTAATAGGTGATAGAGAGCCATCAGTTGTCTTAATTGATTTGTCAGAAACGATAGGTTTAAAACTGAAAAATAATTCTCTATTACCAGTCATGTGATCTGAGGCTCCAGAGTCAATTATCCAGGGCGAGACAGCCTTGGTGGAGAGAAAGGCAGTAGATAAAGAGTTGCTGGAGTTACCTGCTTCTACTATGGCTAGATTCCCATCTCTAGTCCTGGCAAACCTGCCAAACATTCTTTGAAGCTCCTCCATTTGTTGCTTAGAAAAACCACTCGAACCACCACTTGTTGCTGCATTAGAAACTTCTGAAAAAACTTCCAGTCCAGCAGAATTTTCTGCTGTAGATTGTTGCTCAACGGAAGTGGAAGAATTTTATGCCATGAAGAATTTTGCTAAATAGGATCGATTAGACTGATACCATGAAGAAAAATAGAAAACTTGAAGAGGGACAGAAAACTTTCTGTTCTGTATTTCGAATGAATAATATTTTACAAGGGTTACAACCCTTTTATAGGCTTAGAGTAGGAATTAGAATACAATTAGGAGTCCTACCTACTTAAGACTTTTAATCCTACTTACATTAGACTACTCCTACTTACATTATGATTACAACACGTTTAGGTAGTAGACTTTGACTAAAACTACTACTAACAATTAAATACCAAGTAAATAATCCTATTTACACCGGACTAACTTACAGCTGTTATTGTATATTGTCTTATTTTTTTTGTCCTTATATTGTAAATTGATTTGTATATTGTCTTATTGTTTATGTTTGATAACATTTTTTTATTCTAGACCTAGTTGTATGCATCTGTCCCATGTTATGCATCATAAGTTACATCCAGGTATTTGCAGTTTTTATAATTTCATATGTGACGTACTGTTCAGGTTGCTGCTACAACTTTAATGGCAATTTGTCAGCGGATTGGACCTGAGTTGACCGCATTGCATGTCCTGCCACAACTTAAGATGCTTTTTGATGAGCTGGCCTTCTCACAAGAAAGTTTCAATGGATCTCATTCTCTTGGTAAAAGCTTGAAGGCTTCAAAACCAAAAGTTGATGAAGAGTTTCAAATAGAGAGCCGCATGGATCTTGTGTGGGTGATTATGTGTTTTCAGTAGTTAGAAGCCAGGTTGGCATGAATTACTTGCCTCATAATTTGTTCTTCCATGAATGCAGATTGCTTCTATATCCTTCTTTTTGTTCTTTGCTTGGAATAGAGAAACTTCGTCAGTGTTGTACAACATGGTTGCTTCTTGAGCAATTTCTTCTACGGTTTCACAACTGGAAGGTATGGATGATTTGCTTTCAAAGAGTGGTGTGGTACTCTTTTTGTATTTTTTTTATTTGAATATTCATCTCAATTGCTCTACCAAGCACACATTCTTACATAAATTATATCTGAACATGTTATTATTCAGTGGGAGTATACAGGGGAATCATCTCGAATTGGTCTAGAGAATGTAATTGCAAAAGTACCTTTATTGAGCAAGGGGTCAACATCTGATTACAGTCCTGCTAAACTGTTACTTAATGGGGTTGGCTGGTCAATTCCACAATCACAGGGAATTAGAGGCTCCAAAAACTTGATGCCTCAGAGAAGCTTCCTCAATGCTTACCAAAGTTCCGTTCAAACACATGAATCCGCTTCAAACCATTTCAAGAGTGAACCCTGGTTTTGGTTCCCTAGTCCAGCTGCTAGCTGGGATGGTTCTGACCTCCTTGGACGCTTTGGTTGTCCTAAAGATGAATTTCCATGGAAGATTAGAGCATCTGTTTTATCCTCAGTCCGTGCTCATCAAGGGGCATTGAGATCTTTAGCTGTTTGCCAAGATGAGAATACAGTTTTCACTGCAGGAATTGGTCCTGGGTTTAAAGGAACCGTTCAGAAATGGGATTTGGCAAGAATAAATTGTGCCTTTGGATATTATGGTCATGAGGAGGTTTGCTATTCTGTAATTATGTTGGATATTATGTTCAAAGGAACTCAGATATGCCCTGTTATTTCTGTTATTATGTTGGCAATTAGTAAGCTTTTTTCTGAGTGGTATATCTTGTTTCATGTAATATTTACTGTAGGACATGCAGTGTACTGTTTTCTTGTCTAGTTATGTAGTGTGAACCTAATTTATTAATCTGTTAGGTTATTCTCTCTTTGGATGTGATGGCAGCGTTTAGTATTGCATAGTGACCATTTTCTGATGAGAATCATTCAAGTAACATTTGGTGAAAAAGCTGAAATGACCAATTTTCTAGTTGCATTTCTGTCCATATTCTTTGGCTAAGCTTGTTGGATTTTCACTCACGGTATGATATTTCTTAGCTTAGCGTGGTTATGCTGATTTCTCTAATTGCTTATGGAGCTTTCAGGTTGTAAATGACATATGCATCTTGTCATCGAGCGGAAGAATAGCATCTTGTGATGGAACAGTACATGTTTGGCATAACCAAACAGGGAAGCTGATATCAGTATACTCAGAACCATCCACGGATTCCCTGCATCTTGTGAGCCCTTTATCTTCTTCAACAAAGATCAGTGCTGACCATGTTGATATGTTGAATTCAAACACATCTTCAAGTGGAGTACTTAGTAGTCCATTTGATGAAAGTTTGTACACCTGTATGCATTATTTAGAATTTGTTGAAAAGCTTGTGGTCGGAACTGGAAATGGTTCTCTCAGGTAGCTACTTACAACTAAGAGTGATAGTCAATTGTTAAATCCAGCTTATTTATGTAATCTTGTTGTAATGCCCTACTTTCCGTGTACTGCCACAACACAGATTTATTGATGCTTCTCAAGGTCGAAAGCTTCATTTATGGAAGGGTGAATTCAGTGAATCTGCTTTTCCTTCTCTTGTCTCTGCCTTATGCTCATGTGGGTCTGACAAAGAGCAAGGGAATGGAGCTTCCGCTTCACCATGGATTGCAGCCGGATTAAGTTCAGGTCACTGTCGACTATTTGATGTGAGGAGTGGATGCGTTATTGCTTGTTGGAGGGCTCATGATGGATATGTCACTAAGGTATAAGCTTAATTCACTGAATTAGAGGGACAAAAGAACTTGTACGTAAAATGTAGTGACGGTAACACGTTACATGCATGCAGCTGGCTGTCCCAGAAGATCATCTGCTAGTTTCTAGCTCACTTGACCGGACTTTGAGAATTTGGGACTTGAGAAGGTAATTATTGAAATTGAAATCTATTGTGTTAACTATTGAAATATAACTGTTCAAGGTGTGAAATATTTTGCGGTTGGGTTGATATCCATGTATATTCTGATTGCTTTTGTCTTGTAGAAACTTGACGATGCCCGTCACTTTCAAGGGACATACTGATGGAGTATCCAGTTTCTCCGTGTGGGGGCAGGATGTTATTTCAATATCCAAAAATAAGATTGGACTTTCCTCATTAGCTAAATCTTCCGATGAAGTACGTAAACAATGATATACTTTTTAGTTATATTTGCTATGCGCTTGCATGCATATATGTATATTTATGTAAAAGGTTTTCCCAAATGATAATGGAAAAAATGTGGCAGGATGGGCAACATCGAATCATCCCTCAGAAACTTTATATATCAGATCATGGAAGTCGAAATATGTCGGTGCTGTCGAGTATAAGCATAGTACCCTTCTCGAGACTGTTTCTAGTTGGGACTGAAGACGGTTATCTCAGAATCTGTTGTTAGATGGGAGATGAGATGAATCATCAATGATTGTAATTTGTGAAATGCAATGAGGATTGGTTTTTGCTCTGATTGTTGCATGTTAGGAATGGGAGCACATTTAACCGTCCAAGTTTCATTTTTTGCTTTTCCTTTTCCTTTTCCTTTTACATTAGTGTGTTGGAGATGCATGTAATGTAAGCCGCCTTCTCCTATAATGGCATGGCAAATACCTTGTTACTTTCGGCCATTCGCTCGGTTCAACTGAAAATCGAATGAAATAATAGATCCCCCGTTTCCTTGTGTTTTCTCTTTTATGTTGCATTCTTTTTTAAAGTTTTTGGTTTTTGTTCAGTGAATGCTTAGATTTAATTTGTTTATGAATGTTTTTCGCATCATTTAATATTTCTTCTCTTTCTAGTTTATTTGTAAATAATATTACCACTAATTGTTTCGAAAAAGGTTTATATTACCAGAGAAATAGAAAGTATAAGAAGACTGTTGTTTCATTGCTTGAAACAGTAGGTATTCATTATAATCGGAGCCACACTGATTTTGCTCTATGTGCGTTTGGTAATGGAAACAATCCAACTCCTTAAGGCTGGGCAACATGAGCGATGAGGCCTTCACACGTGTGACCTATTGTGTCATAATAAAGTGCAGTGGGGTTGGGATCCTTTGCCTTCCCCTCTCTGTTAATTTTATGGAAAGCAAAGTCACGAAAGGTTTCGTTGGAAGAGAACTTTATGCTCCATTTGGTTCTAAATAATAGAGATATTTTTATTTTTTATCCTTTTGAAAAATAAAAAACATCTTTCGTTGTAAAATTAGAAAATAAAAAAATGAAAATTTGAGATTTCAATATTTTCTTTGAAATTATTTTGAAAATTTAGAAAATAGAAAAACAAGGGTTTTGAAAATAATGCTTAACTAACAAGACAGACCAAATCCTTCTGACCCATCTTGAAGCTTTACCCTTCTCGATGTCTCCCATACTGTTGCAACATCTTTCACTTTTACCTTATAGCCCTCCGTCTTGTGCATACACTCGAACTCTTCCATACTAGCTGTAGCAAGAATGAATTGTCTTGATCCAAATTGACGATACACTAACAACAAGAAGTAGGCTGCCCTCCCCAAATCCTGGCAATGGAACCAGTCAAATTTTCCACATCGATATAAGTAACTGATCAGATTCAACCAAGGAGCTTTCCAAACGACCTTCGAATCTTTCATGTTTAGAAATTGCTTCTTCCACTGATCTTCTGTCATTCTCTCAATCGAACATGCAGCAAGGTGTTCCTCCAATGGTGAATAGTCGGCACAGAACCTACGAGCCCTATAAGGTGTAACCTATCTATGACCCCGAAACCAAACCTCCAACAATTGAGCACAACCCTAGAATCTTCCATTCCCTGTTCTTTTACAAGCAATCAACGTTCTATAAGTCTCTGTCAAGATAGCTGGTACCGGGTTTACCTTATTCCCTAAGCGCTCAAACAACCCTAGAGTTGATGGGTCTATATAATTTGGGGTCATCAGAAATAACACCAACCCATAAATACATAGAGCGTACAAGCCTCTCTTCCTTTCTGGTTTATCACTTGCTAGAATCAATTCTTGGATAATTTTCCAATGTTTGCGTTCATTATCCTAGGTCACCTCGTCGTTCCTTTTTTTTTTAACTTCCCATTGAACCAAATTTCATTTTTTTGGTAATTATCTTCAACTTTCTTCTAAAGGTTGAATTATTAGGCACGACCTCGTATAAATTTTGTTCTTTTCAAATCTTGGGCAGTGTAACAGAGCCTCATACTCTTCCGATGTAGGCGTCATATCCACCTCTCTAAATGTGAAACAATTGTATGCCGGGTTCCAATATTGTATCATAGCCCTAATTAGCTCTCGATCTACCGGGATGTCCAATAACATCACTATGTCCCCAAACTCTGTCTGAAAAGCCTTTTTCATGGTTTTATCCCATTGTTCCCACATCATTTTAAGCTCCGGTAAAGAACTATTCTGACATGAATTCATTCTTGCGATGCTTTTGGTTCGTGTCACATAATCTCCGCGGATACTGTCCCTTTTTATGAACCGTGTTTCTTCTGACCATGACGATACTGCAGTATTATCCTCTCCTTGTCTATCAGACCCTTCAGCCATATGAGACACTTCCTATTCAATTAACTTCAAACTCTATACCCCTATGAATTCAATTATAAAGCCATATAAAAAAAACAAAAAAAAACATGTCATTACTTTGCAATAATATTGAAAACAAACAAAAACTTAAATTTGATGTAAATAGAAAAAAACACAAAGAATAACTAGAGAAGCGTATTTAAATCAGCAACACCCTGTCTTAGGTTCCTGTCTGGCTCTAAAGGGGTGGGCTTCTATTACAGCATGTGGGTTTCGATCTAGACTTTGGGTACTCGAACTGTCATTACTACACTATAGCAAGGCATCGATTCGGGAGTATACAGTCCCTTATAGCGGAGGCATAACCTCATGGTATATAAGGTTGGTATACCAGAGGAGGACAAAATTTCGATCACGAAGCTGAATAACTCACGTAAGATCATGCCTCACTCCCACTAACAAGTGAAAAGCCCGGTAGAAGGCTCATGCATGAATAACAGTTTATATCACACAAGAAAAAGCTATCTCCATTCTTTCTAAAAATACATCCAATAATTATGGAAAAATCAAATTCAAATTACTGTCCTAAAATGCTAAAATGCCACGTAAAAGTAATTAGGCCTGACTCTCAGTTTTTTTAAAAACCTATCCCCAGCGGAGTCACCAAGTTGTAGCGACCATTTTTGAAATCGTGTGTAATAAATAACGTGACGATTAATTTTTGTAAAATTAGGGTTTTGACCCTTTCTAATTCATTTTGATTTCAAACCATTTTTATTTTAACTTTGAAAATCAATTATTCCATTTTAAAACCAAATTTACCTTTTATTTCCTTTTGAAAAACAATTGGAGTTGCCACCGATCACTTCGAGATAGATCGGACACCGTAAAAACAAACCAAAGATTCATTAAAGTTGGGTTCGGGAGTCAGTTAAGTGTGGGGAAAGATTAGCACCCCCACAAACGTTCGTTATTGGTACCTTAATTTTATGTTGCATTTTGGCATTTCGAATAATTATTTGAATTTAATTTGATACATAATTATTAAATGGATTTAAATTCCAAATGGAGATATCCTTTTATAAGGAAATTTATTTTTCCTGAATATGAGATTAAAATCACCCCGTTAAGTGACACCCCGTTAAGTGGCACCCCGTTTCATATCCAAAAAATGAATTTCCTGTAATACCCCAAAATTTGCTAAGTTGTTTAAGAGTCATTTAATACTAAGATAATGACTTAAAAACTAACTTAGTGACTAAAATGACAAAATATAAAAGTTAGGATTTTTTTAATTATGAATTCTAAGAAAGGAATTTCTGAGAATTTTGAGTACCGTGTGAAAGAGAGTAAGCAAAATAGGGTACTTGCAAAGTTTGGTAATACTCCAAGGAAAAATTGGAATGGGAATTCAAGGTTAAAGTTTAGTGACTAAAATGATAAGTTTTCAAAACTTGTATGGTACAAGTCGAATATGAAAAGTTGAAGGACCAAAGTTGTAATTTCCCAAAATTTAGGTGTTTTATTTCATAAATAGATAGAGCACCTATTGGTGTGGATCGAATGTGGAATTACTGGTTTGATCCGATATTTCAAATATTGGGAAATCACAATTAAAGTTTAAGTGGAATTCGGATACCCGGATCGAACTGCAAAGTCAAGCGTGCTTAGGCTAGAGTAGCACTAGGATAGGTGACCTATTGGGAAGGTCCCATGTCAGTACTTGAGATAGATAAAAAGGAATCAGTTCGAGTTAATATTATTCGTATAGATAACTGATAAAGGATTATTAAGAGAATTTTATCCGATAAAGATTTCGGGTAAATTATCAGTATATTGGACCGAGTCAAAATTTCAAGATTTTGATTTTTTCAAAATTATGAAATATTTTGTATATCAATAATTTTTATTTATGGAAGTTTGAAATATGAGAATTTCATATTTGATCCGATAGTTTGAAAAATAGAAAATCGTAGTAAGTGATTATCAGGTAATCGGATCGAATTGGAATTTCAAAGATAGTTCCATAAGCATGAAAAATTTATAAAATATTATTTTTATGAATATTTTAATGATTCTAGTTGGATTCTAACTAGACTTGGTTCTGTTTTTGTAAGATGGCAAATTTGAAAATAAAACATAGTTGGAGGATTATTTGGACTTAAGAAATTAAATGAATTTAATAGTCATTTAATTAATACATGTGTCATTAATAAAATAAAATATGAACAAATTTATTCACCTTCATCCTCCCATTTTCGAAACCAACAAGAGAAAGAAGAGGAACAATACACAAAATTTTCCTAGGCATTTTTGAAAGCTCCAAAGTTAGAATCAAGTATGTTGCTTTGGAAGAAAATGATTTATGCTTAATGCTCTTTCTATTGATAGTAATTTTGCATGGCAATTTGAAGAATTGTTCATGATATTGGTGAGAGAGAAAATAGGGTTTCATATTCTTTGTTGAGATTGAAGCTTAATTTAAATAAATCAAGTGTTATGGAGTTGAAATAAAGCTTAGATTTAGATTATTTTGTTTGAAGACATAAACCCTAACCCTAGAATTTGGGATTTTTTAGGGTTTTGAAATTGATGATGGAAATGAAAGATTTATGATATTAGAAGCTTAATGTTGATGTTAGAATGAAAAATCCTCAACTAGTTCCTTAAGTGATCATTTTGGTCTACATGAGGAAATTTGGAGAAATAATGTGAAAAATTATCCTAGTGATGGATTTGAAGAGATTATGAATTTAGAAGCTTGATTATGACACTGGGACCAAAATAAAGTCCTTGAAAAGTTTAGACACCCAATTCGCCATATAGGAATAAATTGGGGTTTTAAGTGTAAATGTTTAGAAATGAAGAATATATGTTGGAAAAATTATTTAAAATTTTGGAAAATTTCTATATTCGAATAATTATACTAGTATTTTATAGTTAAGCAGTGTTAGATTAAAAGAAAAATCTAACATTTATGTTATTGTATATGTTCGATGGGTAATTTGCAGCATTCGAGCAGAACAAGGAAACACAAGATAAAAGAGGCAAGGAAAAAGTAGAGAACTAGCTTAGTGAGGCCCAATATTTTGCATAGCCAGGTGAGTGCATTATATGCATGTATGACATGTAAATAGGACGACTTGCGATAAGTCGACCTTGATATTAATGAAAAAATGTACGTTGATCAAATTATGCAAATGGCATGAAAATTAAATGGCACATGGATTACATGGATATGGCATAATGATTTATCTAAGATAAATCAAATTTTAGATTTTGGGTATGAACTGCCGATTATCAAATTTTGGATGATAGTATTGATTGATTAGATATTGAATGTGAAAATATTATACTGTTATGCCCATGTACTAGTGTGAGAGTCTTTGGTATAGTTGGATATCCATAGAGTCCTAGCAGCTGCATCATAGCACTACGGTGCGAGATAGATTCTTCGACGTCGAGATAGACTTTACGGAGTCTAGTTAGACTCTACGAAGTCAGTTCAAACACTACGGTGTTACATAGCACAAAATGTGCGAGTATGAGGAGCAAAGGGCATCCTCGAGTACGTACTCATCTCAGTCGCTTTGGCGATGCACACGCTACCGTGTCGTAGACATTACGGTGTCGTGATGCCTCACGTACTATAGCATCACATGAAATTGTACTTTGGGCTATAATTCAGGAAATGTTTTTATGCATGTAGATAGGCCAACATGTCTACCGTATTTATCACCGATAAAGTAAGAATGATGTTATGACTTTGAACATTTATATCTACATGCAACCATGATTCATTGAAATAAGTTAGTTTCTCATTTACCATGATAAATGATGAAATGTTATAAATTATACTGTGAATTGCATGCCATTTTTACAGGAATGGTGATATTTATGTCATTGGTTTATATTGTATTTTTATGCCTCACTAAGTTATAGTTAGTGTGTGTTTCGTAATACACGTAGGTCGATCGGGCTAGTAATATCGAAGAAGGACCTGCACTTTTGGCAATTGAGATAATCCTTATAAGCAATAGTATGTACACTTACATCCTAATCTAGTGGGCATGTACTCGTATTTTAAATTGCAGTTGTTTGTATTACTAAACCTATAAGCTAGTTTATTTCTTTTAAATGGGCTTGTAACTTAAGTATTATGGATGAATAGTTTGGTTTAAACTCTTGACATCGGGATTTGGTATAAATACTATATAGTTAATGCTAATCAAGCTGCGATTTTAAAATTTAGAAAAGGGTCTAGGTGGTACACATAGTTTATACCCTGAATTAAAATTTTATATTAATAACTATCTAAAATATTTATTTAACCGATTTAGGGTCAAAAATAGGTGTCACTAGAAAAGTTTGCAATTTAATGAATAACTGAGAAAAAGTTATTTTTACTAAACTAGTTTTTTTTAAAAAAGTTCAAGTCAGGAAATTAGTTAAAAACTTTATTAACATCTTCAATGTGTATTTAATCATCGAATATACGTTGAGGGTGTTACATTTAGTGGTATCAGAGCAAATGTTTAGCCGATTTTGGAGGTTAAACTGAGTCCGATGTGATTTGTTTAAAGTGTACATGCCCCTAGGATGTTATGTTACTGATGTATTGCTTATATAATTTGATGTGCCTCTTTACTAATATGATTCTGAATATGTTACAATAGACAATGTCGGACGCTGAGGGATCACGTCATGCGACAGATCATCAGGGCCTGGAAGAGGCTCATAGTGATAGTAATGAGGTACAAAACGTTCCACCTCCAGCTCCTGCCCAAGCTGAGCCACCTGTGCAGCAAGGAGCTCAATCTCAATAATACGGAGCATTAGTGCAAGCGTTAGAGGCGATGGTTAATAGGCTGTAGCTACCTGCACCCGTACCGGCTCCGGCTCCTGCACCCGTAAGGGCATCAATTGCTAAAGAGCTTAAAAAAATGTGTGCGCCTGAGTTTAATGGAGAAGGTGGTCTGATGGCCACAGGCTTATGGTTAAATGATGTCAAGATTATGTTGGACCAGTTAAATTGTTCTGATGCTGAAAAACTAAAGGGAGCTGTATCTCTTCTAAGGGAACATGCTGAACAAGTAACTTGGACACTTTTCCAAGAAGTATTTAAAGCCAAATATGTTGGTGATTAATTCAAGAGAGAAATGGATCAGCAGTTCTTGGATCTCAAGCAAGGCAATCATTCAATTTATGAGTATGAGTTGGAGTTTAATCGATTAAGCCGATATGCAGCCGATTTAATACTGACTAAAAAATCTCGCTGCGAATGGTTTATTGAGGGGTTTCATCCAAGACCCAAGGAAGTACTGTTAGGCATGAACCTATCAGTTTATCAAGATGCGGTGAATAGAGCAAAGGCTATGGAAAGGGCCTATCTAGAGCGAGTTAGAGCTCAATCATCTCGATCAACTAAAAGATTTGGAGAATCATTTGTTTCAGTACAGTCTAAGAGAGGTAGAGGTTCTCGTCAACAAAGCAAGACTGAAATCCTTTTTCTAAAAGAGCCCAAGGTTCTCATATGTCTTCTGCAAACTCGAAGAAGTCAGAAAAAGCTTCTAAACCAGAATGTGAGCACTGTGGGAGGAAGTATGGAGGGGTTTGATGGATTATTATAGGAGCCTATATACGATGTGATCAGATGGGATATTTTTCTAGAGAATGTCCGCGAGGACAGACAAAGAACCCTATCTAGTCAGAACGATCTACAGTAGCTCCACCTAGAAGCCGTGGTCGTGGTGGAACCGGACAAGCTAGAACAACAAAACAAGTCAGATCAGAGGCGGGATCAACACGAGAATTTCGAACCCCAGCTCGAGTGTATAATATACGCATGGACGAGGACAAGTATGTTTTAGATATTATAGCAGGTACTTTCTAACTTTTTGGTGAATCTGTGTTTGTTTTAATTGATCCTGGTTCTACCCATTCGTATATTAGCTCCAAACTAGTTACTAAAAGAAGAATTCCTATGGAGACTATTAGTAGTGATGTGATTGCTAGTAATCCGCTTAGTCATAGTGCTAGAGTGACCCGGATATGTAAGAATTGTCCCTTAGTGATTCAAGAGATAGAATTTCCAGCGATTTAATGGAGCTACCATTCTATGAATTTGAGATTATTCCGGGAATGGACTAGCTATCTGCATATAATGCAGATGTTAAATGTAAAAAAGAAGCAATTAGTACTTCAAGGATCAGATGGTTATGAGGTGGTTGTAGGGGGAGAAAGAAATGATTGCCTAAACATAGTAATCTCTGCAGCGATGGCTCAGAGGATGTTAAATAATTGGTATGCAGCGTATTTAGTTAATGTGGTGAATACGCAAGTAGCAAACAAGAAATTGGAAGATATCCCAATTGTGCGAGAATTTCCTAATGTATTTCTAGATGAGTTACCAGGATTACCTCCAGATAGAGAGGTACAATTTGGAATAGATGTGTATCCTGAAACAGAGCCGGTATTGATGACACCTTATAGGATGGCGCCAACAAAATTAAGGGAGCTGAAAGCTCAATTACAAGAATTATTAGATAGAGGCTATATTCGACCAAGTATGTCACCATGGGGAGCTCCCATGTTATTCGTAAAGAAAAAGGATGGATCTTTACGATTGTGTATATATTATCGACAACTGAATAAGGTAACAATAAAGAATAAGTATCCGCTGCCAAGAATTGAAGATCTATTTGATCAGATTAGAGGCGCTATTGTGTTTTCAAAAATTGATCTTCGATCAGGCTATTATCAGCTAAAAGTTAAGAAGGAAGAAATACCAAAGACATCATTCAGGACTCGTTATGGACATTACGAGTTCTTAGTAATGCCGTTTGGACTCACAAATGCTCCTACCGAATTTAAGGACTTGATGAATAGGGTGTTTCAACCCTAGTTGGACCAATTTGTGGTGGTGTTTATAGATGATATCTTGGTATATTCTAAGACTGAAGATGATCACGATTGACATCTCCGAGTGTTATTACAGACATTAAGAGATAAGCAACTTTATGCGAAGTTTTCCAAATGTGAATTTTGGCTATCCGAAGTAACTTTTCCTGGACATGTCGTATCTGCTGATGGAATAAGAGTGGATCCCAAGAAGGACAAGCTATTCTTGAATGAGAAGCACGAAAGAATGTCTCAAAAGTTAGAAGTTTCTCGGGATTAGCTGGATAATATAAACAATTTGTCCAAAACTTCTCTATCATCGCCATGCCACTTACTCAGCTATTAAGGAAATGTGTTTCTTTTGTATGGATAGAGAAGTGTCAAGAGAGTTTTGAAAGATTAAAGAAAGTTTTAATAGAGGCACCAGTATTAATTCAACCAGCGCCGGGAAAAGAGTACATTTTGTATAGTGATGCATCCCATAATGGTTTGGGTTGTGTATTAATGCAAGAAGGGCGCGTTGTAGCTTATGCATCACGACAACTCAAAATTCATGAGAAGAATTAATCGACTCATGATTTGGAGATGGCAGCAATGATTTTTGCACTGAAAATTTGGAGACATTATCTATATGGTGAAAAGTGTCATATCTACACTGATCACAAAAGTTTGAAGTACTTGATGACACAACGAGATCTGAATCAGAGACAACGAAGATGGGTTGAGTTTTTAAAGGATTACGATGTGGTTATTGATTATCACCCTGGAAAGGCTAACGTAGTAGCAGATGCTCTTAGTCGGAAAACATTTTCTGTTATACGCGCAATACATGCATAACTATCTTTTGGACAAAATGGTTCTTTAACAGTAAAGTTTTAGCTTAAGCCAAATTTTCTTGATCGTATTAAAGATTTATAGCTTTCAGATGAAGAATGCCTTGAAAAGAGGAAACAAGCTAAATCTGGGGAAGCGCAAGACTATGCAATCAAGTCTGATGGTTGTTTATACTATCGAGGAAAATTTTATATTCCTGACAATGGTGAACTAAAGAAAGAGATTTTAATATAAGCTCACTATTTCCCATTAACTATGCACCCAGGAAGTAATAAGATGTATCAAGATTTGAAAACCCGCTATTGGTGGCCGGGAATGAAAAGAGCAATCTCAGAGTTTGTAGCAAAATGTCTGACATGTCAACAAGTTAAGGCAGAGCATCTAGTACCTTCTGGACTGTTACAACCTATCTCTATTCCTCAGTGGAAATGGGAAAAAGTAACTATGGATTTTGTAACGGGGCTACCAGTTACGCCCAACAAAAAGGATTCAATATGGGTTTTTGTGGATCGTTTATCGAAGTCTGCACATTTTATTCCAGTTCGTGTAGATTATCCAATGGATAAATATGCAGAATTGTATATAAGAGAAATAGTACGACTACATGGTGTTCCAGTATCGATTATATCAGATAGAGACCTGAGGTTTACCTCGAGGTTTTGGGGAGCATTACACGAGACACTAGGTACTAAATTAAATTTTAGTACTGTATTCCATCCACAAACGGACGGGCAGTCAGAACGAACAATCCAAACTTTAGAAAACATGTTGCGAGCTTGTATTATTGAGTTCACTGGATCATGGGAAAAGTATTTGCCATTAGCTGAATTTGCATATAACAACAGTTATCAGACAAGCATTAAAATGGCACCGTTTGAAGCACTTTATGGAAGAAAGTGCAGAACACCTCTTAATTGGTTCGAATTACAAGATCAAAATGTTCTTAATGACCCAAAAACATGTGGGGTTGAATTAACCCAAGAAATGGAAGATAAGGTGAAGATTAGTCATAATAATCTCAAAGTAGCCGTAGATCGACAAAAGGCTTATGCAGACAAAAAGAAAAAGGATGTTGAATTGGAAGTTGAAGATAAAGTTTTCCTAAAGGTCTCACCATGGAAGAAAGTATTACGTTTTGGTCGAAAAGGGAAACTAAGTCCTAGATTCATTGGACCTTATGAAATTCTCAAAAGAGTTGGATCAGTGGCTTATCAACTTGCCTTACCTCCAAAGATGAGCAAGATCCATGATGTATTTCATGTATCTATGTTGCGAAGGTATCGAACAGATCCCTCGCATGTTATCACTCCAGAAGAGATTGAATTGCAACCTGATTTAACATATGAAGAAAAACTAGTGGAGATTTTATCTTATGAGGTCAAAGAATTGAGGAATAAGAAAATTCCATTGGTTAAAGTCCTTTGGAGGAACCACAAAGTGGAAGAGACAACCTGGGAGATCGAGGAGAAAATGCGAAAGTAGTACCCGAAACTATTTAAATCAGGTACGTTTTAAAATTCGAGGACAAATTTTCTTAATGGGGGAGAATTGTAATACCCCAAAATTTTCTAAGTTGTTTAAGAGTCATTTAGTACTAAGATAATGGCTTAAAAGCTATCTTAGTGACTAAAATGACAATATAAAAGTTAGGATTTCTTTAATTATGAATTCTAAGAAAGGAATTTCTGAGAATTTGGAGTATCGTGTGAAAGAGAGTAAGCAAAAAGGGTACTTGCAAAGTTTGGTAATACTCCAAGGAAAAATTGGAATGGGAATTCAAGGTTAAAGTTTAGTGACTAAAATGATAAGTTTTTGAAACTTGTATGGTACAAGTCGAAATATGAAAAGTTGAAGGACCAAAGTTGTAATTTCCCAAAAGTTAGGTGTTTTATTTCATAAATAGATAGAGCAACAATTGGTGTGGATCGAATGTGGAATTACTGGTTTGATCCGATATTTCAAATATTGGGAAATCACAATTAAAGTTTAAGTGGAATTCGGATACCCGGATCGAACTGCAAAGTTAACCGTGCTCAGGCTAGAGTAGCACTAGGATAGGTGACCTATTGGGAAGGTCCCATGTCAGTACTTGAGATAGATAAAAAGGAATCAGTTCGAGTTAATATTATTCGTATAGATAACTGATAAAGGATTATTAAGAGAATTTTATCCGATAAAGATTTCGGGTAAATTATCAGTATATTGGACCGAGTCAAAATTTCAAGATTTTGATTTTTTCAAAATTATGAAATATTTTGTATATCAATAATTTTTATTTATGGAAGTTAGAAATATGAGAATTTTAGATTTGATCTGATAGTTCAAAAAATGGAAAATCGTAGTAAGTGATTATTAGGTAATCAGATCGAATTGAAATTTCAAAGACAGTTCCATAAGCCATGGAAAATTCATAAAACATTATTTTTATGAATATTTAATGATTCTAGTTGGATTCTAACTAGACGTGGTTCTATTTTTACAAGATGGCAAATTTGAAAATAAAACATAGTTGGGGGATTATTTGGACTTAAGAAATTAAATGAATTTAATATTCATTTAATTAATACATGTGGCATTAATAAAATAAAAGATGAACAAATTTGTTCATCTTCATCCTCCTATTTTTGAAACCAGCAAGAGAAAGAAGAGGAAAAATACACAAAATTTTCCTAGGCATTTTTGAAGGCTCCAAAGTTAGAATCAAGGTATGTTGCTTTGGAAAAAATGATATATGCTTAATGCTCTTTCTATTGATCGTAATTTTACATGGCAATTTGAAGAATTGTTCATGATATTAATGAGAGAGAAAATAGGGTTTCATATTCTATGTTGAGATTGGAGATTAATTTAAGTAAATCAAGTGTTATGGAGTTGAAATCAAGCTTAGATTTAGATTTATTTCATGTTTGAAGACATAAACCATAACCCTAGAATTTTGGATTTTATTTAAGGTTTTGAAATTGATGATGGAAATGAAATATTTATGATATTAGAAGCTTGATTTTGATGTTAGAATGTAAAAATCCTCAACTAGTTCTTTAAGTGACCATTTTGGTATACATGAGGAAATTTGGAGAAATAATGTGAAAAATTATCCGAGTGATGGATTTGAAGAGATTATGAATTTAGAAGCTTGATTATGGCATTGGTACCAAAATAAAGTAATTGAAAAGTTTAGACACCCAATTTGCCATATAGGAATAAATTGGGGTTTTAAGTGTAAATTTTTGGAAGTGAAGAATATATGTTGGAAAAATTATTTTGAGCATATTAGAATATTGTTTGAATGAAAAACAATCTTGGAGAAGTTTAGTGACCATTTTGGCCAAGCACTAAAATAGAAGGGAAAATCAGAGAAAAATTGTAAAAATATTGGATTGATTAATTAGTACAAGTTGCAAACTTTTGTGTGGAAATAGTGACTAAAATGTCACATTAACAAAGGTTAGTGGATTGAAGGACATTGAGCAAAAGTTAATGGAAAATGTTAGAATTATGGAGTAATTGTGATTTGGGATTGAATAAATTGCAAAAGTTGTAAAATGGTCACTAGGGACCAAAATGAACTTTTTTGGCCACTAAAGGAGAAAAAAAGAAAATTTTGGAAAATTTCTATATTCAAATAATTATACTAGTATTTTATAGTTAAGCAGTGTTAGATTAAAAGAAAAATCTAACATGTATGTTATTGTATATGTTCGATAGGTAATTTGCAGCATTCGAGCAGAACAAGGAAACACAAGATAAAAGAGGCAAGGAAAAAGTAGAGAACTAGCTTAGTGAGGCCCAATATTTTGCATAGCCCAGGTGAGTGCATTATATACATGTATGACATGTAAATAGGACGGCTTGCGATAAGTCGACCTTGATATTATTGAAAAAAATGTACGTTGATCAAATTATGCAAATGGCATGAAAATTAAATGGCATATGGAATACATGGATATGGCATAATGATTTATCTAAGATAAATCAGATTTTAGATTTTGGGTATGAACTGCCCATTATCGAATTATGGATGATAGTATTGATTGATTGGATATTGAATGTGAAAATATTATACTGTAATGCCCATGTGCTAGTGTGAGAGTCTTTGGTATAGTTGGATATCCATAGAGTCTTAGCAGCTGCGTCATAGCACTGCAGTGCGAGATAGACTCTTCGGGGTTGAGATAGACTTTACAGAGTCAGTTCAAATACTACGATGTTACATATCACAAAATGTGTGAGTATGAGGAGCAAAGGGCGTCCTCGAGTACCTACTTATCTCAGTCGCTTCGGCGATGCAGATGCTACGACATCATAGACACTACGGTGTCGTGATGACTCACGTGCGGAGCAAAGGGCATCCTCGAGTACGTACTCATCTCAGTCGCTTCGGCGATGCAGATGCTACGACATCATAGACACTACGGTGTTGTGATGACTCACATGCCATAACATCACATGAAATTGTACTTTGGGCTATAATTTAGGAAATGCTTTTATGTAGGCAGATAAAACAATATGTCTATCGTATTTATCACCGATAAAGTAAGAATGATGTTATGACTTTGAATATTTATATCTACTGGCAACCATGATTAATTGAAATAAGTTAGTTTCTCATTTACCATGATAAATGATGAAATGTTATAAATTATACAGAGAATTGCATGCCATTTTTACAGGAATGGTGATATTTATGTCATTGGTTTATATTGTATTTTTATGCCTCACTAAGTTATAGTTAGCGTGTGTTTCGTAATACACATAGGTCGATCGGACTAGTAGTATTGAAGAAATAGCTGCACTTTTGGAAATCGAGATATCGCTTATAAGCAATAATATGTACACTCACATCCTAATCTAGTGGGCATGTACCCGTATTTTAAATTGCAGTTGTTTGTATTACTAAACCTATAAGCTAGTTTATTTATTTTAAATGGGCTTGTAACTTAAGTATTATGGATGAATAGTATGGTTTAAACCCTTGACAATGGGATTTGGTATAAATACTATGTAGTTAATGCTAATCGAGTAGCGATTTTAAAATTTAGAAAGGGTCTAGGTGGTACACATAGTTTATACCCTGAATTAAATTTTTATATTAAGAATTGTCTAAAATATTTATTTAACCGATTCAGGGTCGAAATTAGGTGTCACTAGATAGGTTTGTAATTTAATGAAAAATCGAGAAAAAGTTATTTTTTCTAAACTAGTTTTAAAAAAAATTTTCAAGTCAGGAAATCAGTTAAACACTTTAGTAACATCTTCAATGTGTATTTAACCATCGAATATACGTTGAGGGTGTTACATTTAGTGGTATCAAAGCAAATTTTTAGCCTATTCTGGAGGTTAAACTAAGTCCGATGTTATTTGTTTAAAGTGTACATGCCCCTAGGATGTTATGTTACTGATGTATTGCTTATATAATTTGATGTGGTTGTTTACTAATATGATTCTGAATATGTTATAATAGAAAATGGGAGACGCTGAGGGATCACATCATGTGACGAATCATCATGGCTTGGAAGAGGCTCATAGTGATAGTAATGAGGTGCAAAATGTTCCACCTCCACCTCATGCTCAGGCTGAGCCATCTGTGCAGCAAGGAGCTCCAGCTCAAGAATGCGGAGCTTTAGTTCAAGTGTTAGAGGCGATGGTTAATAGGCTGCAGCCACTTGCACCTGCACCCGTACCGGCTCCAGCTCAAGCACCCGTAAGGGCATCAACTGCTAAAGAGCTTAAGAAAATGGGTGCGCCTGAGTTCCATGGAAAAGGTGGCCCGATGGCCGCAAACTTATAGTTAAATGATGTCAAGGTTATGTTGGACCAGTTAAATTGTTTTGATGCTAAAAAACTAGAAGGAGTTGTATCTCTTCTAAGGGAACATGCTCGTATATGGTGGTGAAATGCCATAGAGCTGGTACCTGCTGAACAAGTAACTTGGACATTTTTCCAAGAAGCATTTAAAGCCAAATATGTTGGTGATCAATTCAAGAGAGAAATGCTTCAGCAGTTCTTGGATCTCAAGCAAGGCAATTGTTAAGTGTTCAAAAGTACTATTTTTATTACACTTTTTACTCATATTATTATTAGACATAGGCTCATATTAGTTGCATAATTAGTCATTCATGCATTAATTCATGTTTCTTTCCACCGTTGAGCTTGATTACATAACTCTGTGATTTTTGTGGAAAAAGATACTACTTTGGGTGTGTTTTTTTGTGTGCATAATCTGTTGCCAAAGCAAGGCTGGAACCAGTTGCCAGGGCAGTGCATGAAGGAGATGCTGACGCAGTTGCCAGGGCAATGCATGAAGGAGTTGCCGAGCTAGTTTCTAGGGCAATTAACGACAATGGAAAAAGATGATGTGGCACTCGAATTGATGACTAAATAAAGCCCAATATGACGTGGAAGAAGATAAATCCTAGAAGAATTGGAGATTCAAAGAGAGATTAAATCCCAAATAAGATAGGAGAAGATCTAGAAGGAATTTAAATATAATAAAGAATTATATTCTTTTAAAGTATTTAATTCCAACTTAACTTCCTCCTTAATAAATACTTTGACCCAGCCATCTCCTATTTAAAGGAGACCAAGCAGTCAAACTCCAAGAGAGCAAGGGGAGAGAGTTTGACAGGAAGAGAGGGGCAAAGAGGAGAGTTCGATTAAAGAGGAGATTTTCCAAAGAGGGTTGATCGATTTCTTCTTCTTCTTCTTTGCTTCCATTAGATTTATAGTTTGGGGATTATTCTTTGTATATCTTTTGAACCCAACCATGAACTAACTTGATTGGTTGGGGTTATTGTGTTTTTGTGGTTGTGAAATCTTTTGGATTTTGTTTAGGTTTTTGAGTTGCAATTCAATTTTCAAAGTTTGTTCATTCTTGGTTCTTAATATTGGTTGCGAGCGAATTGGGAGAGGATCTTGGAATTCAATCATACATTTATCTAATATCGGGAGAGTTAGATTCAAGAAACGAATGAGCATGGTTTTCGTACAAATGGAAGTTGGTGAAGACTAATTCGGCTTAGGGATACGTTACGAATTTCAACGGCTAAGAGGAGAGCAAGATTGGTTGTTGTTCACCCTTGGTTCACGCAGGGATGTATTATCAAGACGTGTGCAATTAACAATATTTCGCGTTAGGGATAATGAGGAATCATTGAAGAACGCCTGAACTTTGGAAGTGAATGCTCAATTGCCCAGGCAATTGACCCATTCTTAATTGCCCAAGCAATTGCCGGAGCATTGCCCAGGCAATCTGATCAGACAACGCAGGGGAGTTGCCCTCGCCACCGACCAGGCAACACGACAGAATTGCCCTGGCAATCAACCAGGAAATTGCAACCAAATTGCCCTGGCAATCCAGCTGCTACTCAATCACCACGACAAACCATTCAATCATCACTCCACAACTCACGATAATCCAACCTAACCTCTCATCCTATCTTTATTTCTTTGTTATTTTATTTTAATTGTTAATTCATCATTACTATTTAATTCTTGAAACATTTGCAGTGACTTAAGCAAAGTGGCCCAAACTAATCCCTGTGGAGATGATACTCGTATCACTTTATTACTTGCGACGTGTATACTTGCACCATTTGCGTAGCACTCAATACGCACAACAAGTTTTTAATCAATGTGGAGAAATGCTTCAATAGTTCTTGGATCTCAAGCAAGGCAATCATTCAGTTTATGAGTATGAGTTGGAGTTTAATCAATTAAGCTGATATGCAACCGATTTAATGCCGATTGAAAAATCTCACTGCGAATGGTTTATTGAGGGGCTTCATCCAAGACCCAAGGAATTACTGGTAGGCATGAACCTATCAGTTTATCAAGATGCGGTGAGTAGAGCAAAAGCTATGGAAAGGGCCTATCTAGAGCGAGTTAGAGCTCAATCATCTCGATCAACTAAAAGACTTGGAGAATCATTTGTTTCAGTACAGTCTAAGAGAGGTAGAGGTTCTCGTCAAAAAAGCAAGACTGGAACTGGATCTATTCATGGAAATCCTTTTTCTAAAAGAACCCAAGCTTCTTAGATGTCTACTGCAAACTCGAAGAAGTTAGAAAAAGCTTCTAAACCAGAATGTGAGCACTGTGGGAGGAAACATGGAGGTGTTAGTGGGATTATTACAGGAGCCTGTTTGCGATGTGGTCAGAGGGGACATTTTGCTAGAGAATGTCCTCAAGGACAGACAGAGAACCCTATCCAGTCAGAACGATCTACAGTAGCTCTACCTAGAGGCCGTGGTCATGGTGGAACTGGACAAGCTAGAACAACAGACCAAGTCAGATCAGAGGTAGCATCAACATGAGAATTTCGAACCACAGCTCAAGTGTATAATACACGCACAGAGGAGGACAAGTATGATTCGAATATTATAGAAGGTACTTTATGACATTTTGGTGAATCTGTGTTTGTTTTAATTGATCCTGGTTCTACTCATTCGTATATTAGCTCCAAACTAGTTACTAAAAGAAGAATTCCTATGGAGACTATTAGTAGTGATGTGATTACCAGTAATCTACTTGGTCATAGTGCTAGAGTGACCCGGATATGTAAGAATTGTCCCTTAGTGATTCAAGAGATTGAATTTCCAGCGAATTTAATGGAGCTACCATTCCATGAATTTGAGATTATTCTGGGAATGGACTGGCTATCTGCATATGATGTAGATGTTAAATGTAAAAAGAAGCAATTAGTACTTCAAGGATCGAATGGTTCTAAGGTGGTTGTAGTGGGAGAAATAAATGATTGCCTAAACTCAGTAATCTCTGCAGCGATGGCTCAGAGGATGTTAAATAATGGGTGTGAAGTATATTTAGTTAATGTGGTGAATACGCAAGTAGCAAACAAGAAATTGGAAGATATCCTAATTGTGCGAGAATTTCTTGATGAGTTACCAGGATTACCTCCAGATAGAGAGGTACAATTTGGAATAGATGTGTATCCTAGAACAGAGCCGGTATCGATGGCATCCTATAAGATGGCGCCAACAGAATTAAGGGAGCTGAAAGCTCAATTACAAGAATTATTAGATAGAGGCTATAATCGACCGAGTGTGTCGCCATGGTGAGCCCCTGTGTAATTCATAAAGAAGAAGGATGGATCTTTACGATTGTGTATAAATTATTGACAACTGAATAAGGTAACAATAAAGAATAAGTATCCGTTGCCAAGAATTAAAGATTTATTTGATTAGCTCAGAGGCGCTGTTGTGTTTTCAAAAATTGATCTTCGATCAAGCTATTATTAGCTAAAAGTTAAGAAAGAAGATATACCAAAGGCAACATTCATGACTCGTTATGGACATTACGAGTTCTTAGTAATGCCGTTTGGACTCACAAACGCTCCTGCCGCATTTATGGACTTGATGAATAGGGTGTTTCAACCCTACTTGGACCAATTTGTAGTGGTTTTTATAGATGATATCTTGGTATATTCTAAGGCTGAAGATGATCATGATCGACATCTACGAGTGGTATTATAGACATTAAGAGATAAATAGCTTTATGCGAAGTTTTCCAAATGTGAATTCTGGCTATCCGAAGTAACTTTTCTTGGACTTGTCGTATCTATTGATGGAATAAGAGTGGATCCCAAGAAGGTACAAGCTATTCTTGAATAGGAAGCACCAGATAATGCCTCAGAAGTTAGACGTTTCATGGGATTAGCTGGATACTATAGAGGATTTGTCTAAAACTTCTCTATCATCGGCATGCCACTTACTCAGCTATTAAGGAAAGTTGTTTCTTTTGTATGGACAGAGAAGTGTCAAGAGAGTTTCGAAAGATTAAAGAAAGTTTTAACAGAGGCACCAATATTAATTCAACCAGAGCCGGGAAAAGAGTACATTTTGTATAGTGATGCATCCCATAATGGTTTGGGATGTGTATTAATGCAATAAGGACGCTTTGTAGCTTATGCATCGCGACAACTCAAAACTCATGAGAAGAATTACCCGACTCATGATTTAGAGATGGTAGTAGTGATTTTTGCACTGAAAATTTGAAGACATTATCTATATGGTGAAAAGTGTCATATATACACTGATCACAAAAGTTTGAAGTACTTGAAGACACAACGAGATCTGAATCTGAGACAACGAAGATGGGTTGAGTTTTTAAAGGATTACGATGTGGTTATTGATTATCACCCTGGAAAGGCTAACGTAGTAGCAGATGCTCTTAGCCGGAAAACATTTTCTATTCTACACGCAATGAATGCACAACTATCTTTGGGAAAAAATGGTTATTTAACAATAGAGTTTCAGCTTAAGCCAACTTTTCTGAATCGGATTAAAGATTTACAGCTTTCAGATGAAGAATGCCTTGAAAAGAGGAAACAAGCTAAATCTGGGGAAGCGCAAGACTATGAAATAAAAGTCTTATTGTTGTTTATACTATTGAGGAAAAGTTTATATTCATGACAATGGTGAACTGAAGAAAGATATTTTAACAGAAGCTTACTAACTATGCACCCAGGAAGTAATAAGATGTATCAATATTTGAAAACCCGCTATTGGTGACCGGGAATGAAAAGTGCAATCTCAGAGTTTGTAGCAAAATGTCTGAGATGTCAACAAGTTAAGGCAGAGCATCAAGTACCTTCTGGACTGTTACAACCTATCTCTATTCCTCAGTGGAAATGGGAAAAAGTAACTATGGATTTTGTAACAGGGCTACCAGTTAGGCCCATCAAAAAGGATTCAATATGGGTCATTGTGGATCGTTTTTCGAAGTCTGCACATTTTATTCCAGTTCATGTGGATTATTCAATGGATAAGTATTGAGAATTGTATATCAGAGAAATAGTACGACTACATGGTGTTTCGGTATCGATTGTATCGGATAGAGACTCGAGGTTTACCTCGAGGTTTTAGGGAGTATTACACGAGACACTAGGTACTAAATTAAATTTTAGTACTTCATGCCATCCCCAAACGAAAGGGCAGTCAGAACGAACAATCCAAATTTTCGAAGACATGTTGCGAGCTTGTATTATTGAGTTCACTGGATCGTGGGAAAAGTATTTGCCATTAGCTGAATTCGCATATAACAACATTTATCAGACAAGCATTAAAATGGCACCGTTTAAAGCACTTTATGGAAGAAAGTGTAGAACTCCTCTTGTTTGGCTTGAATTACAGGATCAAAATGTTCTTAATGACCCAAAAACGGGTGAGATTGATTTAACCCGAGAACTAGAAGATAAGGTGAAGATTATTTAGAATAATCTCAAAGTAGCCGCAGATCGAAAAAAGGCTTATGCAGACAAAAAGAGAAAGGATATTGAATTTGAAGTTGGAGATAAAGTTTTCCTAAAGCTCTCACCATGGAATAAAGTATTACATTTTGGTCAAAAAGGGAAACTAAGTCCCAGATTCATTGGACCTTATGAAATTCTCAAAAGAGTTGGACTAGTGGCTTATCAACTGGCCTTACCTCCAGAGATGAGAAAGATCCAAGATGTATTTCATGTATCTATGTTGCAAAGGTATCGATCAGATCCTTCGCATGTTATCACTCCAAAAGAGATTGAATTGCAACATGATTTAACATATGAATAAGAACCAGTGGAGATTTTATCTTATGGAGTCAAAGAATTGAGGAATAATAAAATTCCATTGGTCAAAGTCATTTGGAGGAACCACAAAGTGGAAGAGGCAACCTGGGAGGCCAAGGAGAAAATGAGAAAGCAGTACCCGAAACTATTTAAATCAGGTAAGTTTTAAAATTCGAGGACGAATTTTCTTAAGGGGAGAATTGTAATGCCCCAAAATTTGCTAAGTTGTTTAAGAGTCATTTAATACTAAGATAATGGCTTAAAAGCTAACTTAGTGACTAGAATGACAAAATATAAAAGTTAGGATTTCTTTAATTATGAATTCTAAGAAAGGAATTTCTGAGAATTTAGAGTACCGTGTGAAAGAGAGTAAGCAAAATAGGGTACTTGCAAAGTTTGGTAATACTACAAGGAAAAATTGGAATGGGACCAAAGTTTGGTAATACTTGCAAAGTTTAGTGACTAAAATGATAAGTTTTCAAAACTTGTATGGTACAAGTCGAAATATTAAAAGTTAAAGGACCAAAGTTGTAATTTCCAAAAAGTTAGGTGTTTTATTTCATAAATAGATAGAGCACCTATTGGTGTAGATCGAATTTGGAATTACGGGTTTGATCCGATATTTCAAATATTGGGAAATAACAGTTAAAGTTTAAGTGAAATTCAGATCGAATAGGATGGGTGACCTATTGGGAAGGTCCCATGTCAGTACTTGAGACAGATAAAAAGGAATCAGTTCGAGTTAATATTATTCGTATAGATAACTAATAAAGGATTATTAAGAGAATTTTATCCGATAAAGATTTCGGGTAAATTTTTAGTATATTAGACCGAGTTAAAATTTCAAGATTTTGATTTTTACAAAATTATGGAATATTTTGTATATCAATAATTTTTATTTGTGGAAGTTAGAAATATGAGAATTTCAGATTTGATCCGATAGTTCGAAAAATGGAAAATTGTAGTAAGTGATTATTAGGTAATCGGATCGAATTGGAATTTCAAAGACTGTTCCATAAGCCATGGGAAATTCATAAAATATTATTTTTATGAATATTTTAATGATTCTAGTTGGATTCTAACTAGACTTGGTTCTATTTTTACAAGATGGCAAATTTAAAAATAAAACATAGTTGGAGGATTATTTGGACTTAAGAAATTAAATGAATTTAATATTCATTTAATTAATACATGTGGCATTAATAAAATAAAAGATGAACAAATTTGTTCATCTTCAATTAGTTGAAGGATTTTTTTTAGGGTTTTGAAATTGATGATGGAAATGAAAGATTTATGATATTAGAAGCTTGATTTTGATGTTAAAATGAAGAATCCTCAACTAGTTCTTTAAGTGTCCATTTTGGTATACATGAGGAAATTTGGAGAAATAAAGTGAAAAATTATCCTAGTGATGGATTTGAAGAGATTATGAATTTAGAAGCTTGATTATGGCATTGGGACCGAAATAAAGTCCTTGAAAAGTTTAGACACCCATTTTGCCATTTAGGAATAAATTGGGGTTTTAAGTGTAAATTTTTGGAAATGAAGAATATATGTTGGAAAAATTATTTTGAGCATATTAGAATATTGTTTGAATGAAAAACAATCTTGGAGAAGTTTAGTGACCATTTCGGCCAAGGACTAAAATAGAAGGGAAAATCTGAGAAAAATTGTAAAAATGTTGGATTGATTAATTAGTACAAGTTACAAACTTTTGTTTGGAATTAGTGACTAAAATGTCACTTTAACAAAGGTTAGTGGATTGACGGACACTGAGTAAAAGTTAATGGAAAATGTTAGAATTATGGAGTAATTGTGATTCGGGCTTGAATAAATTGAAAAAGTTGCAAAATGGTCACTAGGGACCAAAATGAACTTTTCGGCTACTAAGGGAGAAAAAGATAAAATGTTGGTAAATTTCTATATTCGAATAATTGTAATAGTATTTTATAGTTAAACAGTGTTATATTAAAAGAAAAATCTAACATGTATGTTATTGTATATGTTCGATGGGTAATTTGTAGCATTCGAGCAGAACAAGGAAACACAAGATAAAAGAGGCAAGGAAAAAGTAGAGAGCTAGCTTAGTGAGGCCCAATATTTTGCATAGCCGAGGTGAGTGCATTATATGCATGTATGACATGTAAATAGGATGACTTGCGATAAGTCGACCTTGATAATAATGAAAAAAATGTACGTTGATCCAATTATGCAAATGGCATGAAAATTAAATGGCATATGGAATACATGGATAGGCATAATGATTTATCTAAGATAAATCAGATTTTAGATTTTGGGTTTGAACTACCCATTATTGAATTATGGATGATAGTATTGATTGATTGGATATTGAATGTGAAAAATATTGTACTATTATGCCCATGTACTAGTGTGAGACTCTTTGGTATAGTTGGATATCCATAGAGTCTTAGCTGCTACGTCACAACACTACGGTGTGAGATAGACTATTCGGTGTCGAGATAGACTTTACGGAGTCGAGTTAGACTCTACAGAGTCTGTTCAAACACTACGGTGTTACATAGCACAAAATGTGCGAGTATGAGGAGCAAAGGGAGTCCTTGAGTACGTACTCATCTTAGTCGCTTCAATGATGTAGACGCTACGGCATCGTAGACACTACGGTGTCGTGATGACTCGCGTACCGTAGCATCACATGAAATTGTACTTTGGGCTATAATTTAGGAAATGCTTTTTTGCAGGTAGATAGGTTAATATGTCTATCGTATTTATCACCGATAAAGTAAGAATGATGTTATGACTTTGAATATTTATATCTACATGCAACCATTATTCATTGAAATAAGTTAGTTTCTCATTTACCATGACAATTGATGAAATGTTATAAATTATACAGAGAATTGCATGCCATTTTTACAGGAATGGTGATATTTATGTCATTGGTTTATATTGTATTTTTATGCCTCACTAAGTTATACTTAGCGTGTGTTTCGTAATACACGTAGGTCGATTAGGCTAGTAGTATCGAAGAAGGAGCTGCACTTTTGGAAATCGAGATATCGCTTATAAGCAATAGTATGTACACTTACATCTTAATCTAGTGGGCATGTACTCGTATTTTAAATTGCAGTTGTTTGTATTACTAAACCTATAAGCTAGTTTATTTATTTTAAATGGGCTTGTAACTTAAGTATTATGGATGAATAGTATGGTTTAAACTCTTGGCAATGGGATTTGGTATAAATACTTTGTAGTTAATGCTAATCGAGTAGCGATTTTAAAATTTAGAAAGGGTCTAGGTGGTACACATAGTTTATACCTTGTGTTAAATTTTTATATTAATAACTATCTAAAATATTTATTTAACCGATTCAGGATCGAAACTAGGTGTCACTAGATAGGTTTGTAATTTAATGAAAAACCGAGAAAAAGTTATTTTTACTAAACTAGTTTTAAAAAATTCAAGTCAGGAAATCAGTTAAAAACTTTAGTAACATCTTCAATGTGTATTTAATCATCGAATATACGTTGAGGGTGTTACATTTCCTACATACAAGGTTTTAATGCATGACTTGTTATTGTCTTATTCATTTTAAGTACAAACCTAAGTTGGCTCTAATTAATTATATTATTTAGACTATGAATATTATTAAATTAAAAGGTTTTCATGAGATAATGCCAATTGCTTGAGCACCATCCATATATGAAAACCCCTAAGTTAATATTATTCCTTAATTAAATTGTCATTCTAATTAATTAAAGTGCTAACCTAATTAGGGCTCTAATAAAATAATTAAATCATTATCCAATTATAAGTGGAAATGTATATTAAATATACCTCATTAAGACTAATGTTGTGATAACATCCCATTGCAAGCAACGGAACACCATCCAAATTTGAACCCCCAAGGTTTCTATTTAATATACATTTAATTGTCTACAATGTTCTTCCCTAATTTAATTATTAAATATTAATTAAAGAACCTAAAGATCTAAGGCTCTAACAATTAATTTAAACTAGGTGACTAAATTGGCTAAACATTAAAACTATATGCACAATTTTAGAAATATGCATCATACAAATAATTTAGAACAATTAAATTAAATAAACAATTAAATAAATGGATAAATTTAAACAAATTGAAATATTTAAGATAATTTTATTAATTTTGTTGCTAGATTGAAAGGATTGCAAAAGTTGAGATTCAATTACAAAGGATTAGGGACGAAATTGAATGAAATTAGGAACTTAAGGCTAAAAATAAGGAATTTAAGTACTAAATTGAATGAAAGGGAAAGATTGGGCTAAAAAAACAAGATCCGAGAAATAAGGCTTGGATTCTACATCCAACCCGATTCAAAATACAAGGGTTGAGGATTGACCCGGTGCCAAAATAGTACCGTTTCAACTCGGCTATCCATATCCCAAATTTGATCACCGTCCAAGACCTCCGGCCACCATATGAAACCTTCGATCACCTCTAACCTAGCTCTGACCATTGTGCTCTACCGTAGGGCGATTTCTGGCCACCGTGCCGGAAACCTAAAACCTCCCAAAATGCTCAGTTTTTAAGCCTAAACCTATATCTAGTGCCTGATTCAACAGAATCTCTCATCTTCCCTCCTAAATCTAACTACCCAAACCTTATTCTCTCATTTTCGACCCCGTCAACATCTCCGATAGCTTTAAGATAAGACTTCAGCCACTCTAACTTTTATTTTTATGCTTCTATTTTTTATATTTCTGATCTAGACCTAATATGTTTTTTTATCTTATTACAAGAAACAAAAAAGGGGAAAAGTTACCTTCCGGCAACTTTGGCAAGCTTCAATGACAACCCGATCGTCTTCTCCGACGACTCCTGGTCTTCTGGTATGACTCCTCAACTCTTTCTCTCCCTTCTTTTACTGTTTGCAATAATTGCCTAGTTATTGTCGATCATTATTGTTGTTCATTAATTTCTCTCTATTTATAGTTGGTGCAGGTGATAACGTCAGAGCTGTTATCTGTTGACAACTGGCTTGGGAAAAGCTTCAGTCTGTGTGAGGCTTGAATGGTCCAATGGTCGAGTGCCACATGGCCATTTTGGCGGGCTAAAGAAGCACAAATGTGCTTATTGAGCCGGTTCTACCCGAATTGGATTTCAAAATGGGCGGGAAAAAAACAAAAATGTAATGGATTTTGGTTTTTGAATATATTCAGGGCTTTTGGATTGTAATTTGGGCTTTATAATTAGGCTTGTATATAATATCGGACATTCAGACTATATTTTATTTTTATTTGAACTATTATTTATTTATTTAGATTTATTTATATTATTTATTTATATATATAGACCCGGTCAAAATTAGGGTATTACAATCTTGATATGGATATGGGTTTGTGTTGATTCTAATTGATTTAGATCATTTATAATATTTTTTAAAGTTATGAGAAGAGATTAACGAAAGGAATCCCGAAATTAAGTGAATTGATAATTTTCTTGGTTGTAAATAGTTAAATTTTGAGGTGATCTTTGTGTTGAAAGGTTGCTGGAGATATAAGGTTGATATATTGTTGTTTTTGGATGTTAATTGTTGATGTTGTTAAAATAGTTAGGTTTCGACTGGGCTTTGTTTAGGTTGAGTTTGGTGATGATTTCGGATGTTTTAAGGACGCGTTTGATGGTTATTAGTGAGGCAAAGTTGAGGAGATGTGTTGATGTGTTTAGAGATGCATGGAAATGCCTTAATCCTCTGTTTTTGTGTGGGTAAAATAGGGGAGATGGATCCTTCATCCTTTGGAGAGGTTCCGGAGGCTTTGGAAGCTTGATTTTGCATCGGCTAGTGGAGGGTTATGTTGTTGGTGAGTGGAAACGTGGTTTACTACTTTTAAAATGTTTGAAGATGATTTTTGGGAGTTTAGTTTAAGTTTGAAACACTTGTCTAAGCTCAGAAGTAAGTACTGGTTGACCCGCTCTCGTTTTCGGTTTTGCAAAATACAATCTCATGCACATGTTTATGGTTTTGATTACTTATTGTTATATGGATGTTTTAGAAATGAAAGATGTTGCAAATGATCATATATGATGACTATTGAGTATGACAAATGGTTTATGAAAAGAGTTTTGAGAATACTAGAATACATGGTTTAATGTATTGGAAATTGGTTTGATTTGATGCATATGTAAAACACTTAGGTATTGTGGTTTTATAGAGTATATTAGCAAGTGGCTGAGATTAAAAGTTATCGAATATATTTGTCTAGCCATAGGGTTTAAAGTGCACTATATAAGTCGCCACATGAGTGTCGAGGGGTCAAGAGTGTGCCAATTCTCCTGCTGTGGATTTATACATCATAACTGCTGAGGGGTAGTAGTACCATGCTCCAATTCGAGGATGTATGTGAAGTGGTCGAAGGAACTACTTGGGAAATCCGTGTATCCGATGTTGTAATATCCCAATTTTTGGCTAGTGACCAAATTGTAAATTTTGAAAGTTTTGTGGCTAAAGTATAAACTTTGGAAAAGTTTAGGGAACAAAGTGTAATTTTCAAAAGTTGTGTATTTTAACCCCTTACATGAGTAGTTCACCTCTAAGAATGATGTTTTTGTGTTACTCAGATTTTTCGTACGGAGTTTGTATTAATGGCTATAAAGCGATAAAGTTTAGAAAAATATTCGGATAATCGAATCGAATCGAATATCCATGATATTTTGAAGGATGATAAGGCAAGGTTAATTATGTTATTTTACATGTTTAAGATATTTCTTTTGTGTTGGAAGAATATGAACCATTAGATTTAAGTTGATTTTCTATGTTAAATATGAGCCGTTGGATGAAAAATGGCAAGATCGTAATTTTGGAAAAAAATCACAAGGGTAAAGTTGGTAAACTATTAACTCAAGATTAAATCTATACCATTGGATAAAGGATGATGACATGTGGTACATTATGGATTCATTGGATTTGAGGGCAAAATGGTTATTTCACTATTGGGAGGAATTCTGATAATTATCAGAATAATAGACTGAGTTATGAAAATTCAGTCTAAGTCCTTAAGAAAGGAAGTTTTTATGAGATAATAGTATTTATTTTCCGAATGTGAAAATATAGAATTTTTAGAATAAATCCGATAGCTCGGTTAAGGTAAAATTGTTGTAGAAGTATTTAGTGAAATTTTGGGAAATCGGATTGAATTGAAATTTCAGAGACTATTCCATAAGCCATGGAAAATCATAAAATGATATTTATGGAATAGTGGCCGGTTGAGAAGGAACTAATTTAGTTAGATTATAATGGAATGACAATTTTGAAACAAACTAGTAAATAAAGACTAGTTGGAGGGCAAATTGGTCATTTGGCAAGGATGGTAATTTTGAAATATTTTTGAAATGTTGGGGACGTTTTTGGAAGATGAAATATGCATGGATTTAATCTTGGCCCTTGATTGTGGATGAGATTAAATTAGCCATTAGATTTAAAGGCTAAATTGGTAATTTCACTATTTAAATGAATTTAAAATTCATTTAATCGTTACAAGTGTAAAATAATAGAAAAATATGAATAAATATTCATCTTTTTCCAGCCATGTTCCATGGGAGCTAGTGGAAAGAAGAAAATTTTCCCAAGCTCGATTTAAGCCCCGAATCTCGGTTTTCAGGTAATCTTTCGAACTACAAAGTTGTTCTACTCTTCGAGCTCTATCTTTTGATGTAAATAATTCATAGAATAATTGCTTGGTTGATGTGATTTCATATGAGAAAGAAATTAGGGTTTATGAACAAATTGGGGCTTTTATGATTTTATGAATCCATGGTTGATTTTAAGTAGAATCACGCTTATATGATGTTAGAATCATGTTATTGAGTTGGGATTTAAACCCTACATATTTCGGTTTGTATAAAGAAGATTAGAGTTTATGGATTCAAGTCTAACTTAGGGTTTGTGATGTTGGATTAATGATCTAGCAAGCTTGATTTGTTGTTTGGAAACAAAACCCTAAGTTAAATACATAAGGACCATTTCGGCAAGCTTCAAAATTAAGGGACCATATCTGATTTTTATGAATTTGATGTGTATTTATATTATTAATGATGTTAGAGATATGAAAATGAAGTTAGAATGGTAAACCGACGATTAATCACATTAGTGACCATTTTGACAAATTGTCAAACTTGAATGGTCTATTCGGCAAAGAGGATATGTAGAAGGAGTAAATCTATTTTTTAGTTAAAATGATGGAATTAAGGTAGTAATGTTGATTGGAGGACTAATTTACAAAGTTAAGAAGCTTGAATCCTTATATTTGAAATTTTGGTGACCATCTCGACAAATCAAGAGAAATTAGAGAAGTAAAGGTTTAAGCTTACTTTGATGAAGGATGTAAAGAGAACATATGAATACAAGCTTTATTCTAGTCATTTGAAGTAAATTGATGGGTCTAAATTGACAAGTAGAGAAATAAGGAGAAGTTGGTGTAAATTAGAAGTTATTTACGGAAAGTTATGTAAGAATTTGAATTATGGCAGTAAGTTTAAAAATTTACCATAAATTCTACGAAAATGGTTAGATGATGAATTTTATACCGTTGCAAATATTTGTTAGTCTAGTTTTGCTTCCAACAAACGGAAAATAATTTTGAGTTCCGAGTTAAAAGATATGAATTTTTATTCGAATGAAGGTCAGAAAAATTATAGAGCAGTTTTCTGCCTGGACAGTCTTTGACGTGAATTTAGTGATTTTTCATAATTTTTGTAAGTTTTATTAATTTATGTGGCTTATCCCGTTATTGAATCTAGTTTCTCCAGTATAAAGGAAATTAAGATCCAGTATGTATCTTGCCTGTATAAGTAGATCTTTGAAGGTAGCATAAGCTGTCAGAAAATGGAATTTGAAACATTTTTTTAAATGTTAGTTAGCAAGCACGAAAGAATTATTGGAAAAGTTCAAATTGGTCACTAGGGACCATAATGAGTTTTGGACAGTACAAGGAAGAAAGGAAAAATATTTGGAAATTTTATATTCGAATGATTATATTAGACAACATGTTTAAGTTAATGTTAGATTTGAATCTAACAAATATTTTATTTTATTCATGTGATTAATGAAGTCAAGTTCGAATCAAAGAAGGTTCAAGGTCCTATGAAAGAAAAGATCGATCTAAGATTTAATGAGGCATTGTGTTAAGTGGCCAAGGTGAGTGCAATGCATACATAACATGATATATGGATGTTTTATACATCATTAGGAAGACTTGTGATGAGTCTACCTTATTTATATATTGGCATGATATTTATGTCATTGATCATATATTGACACGTTCTAAATATGTCAAAAGTTGAATATAAATGTGTGGATCACTAGTTATATATGATGTTATATTATGAATGTTTTTTTCGGGTATGAACTGCCCAATGTTAAATTATGTTGATATACATTGCCATGGATGAAGTAAATATGGAAAATATGCCCAAGTAAGTCATTGAGAGATAGGGTATAGTTGGCATGCCATAGAGTCCAGAGCACGCTTGTAACCCCCTAAATTTAACCTAATTGCTTAGGTTAAACCTTGTGAGTCAAGTTTGAAAGCTTGTCCCTCAAGTTATAAATCTTAGGTTGAAAGATTATAAAATACGAAATTATTATTAAATTTAAAATTAAACTCAATCGCATTTCATATATTATAAAACACAATCGTATAACCTTGTTCCGATAGTGTGATTAAATATCCGAAAATAACCTTACAAATGCATGCATCCAATAAAACCCAAATTATAAATAGTCCCAATGTCCGAATTACATAAATATCTCAAAATATTTTAAAACATTAATCCGAAATAATTGAAAAGAGTTCATACTGAATAATAAAATATCCGAGTAAAATGTGAGATGCTCCAAGTACCAAGTCACCTAATCAGTCTGAGTATCTGAAAGAAGAAACTATGGGGAGTAAGTTAAAGAGCTTAGTGTGTCTCTAAAGTGTAAGCAACACAAAAACAAAACAGTACTTTTAATTTATGATAAAGTCTTTTTTGAATGCATAATAAATCTGATAAATCCAAATAATAATGTTATGATGTCCAATGCATGACTCAATGCCCAACTATCCGATATCATACAGAGTGGAGGCTGCCCTTGCCAGAGTGGAGGTTTCCCCTCACCTTTTCCGAACATAATTTCGATCCCATGACACATGATATGATTTGTAAAATCATAAATTCAAACTCTTACGAGTGTCTCATTACTAAAAATCCGATGCTTGATTTTAAAACACGATTTAATATGCCATGCATGATATTTTCAAAACATTCTCAAATCACAGTCAATCAGACAATAAATCAAACAAGATATAAAACATTATTTTACAGAATATAACAAAGTAATAAACACACAAATATATGGCACAGAAAGAGAACACACCTTAGCTTAAGCAACTCAACCTATTGTATGACGTGTCTCTCGTGATTAGAAGTACGGGATCCAGTAGTATTGGTACCTATGAGAACAATCCCACGATAACACTATTACTATTATCACTATAATCAAAGAATTATTTCTAAAAACTAATATAACGAAATTTAATGAATACTTATCTGATTCGAATAGTTGATCTTCAAATTAACCGAAGACATAGTTGAATTGAGCGGTGCCAGAGACTCAACAGGGTTTGATCAAATTAAATAAATAAAATAAAAAGAAAAGAAAAGAAAGATGTGTTTTGAATATAAATCGAGAGAGGGAGAGGGGAAGACGGCTGCGGCAAAAATAAACGAAATTGAAGGGGAAGGGTGGCTTATATAACCAAAATTTTGGATAAATTACAAGGAAAGTCCTTGTACTTTTCTAGGGTTCACAAAATAGGTACCTTGTAACATCCCTTTCCCGTATTTATCACCAAATACGAGTCAGTGATGTTACTAACAAAGATTCAACCCTTATATTTTCTTAATATTGAAAATTGGCAGCCTGCACTGCCTTTACTTAAAAATTTATAAAATTTTTTATAGACATCGAAAATTCGTTCCAAAATTTTCTAATTAAACTAGATTCATTAAGCTTTCTAACCATATAAATTATTAGCCTAAATTCATTACACAAAAATTCAAATAAATCCTTAGATTCACGTCACAGCCCAGAATTTCAAAAATTCTGCAACCCTATTTTCCGACCTTTCGTCGAATAAAAATTCATAACTTTTTACATACAACTCAAAATCAGTCACCGTTAATTTTGTAAGAAACTAGACAAAATTTTTAGTTCATACAAATAAGATTCACCATCTAAGTCCAATTGTATAATTTATGCTGAGTTTTCAAACTCACTGCTTTTGCATACACATTTGGACAGATTTTTAATCTTTCTACCTTAAGACCCAAATTTAATAAAACTTAGTCCATTATCATTTATAGACACAATAGAACTTACTAGGTTCATTATCTATATTATCACAACTATTAAACAACCATATTTGGTAATAAGTTATTATAACCCCATTGATTATACATGCCATCTAGTACATTTCTAAAAGAAAGGATGGATGTCATTACATTACTATGAGTATGGAGATGTACCTCCCAAAATATGAAAGTGATGCTCGGCTACTCTTCTCTCGAAGCTCCTTTAAAACCTATGCATGAAATTCATCATACGCTAAGAATATACTTAGTGAGGCAACTACATTTCATTCAAATGCGATTTAACATAGATATCAATATAATAAAATAACAATGCATATGATCACCTACCATTTTATGCATATTAGCATATATGACATGATATATGTATAATAACAAATTACATGGTCATAACCTTGATTCTTACCAATACCATTGCCATATTCATCATCGAGCTTTCAAGCCTTTTTATCCTGTTTTTCAATTCATTTAGCCCAAGTATTGAATTAAGGAAATTTTTGTACGCGAGTCATCCCCCCTATACTTACTTGAGTATAGTATATTATGTACACTTTACTAGAAGTGCCTAGCACCGAAGTGCTTTTGTATACTTACCAGAGTATACAGTTATTAATTATTTTGCACTTTACCTGAAGTGCTTATAATAAATTGCACTCTATCGGCACTACAACCAATAATTTGATAATTTCCCTTTAAGCCCTAAATTCTTTCTCTTAGGGTTTATAAACTAAAATTTGGAAACTTCCACATTTCGTCTCCATTTTCAAAAATATTAATACCAAAATGATCATTGTATCATAGCAAACAACATACCCATACTTCTTGAATATTTTCCAACTTTTCACTTATTTCACCCAATTTACACAATTCACAAATTGGTCCTAAAATGATGTTTTCTTCAATCCAACAACATAATTCAACTTAGAAAACATCATTCTAGTCAAATCCATCATCAAAATAATTTTTTCAAAATTTCCCCTAATATTATTCATTTTGCCGAAATGGTCCCTATAGGTTTATCAAGAAGTTTTCATCATTTCAAGCATCTAAACGACAGTACAACACCATTTCCAACTTGATTAAGCCTTAAACATGAAATCTTAACATGCTATTCAACCACCCTAATCATCAAACTCAGCTTAGAGATATGGAAACTAAGCAAAACTTATGTCAAAAGATAGAGAATTCAAAGGAGATCAATTTCTTATTTCATGTCTCTAACCAAAAACCAAGTAAATCAAGCCAAAAATTGAATTGAAATTTTTTCTCTTACCTTGCTAGGGGTCTCGGCTACTTGGGAGAAAGATGAGCAAATTTCTAGTCTTTTCTATCTTTAATTCTAATGCCAAATGTCTTCTAATTTGGCTATATAAAAATAAAAATCTCTAAAATAGTCAAATGACTATTTCACCCGTTAGTTATAACCAATCACAAGGCAACACCTATATTTTATCCTCTTCCATAATAAATTTTCATTGAAAAGTATAGGTGAAATGTCTAAATGCCATTAATGAAATAATTTATTTTAAAAAATGCCATTCCACCACTTATACAAAATACTGAATAGAATGGAATCTAAACTGATTTAAAAATGATTCAAAACTTCAATGCTATGCTCTTCGGGTCTTTTTAAGACTTCCTTCAAATTTTCATAAAATTCCGAGCTCATACGATTACCCGAATTATACTTAAACTTTAACTGTAATTTCCCAATAATAGAAACATCATATCAAACCATAGCTTTTATATTCGATCCGCACCCTTAGATGATCTATCTATTTATGGAATAAAAATAATTATTGGAAAAATTACTCTATCGGTCCTTGAACTTTTCTCAACTTTTCACTTTTGTCACCAAACTTTAAAACTTTACGTTTTAGTCACCGAACTAAAACCACTAACTTTTGATTCTTTACGTTTTGGTCACTAATCAAATAATGGGATATTACAATTCTCTCCCCCTAAAAAAATTCGTCCTCAAATTTTTAGAACGTACCTAGATTAAACAAATGCGAATACTATTCTTTCATTCGTTCTTCAGTTTCCCATGTGGCTTCTTCCACTTTGTGGTTTTTCCAGAGCACCTTAACCAATAGAATCGAATTGTTCCTCAATTTCTTCACCCCATGAGCTAAAATCTTTACTGATTCTTCTTCAAATGTCAAATCAGGTTGCATCTCAACTTCCATAGGTGAAATGACATGAGAAGGATCCAACCTATATTTGTGAAGCATCGATACATGAAAAACATCATGAATATTGCTCATTTCTGGTGGTAAAGCCAATTGATACACCACTGGTCCAACTCTTTTCAAGATTTCATACGGACCAATGAATCTGGGACTAAGCTTCCCTTTTCTTTCGAATCTCATTATTTTCCTCCATGGTGAAACTTTCAAAAATACCTTGTCTCCTACCTGATACTCAATATCTTTTCTTTTTAAATCTAAATAAGCCTTTTGTCCATCGGAAGCTGCCCTTAGATTATCTCGAATTATCTTTACTTTTTCTTCAACTTTTTGAATCAAGTCAGGCCCAATAATCTTACGGTCTTCCAACTCAAACCAATTTAACGGTGTGCAATCGGGTACCCAAAGCTTCCTGTAGTGCTTTATAGAATCTAGAAGTAAACCTGGGATATCTGTCAAACATAATGGAAATAGGAACTCTATGTAGTCTAACAATCTCCCGAATATACAACTCTGCATATTTACTCAAAGAGAAATCGGTTTTGACTGAAAAGAAATGTGCTGATTTGGATTGAGTCTTTCCTACTTGGTGTCAATGGTAATCCAATTACAAAGTCCATAGTCACTTTTTCCCATTTCCATTCTAGAATAGCGATTGGTTAAAGTAACCCTGATGGCACTTAATGTTCTGCTTTAACTTGTTGACAAGTTAAGCATTTATACATGAATTTCGTTATAGTTCTTTTCATTCCTGGCCACCAAAAATGGCTTTTCAAACCCTGATACATTTTATTTCCCCCCGGGTGCATCGTTAAAGGACTATAATGTGCTTCTGTAAGGATTTCCTTTTTCAATTCTTCATCTTCAGGAATATAAGCACGTCCTTTATAATATAAACATCCATTGGACTTCACCTCGAAGTTTGAAGATTCTCCCCTTTCAATTTCCTTTTTCTTTTCTAAACATTTTTCACCTTTTTCTTGTGATTCTTTGATTTTGTCTATCAAAGTAGACCTGATATTCAACTCAACAAGTAAAGCACCATCATCCAATTTGATAATTGAGCGTTTGATATCCGTAGAGCTGAAAACATCTTTCACTAAGTGCATCTGCCACTATATTAGCCTTTCCCGGTTGATAATTAATAATTGCATCATAATCCTTAATTAGCTCGATCCATCGCCTTTGTCTTAGATTCAACTCCTTTTGCGTTAAAAGATATTTTAGGCTTTTATGGTCTGTGTATATATAACATTTTCACCGTATAAGTAGTGGGGCCAAATTTTTAAAGCAAAGACAACCGCAGCTAATTCCAAATCGTGAGTAGGATAGTTTCTCTCATGAGTTTCAAGCTGCCTAGAAGCATAAGCCACCACTTTCCCGTCTTGCATAAGTACATAGCCCAAACCATTGTGTGATGCATCACTAGACACCACAAAATTCTTACCCGATTCAGGTTGAACTAACACCAGAGCTTCTGTCAAGACTTTCTTCAATCTTTCAAAACTTTCTTGACATTCTTTAGTCCATATAAAAGGTATATTCTTTCTGAGCAGTTTGGTAATAGGTGCAGCAATCATCGAGAAATCTTTCACGAACCGGCGATAATATCCTGCCAATCCAAGAAAACTTCTAACCTCTACAATATTTTTAGGAGGTTTCCACTCCATGATAGCTTGAATTTTCTAAGGATCGACCCAAATTCCTTCAGCCGATACTATATGTCCAAGAAATGTCACCTCAGAAAGCCAAAACTCATATTTAGATAGTTTGGCATATAACTTATTCTCTCTCAAGATCTGAAGAACAATTCTGAGATGAACATCTTGTTCCTCCTTGGTTTTAGAATAAACCAGGATATCGTCTATGAATACCACTACAAACTGATCCAAGTATGGCCGAAAAATTTAGTTCATCAAATCCATAAATGCTGCTGGGGCATTAGTTAATCCAAACGGCATTACCACGAACTCATAATTTCCATATCGAGTCCTGAAATCTATCTTTGGAATATCCTGCTCTTTAATCTTCAATTGATGATAGCCCGATCGAAGATCAATCTTAGAGAACACTGCTGCCCACTTTAATTGATCAAAAAGATAATCAATTCTTGGTAATGGATATTTATTCTTTATCGTCACTTTATTAAGCTGACGATAATCAATACACAATCTCATTGATCCATCTTCCTTCTTTACAAATAATACAGGTGCTCCCCATGGTGATATACTTGGCCGTATAAAACCTCGATTCTGCAATTCTTGTAGCTGTGATTTGAGTTCCCTGAGTTCAACAGGTGCCATACGATATGGTGCAATTGATATAGGTGTTGTACCGGGTAAAACATCAATTCCAAATTCTACCTCTCTATCTGGAGGTAATCTCGGTAATTCTTCTAGGAATACATCTGGAAATTCCCGCACCGTAGGTATATCTTCTATTTTCATTCCCTGCTTCAAGGTATCAATTTCGGGAGTTGGATCTATTTCACAGCCATCCATCAACATTTCATTCGCAACCACAACGAAAATAACATCACTCCGATGATTCGACTTCTTGCCCACGAATATTATTCGTGATCCATTTGGTGCCTTTAAAATTAATCTTTTTAATCGGCACTCCACCACAACATCATATATAAATAACCAATCCATCCCCAATATTATTTCGAACTCACAAAAAGGTAATTCCATAAGGTCAACGGGGAAATCCACACTCTAAATTTTAATAGGACACTGATGGAAAATCCTCTTGACCTTAGCACTCTGGCCTACTGGATTGGTTGCTACTACCTCACTCGTAATTAGTTCTACTGGAATGTTTCTTTCTAGTATGATTCTAGAACTAATATATGAATGAGTGGAACCAGGATCAATTAATGCAAAAATAGTTCTATTAAAGAGTTCAAGCATACCTGATATCACATCAGGATCATCTTTACTCTCTGTGGTCTTGATGTTATATACACGAGCAGGAGCTTTGCCTTTCAGACTCGATGCAGCTTCCGATGCACCTTGGTGGGAATTCCAACCTCGGTTCCCTTTATTTCTCTGAGAAGCAGCCACCGATTGGTTCTCTTGTAATTCTAGACAGGCTCGTTTGAAATGACCCGGCTTCCCACATTGATAACACACTGTATCCGGTGCATACCAACATCGACCAGGATGTCTTCTTCCACAAGTCTTGCATTTAGGTCTATTCCAAAATCCTTCACCTTTACTTCCACTAGTTTTATTGTGGAATTGTTTGGATTTACCAGTAGAAGAATTCTTCTTTACGGATGACATCGACCCAATTGATCCTTGCTGCTGAAATTCTTTACCCCTTTTAGACCAGGGTAAGACACTGGGACCTCCAGGTCGCTTAGTTGACTGTGCTTTCTTCTCAGAAGCTTCTTCTTGTTCCACTATTTCCATTCCTTTAGCTCAGTTAACCGCAACTTGAAATTCAGATAAATCGAGAGCAATCAAGACTTTCTTATACTCCGGATCTAGGCCTCCCAAAAATTTATTAACTCTGTGCTTCTCAGTCGGAAGGAGCTTTGCAGCAAACCATCTAAGCTTATTAAACTTACACTCATACTCATATATCGATCTGCCTGCTTGCTTTAGATTCATAAACTGAGTCCTCATATCCTCGATGAAAACATCACCAATGTACTTGTTCTGGAACTCTTTTAAAAAGAATTCCCAAGTAACTCGTTCCCAAGGAATCTGAGTAGTAATGGTGGTCCACCAAATTTGAGCAGGCCCCATCAGAAGTGATGTTACACCTTCTAGTCTTCCTTGATCATCACACCGGATAGAGTCCAACATGATTTTAACATCATTTACCCAAAAGTCCACAGACATCGGATCAACATCAGAATCACCTTGAAACTCTGATGCCTTCAACTTCCTCAACCCCCTTGGCACAGACACTGGTTTCGGTCTATTTAAGATATCATCTAATGCCTGCAGGAACAGTCTACGATCTTGAACCGGCATGTTTTGCTGTCCTTGTGCAGGTGCCTGACCTTGATATTGCTTCTGAGGTACATTCTGATTTACCTCGTTACTTCCACTCTGCACAGGAACCTCCTGTTCAAACGCATGTCTAGAACCCTGATGGTCCGACATCTGAACAGAACACATTTTCAACAAGTTTCTTAATATAGAGTAGCATTACTAATTATAGAGCATCAGATTATCTGCACATAATCATTAGTAATTATGACATCCGAGTGGCATGTATACAATTTCCACTCATTTTTAAATTCAATTTCTATCCAGAATCGAATAAACCCAAGGCTCTGATACTAATAAATGTAACATCCCTTTCCCGTATTTATCACCAAATACGAGTCAGTGATGTTACTAACAAAGATTAAACTCTTATATTTTCTTAATATAGAAAATTGGCACCCTGCACTGCCTTTACTTAAAAATTTATAATTTTTTTATAGACATCAAAAATTCGTTACGAAATTTTCTAATTAAACTAGATTTTTTAAGCTTTCTAACCATATAAATTATTAGCCTAAATTCATTACAAAAAAATTCAAATAAATCCTTAGATTCACGTCACAGCCCATAATTTCAAAATTCTGCTACCCTGTTTTCTGACATTCCATCGAATAAAAAATCATAACTTTTTACATACAACTCGAAATCAGTCACCATTAATTTTGTAAGAAACTAGACAAAATTTTTAGTTCATACATATAAGATTCACTATCTAAATCCAATTGTAGAATTTATGCTGCTTTTTCAAACTCACTGCTTTTGCATACACATTTGGACAAATTTTTAATATTTCTACCTTAAGACCCGAATTTAATAAAATTTAGTCCATTATCATTTATAGATGTAATAGAACTTACTAGGTTCATTATCTATATTATCACAACTATTAAACAACCATATTTGGTAATAAGTTATTACAACCCCATTGATTATACATGTCATCTAGTACATTTCTAAAAGAAAGGATGAATGTCATTACATTACTATGAGTATGGAGATATACCTCCCAAAATATGAAAGTGATGCTCGGCTACTCTTCTCTCGAAGCTCCTTTAAAACCGACGCATGAAATTCATCATGCACTAAGAATATACTTAGTGAGGCAACTACATTTCATTCAAATACGATTTAACATAGATATCAATATAATAAAATAACAATGCATATGATCACCTACCATTTTATGCATATTAGCATAATGAATGATATATGTATAATAACATATTACATGGTCATAACCTTGATTCTTACCAATACCGTTGCCATATTCATCATCGAGCTTTCAAGCCTTTTTATCATGTTTTTCAATTCATTTAGCCCAAGTATTGAATTAAGGAAATTTTTGTATGCGAGTCATCCCCCCTATACTTACTTGAGTATAGTATATTATGTACACTTTACTGGAAGTGCTTAGCACCGAAGTGCTTTTGTATACTTGCCAGAGTATACATTTATTAATTATTTTGCACTTTACTTGAAGTGCTTATAATAAATTGCACTCTACCAGGAGTGCTAAAATGTTTATACAGCTGTTTATGACTCTATGGATATCCAACTATACTTTTAATTTCCTATCTCATACTTTGGGCTTTATGTTAATCATAATCTCATACATGGCAACATATATACATATTAAGCCATTTCTACACAAAAATAACATTCCATGAACAAGTAGTGATCTATGCATGTATTTTCAATTCTTGACATATTTTTAACATGTCAATTATATGATGAATGACATAAAGATCACGCATTGCACTCACCTTGACACTTTCAAAAGTAAACTTTATACTAGCCTCACTAAGCTTGTTTGCACTTTTATCTTCTTTCTTCACTTGTTTGATCTCGAACTAGCTTGTTATCTGTATGTACATTAAATACATGACACAAGCAACCTTAAGTACATGTCCAAACCTTACTAATACATGTACATACCAATATGGAAAAATTAATATTTTCAACCAAGTACTTATTTGTAACCACCATGCTCCCAATACTTTAATCTCATCTCAAATTACACACTACAACCAATAATTTGATCATTTCCCTTTAAATCCTAAATTCTTTTTCTTAGGGTTTATAAACTAAAATTTGGAAACTTCCACATTTCATCTCCATTTTCAAAAATATTAATACCAAAATGATCATTGTATTATAGCAAACAACATACCAATGTTTCTTGAATATTTTCCAATTTTTCACTTATTTCACCGAATTTACACATGATGTTTTATTCAATCCAACAACATAATTCAACTTAGAAAACATCATTCTAATCAAATCCATCATCAAAATAATTTTTCAAAATTCCCCTAATATTATTCATTTTGCCAAAATGGTCCCTATAGGTTTATCAAGAAGTTTTAATTATTTCAAGCATCTAAACAACACTACAACACCATTTCCAACTTGATTAAGCCTTAAAACATGAAATCTTAGCATGCTCTTCAACCACCCTAATCATCAAACTCAGCTTAGAGATATGGAAACTAAGCAAAACTTATGTCAAAAGATAGAGAATTCAAAGGAGATCAATTTCTTATTTCATGTCTCTAGCCAAAAACCAAGTAAATCAAGCCAAAAATTGAATTGAAATTTTTGCTCTTACCTTGCTAGGGGTCTCAACTACTTGGGAGAAAGATGAGCAAATTTCTAGTCTTTTCTATCTTTAATTTTAATGTTAAATGTCTTCTAATTTGGCTATATAAAAATAAAAATCTCTAAAATAGTCAAATGACCATTTCACCCCTTAGTTATAACCAATCACAAGCCAACACCTATATTTTATCCTCTTCCATAATAAATTTTCATTGAAAAGTATAGGTGAAATGTCTAAAATGCCATTAATGAAATAACTTATTTTCAAAAATGTCATTCCACCACCTATACAAAATACTGAATAGAATGGAATCTAAACTGATTTAAAAAAGATTCAAAACTTCGATGCTATGATCTTCGAGTCTTTTTAAGACTTCCTTCAAATTTTCATAAAATTCTGAGCTCACGCGATTACCCGAGTTATACTTAAACTTTAACCGTAATTTCCAAATAATAGAAACATCAGATCAAACCATAGTTTTTATGTTCAATCCGCACCCTTAGATGATCTATCTATTTATGGAATAAAAATAATTATTGGAATAATTACTCTGTTGGTCCTTGAACTTTTCTCAACTTTTCACTTTTGTCACCAAACTTTAAAACTTTACGTTTTAGTCACCGAACTAAAACCACTAACTTTTGATTCTTTACGTTTTGGTCACTAATCAAATAATGGGATGTTACATACCTAACATCAATATATGTGATTTATATGTGATTAAGCTTATGAGCTTTTGGAATAAATGGCAAGTATATTGGTAAGAACTTTATATGTGATTTATATCATGTTAATATATGAATAACATGATGGATTTGCATGTCTAGTGATCATGATGCATTTATGCATGTATGGCATATTATGACAAATGCACAAGCATGAAAGTCTTATGAAATTAGTGTGTAGTAAACCATTACTAATGCAATGTGAAAGTTGATGCTTTGACATATATATCATGTTATATAAACATAGCCATGAAGTTGAATAAAGTTTAAATTATTGTTATTAACTTTCTTTATTGCCTCACTAAGTTCGTACTTAGCGTGTGTTTGATTGTGCACATGTAGGTAAATCAAGATGAGAGTGAGAAGAACATTGCATCAATATTGGAAAGCTCAACAAGTAATTACAATAATAACATCCTAATTAAGGTTTGATTATTACAGTGGCATGTATACTTGCTAAACCTATTTGAGTCATGATTGGCCTTTAAAGTTCGTTATGGTTTCATAATAAGTGGCATTTTTGAAAAGATTCAAAGTTAAAAGTAACCACAGGTGATGAGTTGCATGCTAAGATAATTGAGAGCATGTATATTTAATGATAGAAAAGTTGTGACATTCCTGATTTGTGTTCGTCGTATGAATATGAAAAGGGGTGTTATATTTATTGGTATCAAAGCTATAGGTTTAGCTGGTTCTGAAGCTAAACAAAGTGCGGTAAAGGTCAAAAGTGTATACATGCCACTAGGATGTTAGAATTACCGATGATTTTACTTCTTGGAATGTATGCAATTGCTTACTTCATTATGATAATAATGTTAAATTCCAATTTGTGAGGGTAAAAGAATCGTGTAAGGTGTTTAGGCATGTAGATCAACAAGAGATTCAGGAGAGTGATAAGGTTAATGAAAATATTCTACCCTCAGCTTAGCATGGTGTAGAGGCACTAGAGTAACATGATATGCATGTTATGGATTAAGAGCTTTTCTTCCAGACATTAGATGCGATCATGAATCAGTCTGCTTAGGCACCGATTGCAAAAGAACTGAGAGTTCTGGCACACTAGATTTTTAGAGAGATAATAATGGAGATCCTATGATTGTTAGTCTATGGTTTAATGATATAAAAGTTATGTTGAAGGAACTTTGTATGGATTATCAGAGGAGACTCAAAGAAAAAGTATTATCTCATCTAAAAGGATTAGACCCGTATTTGATGAAATAGTGTTACGATACATACTCAAAAGTATATTAACTAGAAGTTCTTTCTTTGAGTGTTCCGTAAAAAAGTTTATCCTAGAGATGCAACGAAATTTCTTGCATCTTAATTAGGGCAATTAGATTATTTACGGGTATGAGTGCAAGTTTAATAAACTGAGCTGGTTTGCTTCTAACTGCTTCCTATAGATAGAAAGAGAGCCTGTTATGACAACTCATAGAGGGCTGGAGGTCAGGTACAAAGAAGTACTAACTACCCTATGTATTTCAAAATTTCATGAAGCAGTAATTTATGCCAAAGGCAATGCAAAGGGCTCAGAATGAGAAAATTCTAAACAGAGGTCACAGCTCGTAAAGAGGAATAGTGAATCATTATGTATTTCACCACTTCTAAAAAGTGGTGAGGATACCTGGCAAAGATATCAAGCTGAATTTATTACATAGTTCCGCTAAGAGACCAGGACAAGGAAAATTAAAAACTCTCTGACATTTATAATTAATGTTGGAGATTCAAGAAAACTACAAAACCAATCATGTGAGTGTTGTGATAATTGGCATGCATGAGCATGCAGAGTTTTTATTAGAATCTTTTACCAATATGAAAATTATTTAACTTATCCTATGGATACTGAGCATCAATGTAACACCCCCACCCGATTTAGTAGTAAATCAACTGAGGAGCGTTACGGGGAACACTGGAATCACGAATAATTTAAATTTTTTCAAGAACTCATCCCTAATAGACGAGTTGAGTGTCTAGCAAGCAAGCAACTTAGACAATTACAATTGATCATATAAGCAAGATAGATTTATCATTCTTGTTCATTATATGCCAACCCTTGATTAGTTATTTTCAAGTTACATTCAAAAATTAATAACTACTTAGTCATGTAGGCATATTTAACATTCAAATGACATTCTTAACTAGCAAGGCATTCACAATCAAGTATACAAGTATGGCCATCTTATTATTCATTTAGGGTTACCACTTAGATTATTCATTTTCAAATCTACATTCATGCGATCATATAAAGCTTTCAATTAGCATACCTAGACTAGCATGTTTCATTTTAACTCAATCTCATTCCATTCAAGACATGTAAATATTTCATGTAAGATTAACTAAACACGATCATATGTACATGAAATCTAACATATTTCAAGCAAGCATATCATGTTTCATAGACATTATAGGTCATTCAAGGTTAACTACTATTTAGGCATGTGAACAAGCAAAGCATGTACATTTGATCCCTTCCTATTCGGCAATAGCAAGTTCTAGCATATCATAAAATAGTTTCCTCATTCATCGAGTCTTAATGTCATGTATAGGATTAGGCAAGAATGTGTACATTTCATTTCAATTTCCATATACTCGCAGCAAATCAAGTGTATGAGAGCATTTATTCGAATCATACTTCAAGTAGCATGCATGGTTTCATTATTTATCCATTTGGCAATTCAAGTTCATGTATACACAAATTATCTAAAATATTTATTCAAGCATTTATATGTTCATCCAAGGCATTTCGACTAGCATACTTGACTAGGACATACTCAATTTAAACTCATAATATATGAGCAGCTTAATCCATTTAATCTACATGAGAATTATGTCATTACATACTCCAAATTTAGCATTTAAGCTTTCATAACATTATAGGCCAACTCAAGTTCATATATACAACTTTCAAGTAACATAATGCATGTCCTAGCTTACTATATACAAGACTAGGTGTCACCAACCACTAGGAGCATTACAAACAAGTAACTGCTCGCTACTGGAACTGGATAACAGAAAGAGCGGAACGGAAAGAAAGAGGGCATGTCTCACTAGCAAGACAAAAAGGGTGAACGCCTAGCGTGCCCCTTTTATTACTAGGTTGGGCAAGCTTTCACAGAAAGAACACCTATGGCTTTTCACACTGAACTTCTCGCGTTTTGCTATTAGGAAGAAGTGCTTAAAAAAGTTTATATTGGTTCTTCCCCGGCTCTTTAAAGCTTAGTAGGTAAGGCGCTGCTTATTGAAGGGGATGTTCTGGTCGAGGTCGAACAGTCAGAATACATGAATGCAAAGACTAAATTAGCCTTGCTTGCTGAATTGACATGTAAGGGTAAAGAAAGGACCTGGGCTGAGATTTCCTTCATACTTATACTTTTTCTTGTGTCTTACTTCAAGCTCGGGAAATCTGACTTCGAGATCAAGTAATTCACCTTGAAGGACCTCACCTATGGTTTAGGAAGAGAGGAAACGAGAGTGATAAGTACGATATGTACTTAGTGAGGTAGTACTAGTTATAACCAATTATTATGTCATGTCTCCATTAATCAAGTAGCCTTAATAAGATTTATAGCATTTCAAATCAAGCAAAAATCATGAACTCATGTATCATCATACTTATGGCAATCAACTATCAAGGCAAACAATTGTTAAGTAACCAATTTGTCAAGCAAATCAAGCAGCATGGTAAGCTTATAGTAATTATCAAGTAAACATTTTCTAGTATCATTCGAATAGCAAGATAGCATGACAAGCAAAATCATAGATCACAATTCAATGTTCAATCATTTCAAGTCAACCGATAGCATGTTTAAGCAAATCGCAACATTTCCAAGTCGTAACATAATCACAATTTATTTCAAGTATATCACTCAAGATATTTCACAAGTTATACACATTGATTCATGTGAGAGTATAAGTCCATTTTGAATAGCATTTCATGTGTCAAGTTTATCAAATGTACAAGTATACATTTTAAGTAGCATGTAAGCCTTAATTATTTCTTGTTTACTTTCTTTAATTTAAGCCTTAGTACTTAGCTGTCCATTATACATGTTTATACCTTCTTGTAATGCAAAACGGTCCATGATGACCTCTAATTTATTCAAATCTATCCATTTTACATGTTTATATGTTTTAACATTTCAAGACAGTTCATAATTTAGTGTACAAGGTATATATGGCAGCAACACTCAAGCAATACATGTTAATCACATAAAACAATCCATATTTTCATGTACAAGGTGTACATGGCAGCAACACTCAAGCAATACAAGTTATCACATAGAACAATCCATATTTTCATGTACAAGGTGTACATGGCAGCAACACTCAAGCAATACACATTTTTATCAAGTCAAGTATAACCATAATGCATTTCAAGCTTTTCATTCAAGACAAGTTTACATTAGTACTCATGAATTCATGTAAAATCAAGATTTATTTAAATTAATAATCATGTGACAAGAAGTTTGCGTAAATAAGTCAAGTAATATGTTCAAGTAATCAAGTTTGCATGTCAAGCAATTCAGGCAAACCAATCAAGTAAGATTAGCTCAAGTGAGACCATAAGCCATTCCAAGCAGCAAATCATACAATACAAGGTCCAAGCATAAGCAATTATCATTTCAAGAGTTTCATGTCAAGAATCAAGCATTACATGTCAAACAATTTGAGTATTTCAAGGATTCGTGTCAAGTGATTCAAGTGTTCAAGATTTCTTGTCAAGTCATTTAAGTATTTCAAGATATAATTAAAGTATTCAAGATTTTCTTTTGAATTTCTTATTCAATTTCTCAATAAGGTTCATATCTTTTTAACATGTTTGCCTTGGATCACAATTGGTCATGATTAACATTGGTCTGTGTTTGACCATAAAGGTCCAAGAAATATTTAGCTTAAAGCACATAGCAATGGCTAATATCAGAAACATGTAACCCTATACTTCACACTATCCAATCAACTATTTCCAATCTCCATACAACTTCCCTGTTACCTCCAACTGTCCCCAATAACATATTTCATGTAATGGGGTGTACCCATGAGCCGTGGCTCATGGACCGTAGTCCCAAGTATACCATGTATCATACCATTGTATCCAAGGACTTCCATTGTAGGCAATTTAAGTCTTTTAAATCTTTAAACTTTCATTAGAGGGGTATTCTTATACTTTAAAGCTTGTTGTTGTTTCTTATATTTTATGCTTTCATGTTCAAGACGAGACAATTCATATTCGAGAATTACATTCAAGCAAGTTATAGCAATATCATGCTTAGCCCTTAGGCTAGTTGAGCCTTAACTCTTTATTTCAAGTAATTCATGCTTACATCAAGACATCATGTAATTCAAGACCCTTTTCAATTAAGTATGTCAAGATTAACTTAGCCCTTAGGCTATTTGAGCCTTAGCTCATCAATTACTTTTCATGTTTTCAAGTGTTTCATGTTCAAGGCAAGATAATTCATGTTCAAGGATCACACTCAAGCAAGTTATATCAAGGTCAAGCTTAGCCGTTAGGCCAATTGAGTTTTAACTCATCATTTTGCAAATTAACTTGTTATTCGAGTAAACATTTTACATATGCCATCTTAGGCATCAAGCAAGGTCTTTATTTCATGACTTAATTCATGTTATCAAGTATTTTCATCATAGAATCCATACAAGCAAGCATTCGATGGTTCACACCCAAGGCATTAAGAATCAAGCATTTCAAATAAGTCACATTTCACGTACAAGGATTCAAGCATTTCAATTAGCAATCATTTCAAGCAATTCAAGTGAAAAACTTTTCAAATAGCAAGTATTATAATAAGTCATTACTTTCTTTGATAGATCTGGTTCTACACATTTATACATCTTACGCGGACTTGAACGTTTGCTTGATATACATGTAGAAGTGTTAGATGTGGGTTTGCAAGTAACTAGTTCTTTTGGTGAGATGGTAGTCGCTAGAAGGTTGTTCAAGAGATGTCCTTTAATGGTTCAAGGTCATATGTTTGCGCTTGATTTGATGGAGTTGTCGTTCATGGTTTTCATGTAATCTTAGGGATGGATTGGTTGTCTAAACATAGGGTGGTGGCAGATTTTAAGACCAAGCGGGTTTTATTGAGACTTGCTGAAGATTATAAAGTGGTGGTTGTGGGCAAGAATGTTAAATTCTTGTCCAATTTATTTCAGCTTCAGAAGTACGAAAGTTGTTGGAGCTTAGGGGTCCAACATATCTGGCTTATGTTATGAACCTAAATATGAAAGAGTTGCACGCCCAAGATATCTGCACCGTTTGTGATTTTCCAAGGGTGTTTTTAGAGGAGTTACATGGATTACCACCAGATAGGAGGTAGAGTTTTGTATTGAGGCATATACAGATACGACTCTAGTGTCAATTGCATCGTATCCCATGGCATCGAAGGAGTTGAAGATGTAGCTTTAGGAGTTGCTGGATTGTGGTTTCATCTAACCAAGTATGTCATCGTGGGGAGCACTAGTGTTGTTCATGAAAAAGAGGGATGGCGCAATGAGAATGTGAATTGATTATCGACAACTGAACAAGTTAATGATTAAGAATAAGTATCATTTGCTGAGGATTGATGATTTGTTTGATTACTTTTAGGGTGCTACAGTGTTTTCTAAGATGGATTTGAGATTTGGGCATTATCAATTGAAGGTGAAAGATAAAGATGTGCCAAAGATAGCTTTTCGTACGCGTTACGAGCATTATGAGTTTTTAGTGATGCCATTTGGGTTAACTAATGCGCTTGTAGCTTTTATGGACATAATGAAACATGTATTCCATGAATTCTTGGATTAATTCATGGTAGTGTTCATCGATGATATTCTCATGTACTCTCATACCGAGGAAGATCATGATCGATACCTACGGATTGTGTTGCAAGTTCTGTTGGATAATAAGTTTTATGCCAAGTTGAGCAAATTTAAGTTTTGGATTAAGCAAGTAGTTTTTCTTGGTCATGTTGTTTCGCCAGAAGGTATCTGTACGGATCTGCAAAAGATTGAGGTGGTTGTGAATTAGAATCAACCTAAGTTAGTAACAGAGGTTCATAGTTTTTGGGGTTAGTAGGGCATTATCATCGTTTTGTGGATGGTTTCTCAAAGATTTCAACTCATTTGACGAAGTTGTTGCTAAAGGATGTAAGTTTTGAATGGACGGAGAGTAGACAACAAGATTTTGATAAGTTGAAGGAAGCTTTGACGCAAGCTCCAATCTTGATTCAACCTGAGTCGGGGAAAGAGTTTGTAGTTTATAGTGATGCATCCTATGTTGGTTTAGGGTATGTGTTAATGCAAGGGAGTAAAGTTGTGGCTTATGCATCTAGGCAGTTGAAGGTGCACGAGCGCAACTATCCTAAGCATGATATAGAGCTTGCCGCGGTGGTGTTTGCATTGAAGATTTGGAGGCATTGTCTTTATGGTGAGAAGTGTATTGTGTACACAAACCACAAGAGCTTGAAATATCTAATGCCGTAAAAGAAGTTGAATCTTAGGCAACTGAGATGATTGGGGTTGCTCAAGGATTATGATTTGATGATAGAGTATCATCCATGTAAGGCTAATGTTGTAGCCGGCGCCTTGAGTAGGAAGGTTGCAGTAGAGTTATGGGTAATGTTTGCTTGGTTGAGTGTGACGCGAGATGGTAATTTGTTGGCCGATTTGCAAGTAAAGCCATCGTTGTTGTAGTTGTTCAAGGAGAAACAACCGTATGATGATTCGTTGGTACCGCATGTTAAGGATATTATGGATGGCAACTAGACAGAATTTTGTTTTCATAATGAGGGTGTTTTGTGTTTCAAGAGTTAAGTGGTTGTGCTGAAGGATATGGAGTTAAGACACACTATCTTGACTGAAACACATTCGAGTCCTTTTACTATGCATTCGGGTAGTACAAAGATGTATCAAGATTTGAAAAAGGGATGTTTTTGGGTTGGTTTGAAGAATGATGTAGTGTATTTTGTTGCTCGTTTTATGGTATGTCAGCGTGTTAAGGCCGAGCATCAATTTCCTTTTGGTTTGTTGCAACCGTTGAAAATTTTGGAATGGAAGTGGGAGAGAATTACCATAGATTTTGTAACCGGTTTGCCTTTGACGCTATCAAAGAAGAATTTTGTATGAGTGATTGTGGATAGGTTTACAAAGTGATCACATTGTTTTGGCTGTGCATACGACGTATACCTTGGATAAGTTGGCGGATTTGTATGTTGCTAAGATTGTGAGATTTCATGGGGTGCCTAAGTCTATAATATCGAATAGGGATCTGCACTTTACAACGAGGTTTTTGGAGTGTTTGCATAAGGCTTTGGGTATGCGGTTAAATTTCAGTACTTTGTATCATCCTCAAATGGATGGTCAGTCTGAACGCGTTATCAATGTTTTGGAAGATATGTTGCGGTGTTACATCATTGATTTTCAAGGAACGTGGGAGAAGCAACTACCATTGGTGGAGTTTGCCTATAATAATAGTTATCAGGCTAGTATTCAAATGGCTCTGTATGAAGCTTTGTATGGTAGGAGGTGTCGCACTCCACTTTATTGGGCTGAAGCGGGTGAGAAGTATATTTCACTGCCTGATGTGTTGAAGGACACTAATGAGAAGGTGAAGCTTATCATTTGAAGGCGGCTTCAGATCGACAAAAGTCATATGCTGACTTGAGGCATCAGGAGATTGAGTTTGTGGTTGAAGATAAAGTGTTTTTTAAGGTTTCGCCTTGGAAGAAGGTAATGAGGTTTGGAAATAAGGGTAAGTTGAGTCCAAGGTTCATTGGGCCTTATGAGGTGTTGGTCCAGTTGCTTATAGGTTGAGGTTTCCTGCGGAGTTGGAGAAGATACATGATGTTTTCCATGTATTGATGCTTCGAAGATAGAGATCAAACCCATCGCATGTGATGCTTGTTGAGGAGATTGAGCTAAATCCATATTTGACCTATGATGAGGAGCCGGTGAAAATTCTAGATTATAGCATCAAGGTTCTTCGTGGAAAGACTATTGAGCTGGTGAAGGTGTTATGGCGACATCGTGATGTGGAGTAAGTCACATGGGAAAGTAAGGAGGACATGAAGAAGCAGTTTCCTTACCTTTTTCGTCAGATAAATTTTGAGGACAAAATTTCTTAAGAGGGGGAGAGTTGTAATGCCCCGAATTTGGGTCTAGATGTTATCTAGATCGATTAGATGGTTTGGGGGAACCAGATTAGGTGATACGAGCTAGTTTCAAGAATTAATTCTTAATAAATGGTTTTTGGTTAAAAAAATATGAAAAAAATGATAGAAAATATTTAATTAATATTATAAGGATTTTGGAAAACTCTATTTGAAGGAATAAAATTGGATTTTGGGACATTTTGGTCTGGTGACTAAAATGTAAAGTTTCAAAACTATTTTGGTGACTAAAGTGTAGAAGGGTCAAAACTTAGAATCTTTAAGGAGCTAATTTGCCAAAGTTTTTAATAATATTTCCCCTTAATTTAGTTTTTAAAAGGTCATTAAATAAAAATAAAATAGATTTGATTAAAAGGATTTTAATGACTAATTTAATTTTCTTACGTAACTACTTTTGCTCTCAACTTTCTTAGCAGCCAAACTATCAATTTTACTCTAAAATTCTTAGGAAACATTCCTTTTAGCTTTCCTAATTGATTCCTTTGATTTCTACACCAAATCTTATTTGTTTACTTGAAGATTTCATTCAAATATTGCCAATTAAGGGAGAAATCGGCAATTAAAGGTTATTTTCATTTCTCTCCTCTAATTAAAGGTTCTTTATTGAAATTCCTAAGTTCTTGATCCTTTACAACTACTTTTTTATGTTTTTATGATTAAATCATGATTATAAAATTTTAATGAAGTTTTGATAAGAAATTTGATGAATCTTGATATGGATATGAGTTTGTGTTGATTGTAATTGATTTAGATCATTTATAAGATGTGTTTTAAAATTATGAGAAGAGATTAATGAAAGGAATCCTGAAACTAAGTGAATTGCTAATTTTCTAGGTTATAAATAGTTAGATTTTGAGGTGATCTTGGTGTTGAAAGGTTGATGGAGATATAAGGTTGATATATTGTTGTTTTTAGATGTTAATTGTTTATGTTAAGATTTTAAAATAGTTAGGTTTTGGCTGGGCTTTGTTTAGGTTGAGTTTGGTGATGATTTTGGATGTTTTAAGGAAGCGTTTGATGGTTTTTAGTGAGGTGAAGTTGAGGAGATGTGTTGATGTGTTTAGAGATGCATCAAATTGCATTAATCTTCTATTTTTGTATGGGTAAAATATGGGAGATGGATCCTTCATCCTTTGGAGAGTTTTGGAGGCTTTGGAAGATTGATTTCGCATTAGCTAGTGGAGCGTTGTGTTGTCGGCGAGTGGAAATGTGGTTTATTGCTTTTAAAAGGTTTGAATATGATTTTTGGGAGTTTAGATTAAGTTTGAAACACTTGTCTAAGATCAAAAGTAAGTATTGGTTGATTTCGCTCTCATTTTTGGTTTTGCAAAATACAATCTCATGGACATGTTATGGTTTTGATTACTTACTGTTATATGCATGTTTTAGAAATGAAAGATGTTGCAAATGATCATATATGATGACTATTGAGTATGAAAAATGGTTTATGAAAATAGTTTTGAGAATACTAGAATACATGGTTTAATGTATTGGAAATTGGTTTGATTTGATGCATATGTAAAACAGTGAGGTAATGTGGTTTTATAGAGTATATTTGCAAGTGGCTGAGATTAAAAGTTATCGAATATAGTTGGCTAGGCATAAATGCACTATAATAAGTCACCTCATGAGTGTCGAGGGGTCAATAGTGTGACATGCTCTACCATGAGAACCGTAGCAGTCGATGGGTCAAGAGTGTGCCAATTCTCCCACTGGTGGATTTAAACATCATAACCATTGAAGGGTAGTAGTACCATGCTCCGGTTTGAGGATGTATGTGACATGGTCGAGGGAACCACTTGGGAAATCCGTGTATCTGGTGTGTTTTTATAAATATATTGAAATGGTTTTTAGGTCACTTGAATGCCAATATATGATATAATGTATCATGGGAAATGGATTATATTTTGTATAATATGGTTTATAGATAAGATGCCCTTTAAGCTTGTTATTTTAAGGTTTTAGCATGAGAAAGCTTAAATTGACGTTTATACTCGAAAATCCATGATACATGTGTTGTAATTGTTTAAAAGTGCATATTTGTAAAGACTATAGAAGCATGAGATGTTTTGGCATGAGTATTAATACTTATTTGGAAACAAAATGATTTTAAATGCATTGATAAGTGTTTTTTAGATTCCTTCACTAGGCTTTATAAGCTTGCGCTCTCCTTTCTCATCAATGCAGAGAAGTAAGCATTTTCGACAACGAGCAAGCAAGAGGCAATCCAAGTGCGAAGCAATTTCAAGTATGGTTTTATAAATATTATGTATTAATAAGAGGCAATGTGACCAAGTTGTAATTGGGAGGGCTGTTTTGGTTACTCCATGGTTTGGAGAAGTTTTATTTGATTTTTGGACTTGTATGAGGTTTTATAACTTGCTTTAAGGGGTTGGGATATGATTTGCTTGCTTGGGTAGAGATCATGCCTATAGGACCTTTGCTTGGTTTTGCTTAGATTTGAATGATCTTCTACCATGTCTATTTGATTGTGGAAATGTTGCTAGACTTGTTATACGAGATTTGTGTAATGTTTGAGGTATGTTAGTTTGAGCCAAAGTGTCTCATGTTCAACGAAGAGGTCATTACAGGCAAATCCATATTGGTACGGGTCCTCAAGGATAGGTACGTGGGGCCCGTCTTGGCTCAAATCTTTGCAAAATTGCAGAGGTATATTGGTACGCCTTGTAGCCATATCGATACGTGTAGCTAAAAATATAACTGGTGTCGGTACACGGGCAACCGTATCGATATGCCCTTTAGCTACTAGAATCCCCTGTTTTTGATATTGAACAACCATATCGGTACGCCTGAGGACTGTACTAATACACTTTGTAAAATGAAGCCGTAGCGATATGGGAGAGGGGCATTTCGGTATGCTATCTTTTATTTCTGATAATATGCTTTTTGAAGTTTGAATCTTTACAGTTCAGTCCCTATTTCTTAATCATGCAATTAAATGAGTTTGGATGATTATTTTAAGTTGTAATTTAACCGGTATGCATGAAATCTGATTAATTAAGGTTTGGTAACTTTGGATTAAGGAAGTCCTCTTAATTTTCTAAAATTGTAATTTGGTCCTTAAAGTGCGTTCTCGTTCAATTGGATGTCAATTTGACGCCCGATTTTGTTGTAGATTTCTCCGCTACTAGCATGATCACCTTAGGACTTAATTATGCATTTAGATAATATAAAATGAAAAAATGGACCATTTTTTAAGTAATTCATTCGAGTTTGTCTCGACAAACCCAATGTAGCTCGCTCGATTCGGTCTGACGTCTAGGCCGGATCAAGGGGGTTACAATGTGAATTGTGCATGGCCTACCGATACACTCCCTCGAGTATCAGTACTGATACAGGTAAGTTGGTTAAAAACCTGTAAGACAAGTTTTTAAAAATTACGGAATGGTCATTGTTTATTAAATGGCTTAATTGACTAGGTAAATGACCTCTAATTGAGATGAAAATTTATATGCCCTCTATTTATAGGTTGAATTTCATATTTGTAAGTTTAATTTCTGGAAAAGACTGCTAAATTACTAAAATTATAGACTAGCCCATAAAATATGTAAAAGTTTAAAATTAGTCCTAAATTGAGAATTATAGCTCCTTATCGAATCACCGCCCTAACTATACTATTATAGTATCGTAACATGTTACTGATAAATGTTGTATCAATTCTAAATCAATGAATTGCTGATTATTGATTAAAATTAGGGCACCTATTACTATATCGAACATCGATAACATACTCTAACCCGATTCCCTACCAGGTCGGAGAGGGGGTGTTACATTTGTGGTATCAGAGCTAGAGTTTAGTCGATTCTAGGACTAAACCTAAGTTTATTGTATAGTCATTGCATTGCATTTGCCACCTAGGAGTTAATTAATTGTGTATAAAATGACCTGCCGACTAACCCGATCTCTTTCCTTTATCTGATAGACATGTCTGACTTTAATGAAGCTCATATAGATGAGCCTATCACTGGCTCCTCGACTCATGGTGAGGAGATAAGGGGGAGACCCTCCAAACCCGCAGAACCCTCCTGTATCTGACACTGAGCTATAAGTTCAGACTGCTCAAGCTAAATGCTACCGGAACATGGAAAACATGTTCAAACAATTTATGACTTCAATGAAAGCTGAGCAGACTGTGCAACCTCCTATAGCTACTATTTGTTAGGATTTATGTTTTGATATAATAATTGAAAAATAGTTTTAGACTAATTTGTAAAGGTGTCAAAAATGGTTTTAAGTCCAAACAACTTGAAAATAAGTTTGAGAAGTTTTTGAGAGGTTTTGGAAATGTTTTAAATGTTTTTAAAGTAGCCAAAATGTTGTTTTCAACACAGGCGTACCGATACGGTATACCCTATTTCGATATGGCTAAGGGTTTCAAGCTACAGTGATTTTCTAGAACCAAAAAACTGTACCGGTACAGGCTTGACCGTACCGATACGAGTAGGATCGTTTCGATACGCTTGTATGCGTACCAATCCAGATTTCAACTACCGCCAATGGCTATTTCTCAATGACTATTTGAATTGTAGGGCGTACCAAAATGAACCAAGGTGTACCAATACGGCCTACTGATACAGCCTAAGGCATTTTGATACGAGCAGCCAGATTGTGCAGACGGCTAGTACCTGTACCAATACAGGTACACACGTATCGATATAGAAAGCTACAGAACTGCATTTATTACGGGAAATAAAGCCTCCAACGGCTCCAATTCAATCCCAATGGTCTTCAACGGCTAGGAACTCAATTGGGACTATAAAAGGACCCTTCAAGCTTCAGCAACAACTAATGAAACAATTGTCAACAACATTATAAGGCCAAAATTGCCTTATGGCTTTTAATTCTCATTCTTTGTATAGACAACACTTGTGACTTTAATTGTTAGATTTGCTCAAGTGTTTAGATTTGGGTGAGTGAGTTTTAGAGTGCAAACAAACACCTTTAAGAGGGATTTTAGTTTGCTTAAGAATTCTCTTGTTTAAGAGTGATTGCAAAGCTCAGTTTGTGAGCTTTGGATGCTAGATTTGGTGAATGAGTCTAGGATTGTAAAGGTTGCCTCTTAAGCCTAGAAAAGGGGAAGAATCCTTAGTGAATTGGTTGAAATCCTTAGCGGGTAGCTAAGGTAGTGGATGTTGAGCTTGTTAGAAGCTTGAACCACTATAAATCCTTGTGTTATTTCCATTATCTTTTGCTTCCACCACCAACACCCAAAATTTAACTTCTCCACCACTTGGTAAGCAACTCAGTTGAAGGAATTCGAGCTCAATTAACTCAACAATTGGTATTATAGAGAGGCTCAATCAAGAAGGATTAACATCCTATTGAGTTGATCTAACAAGCTTGACCATCAAACAAGTCAACCAGTTTCCATGGCGTTATCCATCGACAAATAGCCCTTCTTCAATGGTGATCACTATGCTTATTGGAAGCATAGAATGACGTTCTTCATGAAAAAGCAAAGACTACCATCTTTGGGACATAGTTGAAGATGGATCGTTCGTTCAAAATCGAAGCAAGGCGAAATGGAGCATGAAAGATCACAAGAAGATGGAGCTCAATTGCAAGGCTTTGCACATTCTATTTTGTGCATTGGGCCCAGATGAGTATGCCAAAGTATGTTCTTGTGAGAGTGCCAAGGAGTTATGGGAAAAACTTGAAGCAATCCATGAAGGGACAAATGAGGTAAATGAGACAAAGATTGGTCTACTATACCTCGAATATGAAAACTTCAAGATAGACCCATATGAAGACATCAAGAGTATGTTCGATCAGTTCTCCACGATCGTCAACAAGCCAAAAATACTTGGGGAGGAGATTTTGAAAGACGAACTCGTTCGAAAGTTGATTTATTCACTTGCCGAATCACGGGAGAGCAAGAAGACGGCTATCATTGAAGTCAAAGACTTAAAGAAGGTCAAGCTTGAAGAGCTTGTAGGATCTCTTCTCACCCATGAGATGATGTCTCTACCCTTGAGAAGGGAGAATGAGAAGATAATCAAAGAGCTTGGAATCAAAGATCTCAACATTGTAGCTCTTAAATCCTCCATAAGCAACCAAGAAAAATCAAGTGAGGATGAAGAGATGACCTATCTCTTCAAGGAGTTTTCTCGATTCATGAAGAGCAACATAGAAGAATCCAAGCATGAATCAAAGAAGAAGATAGTGGATCCCCCTAAGTGCTCAAAATGCAAGAAGATGAGGCACACAAAATACGATTACCCTCGCTTCAACATGAAGGGATCATCATCAAAGAAAGCATATGTGGCAACATGGAGTGATGAAGACTCCACCGATGAAGAAGCCAACCTATGCTTAATGGACCTCAATGAGGGAGCGGTAACTTTTAGCTCATCTTGTTCAAATTCAAATGCATATACTTTTGATGAGTTACAAGAAGCCTATGACCAATTGGTTTTTGAGTTCAAGGCTTCATTTTTGAAATTTAAAAGGATGATCTCAAAATTTAAAATCGAAAATGATTTGCTTTTAAAAACCAACTTGGAATTTGAAGTAAAAATCAAAGATTTTAAACTTAAAGTTTTAAATTTACAAAATTTGCTTCAAAGTTTAGAAAAAGATCATCAAAAGGAAGTAGACGATCTTAAGAAAGAAAAAGATTTGATTTCCAATAAACTTCAAAAGAAAAATAATTTGGGAAAATCAAATTTTTATGTGAGACAATCTAGTGCTCTAGATTTGTAAATGGAAAATGTTTTAGAAGTATTTGGGTCCCAAAAGGACTAAGTACTTCAAATAAAAAGGACGAAATTGAAAAATGGATTCCTAAGGGGACTAAACTATGTGCTACTAATGTCTATGGATCCAAAGCAATTTGGATACCAAAATCTCTGTGATTGTCTTGATTAGGTGTGATGGAGCTTTGACCAACAAGTGATGGAATTGAGGGGGAGCTCTATACACTCAAAGGATGAACACTTGAAGAAGGAAGGCTTCACATCCTCCCTTTGATTCAAGTGTGGTAAAATTAGTTGAATTTTGTTTATTTTAATTTGATTTATTTATTTTAATTCAACTAATTTGTCAAATATGTTGGACTAACATTTGAATGATACTTGAGTAAGGGGAGCCAATTTTAAAACAAAACTTATTTTTGTCAAATTTTTTTTACTCTCCATTGTTATTGGTGTTTAAAGTTTGAACCATTTTTTGATATAACAAAAAGGGGGAGAATGTGTTGAAATTTTGATTTTTCAAATGAAATTGATTTTTCAAATGAATAAGGGGGAGCTTATAAGATTCTCAACAATTAATCTCTTATTCAAATTTTATTTTTACTAAGGGGGAGAATCTCAAAAACAATTTTTCAAGTTGTATCAAAAAAGGGGAGATTATTAGGATTTATGTTTTGATATAATAATTGAAAATAGTTTTGGTCTAATTTGAAAAGGTTTCAAAAATGGTTTTAAGTCCAAACAACTTGAAAATAAGTTTAAGAAGTTTTTGAGAGGTTTTGGAAATGTTTTAAATATTTTTAAAGTAGCCAAAATGTTGTTTTCAGCACATGTGTACCGATATGGTATACCTCATTTCGATATGGCTAAGGGTTTCAAGCTACAGTGATTTTCTAGAACCAAAAAATCGTACCGGTACAGGCTTGACCGTACCGATACGGGTAGGATCGTTTTGATACGCTTGTACGAGTACCGATCCAGATTTCAACTACCCCCAACAACTATTTGAATTACAGGGCGTACCGAAATGGACAAAGGTGTACCGATACGGCCCAAGGCATTTTGATACGGGCAGCTAGATTGTGCATAACGGCTAGTACTTGTACCGATACGGGTACACGCGTACCGATACAAAAAGTTGTAGAACTACATTTATTGCTGGAAATAAAGCCTCCAACGGCTCCAATTCAATCTCAATGGTTTTCAACGGCTAGGAAATCAATTGGGACTATAAAAGGACCCTTCAAGCTTCAGCAACAACTAATGAAACAATTGTCAACAACATTATGATGCCAAAATTGTCTTAGGGCTTTTAATTCTCATTATTTGCATCGACAACACTTGTGAGCTTTAATTGTTATATTTACTCAAGTGTTTAGGTTTGGGTGAGTGAGCTTTAGAGTGCAAACAAACACCTTTAAGAGGGATTTCAGTTTGCTTAAGAATTCTCTTGTTTGAGAGTGATCCCAAAGCTTGGTTTGTTAGCTTTGGATGCTAGACTTGGTGAGTGAGTCTAGGATTGTAAAGGTTGCCTCCTAAGCCTAGAAAAGGGGACAAATTCTTAGTGATTTGGTTGAAATCCTTAGTACGGAGCTAAGGTAGTGGATGTAGAGCTTGTTAGAAGCTTGAACCACTATAAATCCTTGTGTTATTTCCTTTATCTTTTGCTTCCACCACCAACACCCAAAATTTAACTTCTCCACCACTTGGCAAGCAACTTGGTTGAAGGAATTCGAGCTCAATCAACTCAACACTATCCCTTATGCTCGAGCCCCTATTGATAAACTATCTCAACACCGAGCTTAAACTATTACTAGTTAAGATTATAATAATCCTGAAGTTGTCAAATATTGGTTGGAAAACATATTGAGAATTTTGAATAAATAGTTATAGTGTTCGAACGAGCACAAGTTGGAATGTTCCCTTGCGTTGCTTGTAGATGAGGCACTTTATTGGTGGGAGACTACCATTCTTGCGGTCCTCGAAGAAGCTTTCACCTGGGAGTTTTTCCTTTGAGAATTCCTGAAGAAATACTTTAGCGAGTTCTATCTCGCAGAGAGGCGTAGTATCTTCCTTCATCTCAAACAAGGTGGATGACATGTCGATAGTACATCCATGATTTCTGCAAGTATGGTGCTGAGTATTTCTAGAAGGAGGAGAAATGTAGAATGCTTATTGCTGAATTTCATTAACGGGCTACGCCCTATGTTTACTGCATTGGGCATCACTGATTTTCAAGACCTTGTGAACAGGGTCAAGGCTACCGAAGCAACTCAAAAAGCCTAAAAGACTGGTGGGTCAGGCAAATCTAAAAAGAGGTTTCGAGATGACTTCTATAAGAAAGAGAAGTATCGTGTCCCAAAATAGAATGTGTATTTATAGCCTTCTCGTTCAGGGATCATTACGAGGCCACAGACTATGGCTCAGTCTTTTGCTAAGGCGGCCTTAGTTGATAACACTGATGGTTCTAGAAGGGAGACATAGCCTCCTATCTGTAACTACTATCAGAATAGGCATCCTATAGGGCATTGTTGCTAGCAGTCGAGAGCTTGTTTCTACTATGGTGAGCAAGGCCACTTCATTCGAGATTGTCCCCTCAATGCTACTGAGTCTATTGCTGCACCGGTTAATATCACATCATGTCCAATCTTTTAGAGGTAAGGGATCAAAACAAGGACCATCGGGAGCTACGGGGAGACCTAATGGCTCAATGAGGATATCGAATAGGCAAGAATCAAAGGCTCATGCCCATATCTATCATGTGAGGAGCATGGATGAGGAGGACGATCCTGATATCATTGCAGGTATCATTGAATTATATTCGCATTCTATATATACATTGATTGATCCTGGCTCCATACACTCTTTTATAAGTGTTGTGCTAGTTAATCAATTTAAGTTGCCTTATAAGCCTATAGCATCAAAAATCACCGTAACCAATCCTTTGGGTGATTATGTCACCATAAGCTTAGTATGAAAAAATTGTCCCTTAATGATTCAAGGGATTCCATTTTCGGCCAATCTATTGCCACTTCCAATTCATGATTTTGATGTTATACTGGGTTTAGATTGGCTCAGTGAAAATCAAGCTTGGGTAGATTGTAGTAAGAAAAAGCTATATCTCAGAGGCCTTGGCAAGGAGAGAATCACCCTTGTAAGTTCGAGGAATCCTTTGTTGCATGCTTTGACATTAGAAGCTAAGGATGAACCTCGATTGCAAGACATTGACACCGTATGTGAATTTCCTGATGAACTTCCGAGTTTACCTCCATCCCGCAAAGTAGAATTTGGCATCGAAGTGCAACCTGGAACAACCCCAGTTTCCATTGCACCTTATCGTATGGCAGCAATTAAGATTAAGGAGCTGAAAGCTCAAATTCAAGATTTGTTGAACAAAGGCTTCATTTAACCGAGTTCTTCACCTTGGGGAGCTCTGGTCCTTTTCGTAAAGAATAAGGATGGTTCTATGAGGCTATGCATCATGAATTATCCCAAATTTCAGCTAGTGACCAAAATGAAAATTTTGAAAGTTTGGTGGTCAAAGTATATACTTTGGAAAAGTTCAAGGACTAAATTGTAATTTCTGAAAGTTATGTATTTTAGTCCCATAAATGAATAGTTTACCCCCAAGAATGATATTTTTGTGCTACCCAGATTTTTCGTACGAAGTTTGTATTTTTGGTTATAAAGTGATAAAGTTTAGAAAATATTCAGATAATCGGATCGAATCAGATATTCAAGATATTTTAAAGGATGATAAAGCAAGGTTAAAAATGTCATTTCTATGTTTTAAAATGGTAGGATTTAACATGAACCATAAAAATTAAAATATGTTTTCCATGTTAAATAAGAGCCATTCGATGAAAAATGGTAAGATGGTAATTTTGGAAAACTCCAAGGGCAAAGTTGGTAATCACTAACTACTTGGTTCATTTTTGACCCTTGGATGAGTAGGTAGACATGTGGCAATATATGAAGCATTGGATTACAAGGGAAAATTGGACTTTTTGCCATAAAAGAGATTTTTTAGGATTTTTAAATTAAGATGACAAATGGCTTAAAATAAAGAAAAGAAAAAAATTAAGAAATTTCTTCATCCTTCATCCTCTTGTTCGAAAGCTACAAGGTAAGAAAGAAAAATTTTTCTTTCAAATTTTCAAGCTATTTTAGTTAGATTTTGGATGAAAGCATGAAACATAGAATTAACCTACATGAGATTCTCTATCTTTTGGTACCATATATTCATGTTTTCCTTGGTTGAAACCTTAGTTTTATGATTTTGATGGATGAAAGGGTTGTTTAAATATGATAATTTAATATTAGATTTTGATGTTGTTGTTGATGTAGAATCATATCCAAGCTTATTTTATGATTGATACTAATTGAAAGTAGCTAAATCCTAATTTGTTTGAAGTTAGGGTTTTGATGTGAAGTTGTATTTGAATTGATTGTGGTATGGGAATAATTATAAAAGCTTGGAAATGAGGTTTAGAAGTTGAATTCATGCTTGAATCAAGTTGGAAAATTTGGATAAAAGGACCGTTCATATTTGGCCTTAGGGGAAAAATTGAAGAAAATTATGGAAAAATTTTCCTAAGGCTAGGAATGATGTGAGAATGATTTTACAAGGCTAAGAATGTTGTTGGGATCAATTTGGAAGTTTACAAAGTGTTGAGGACCAATTGGCATATTAAGGAAAATTTGAGAATGATATGGAAAGTGATTAGAAATTAATGTGTTAAGCTTGAATGTGTTCTTGGAATACTTGAATATGTTGTTTAATGTTTGAATTTGAAGTTCAATGGCAAGAGACCATGTTGAATAATTTGGAAAGTTGAGGTGAATTCTAAAAGAATTCATTTTATGGTTATATTATGTTATTTGAGATTTTCTTGTGAAATTGTGATGGATATGAATAATAAAGGATTTTTAGGAATTTTATTCCTAATATATGTGCCTATGTTAGAATGATACTAACATACGCTTTGAAATGTATGTGTTTGGAAATGATGATTTTATAGATCGTGACCGTGATCAAGATCGTTTTACAAGCAAGCTTAAGGACAAGGAAAACGTTCAAGAGTAAAGCTAAAAGCAATAGTAAGGTTTACTAGTGAGGCATCAGGTGAGTGCAATTCATACATAACATGATACATGGATGTTTTATACATCAATGGGAAGACTTGCGATAAGTCTACCTGGTTTATATATTGGCATGATATTTATGTCATTGATCATATGATTGACATATTTTAAATATGTCAAAGATTGAATATAAATGCATGGATTACTAGTTATATATATGATGTTATACCATGAATGTTATTTCGAGTATGAACTACCCAAAATTAAATTATGTTGATATACATTGCCATGGATGAAATAAATAAGGAAAATATGCCCAAGTATGTCATTGAGGGAAAGGGTATAGTTGGCATGCCATAGACTCCAGCAGCACGCTGCATGTGGTGGGCACGACCTTATGTGTATTAGCACTTCGGTGCATATTTGACTCGAGTACCCAGGGTCCTCATAGGTTTATATTTGGGATATTATATCGGTAAATAATTGATAAACGGATTAAAGAGTTTAGACACTCTTAAAGTTATGGCAAGTATATTGGTAAAAAAAATTATATCAGGTTTATATTATGTTGATACATGATTAACATAATGGTAAGACATATCTAGTGATTCAAATGCATGAAAACGGTTACATGTTATTAGTTATAATTATGTTATGTTGCACTGAATATTATTATTGCCTCACTAAGTATATACTTAGCGTGTGATGGTTTTCACGCGTAGGTAAAAAGCAGAATTCAGAATAAGGAACGAGCATCCTACTTATCCAAAATAAAAACACGATATTAGTAATAACATCATTTGATGTGTTTTGATGTTTCTATATGGCATGTATATGTTAAAATTAGTTGGTTATATACTAGTTTATATTTGGTTTGTAATAACATATAAACTAGTTTATGTTTATAAGGAATGATGAGTAGTTATATTCGATTTTAAAATCGGGTATTAACTAGATAAGGGTAAATAGAGCAATCGGGTAGATTTTTATTTTAGGCAGTTATATTCCTAATATATTATAGAAAAGAATTATTAAGTTGCTACCTGAAATCAGACTTAGTTTGATGGGATAAAAATTCAAATTGTAATTCTACACGATAAAAATTATCCTTTATGTGATACTCTAATTAGTATTTAATATAGAATACTGGTTAGGGTGTTACATTTATTGGTATCAGAGCTACATGTTTATCCAGTTCTGGATATGGATTGGGTTTGTTAATAGTCAGAATTATGTACATGCCACTAGGATGTCAAAATTACTGATATTTTTATGGATATATTTGGATGCCTAGGAATTAGCATTGTTACTCCTTACTTATAGGGGATGATTGTGACATTAACAGATGCCAGATCATAGGGAATCTCGTTAGGCAATTGAGCATGATATGCCTGCTCAGAGTAGAAGTAATGAGGTGAATCAAAATCCACCTTAAGGACAGCAGGATGTAGAGCCATTAGCTCAAGAACAAAGAAATATGTACGTGCAAGATCAAGGCTTATTTCTTCAGGCATTAGATGCTATTATAAATCGGCGAGCATCAGTATCAGTTCCGAAGAAATTAAGGAAAATGAAAACACCAAAATTTAAAGGTGATACTGATGCAGATCCAATGGCCGCTGATTACTGGTTGAATGATATTAAAATCATGTTGAGTAGGATTCCTTGCGATGATCAAGGAAAGTTAAAAGGAGTAGTATCCCTTCTGATGGAGCAAGCGAGTGTATGGTGGAATGTAGTCACTGCACGAGTTTCACCAGAACAGATTACATGGGAATTCTTTCTGAAAGAATTCAAAGAAAATTATATTGGGGACCTGTTCATTGAAGAAATGAGGTAGCAGTTCCTGGATTTGAAGCAATCGGGCATGACAGTCTATGAATATGAATGTGAATTCAATAGACTGAGCCGATTTGCAATAGAGTTTCTTCCAACTGAAAATTCTAAAATTGATAAATTTATAGCTGGGTTGGATTCTCAATATGAAAGGGTATTGGTTTCTCGCAATTTCATCACTTTTCAAGAGGCGGTGAATCGAGCAAAAGCTATAGAAAAAGTGGATCTCGAGGAAAAGGTAGGAAAACAAGTTCAAACTGGAAAAAATCTGGAAGTTCTTTTGATGCGTCGTCATTTAAACACAATAAAGGTTTTCCATAATAAAGTCCAGCGGCATCAGCTTCTTCCGCTAAAAAGGGATATTCTTGAGGGAAGTCAAAGCAGGCTCAGACTATTACTGTGGGTACTCGGGGCTCTAGGATTCATCCTATTCTGAAATGTGAACATTGTGGAAATAGGCACTCTGGTCAATGCTGGTTCGCTGGTGGAGAATGCTATCATTGGTGATAAGTGGGTCATTTCAAGAAGAATTGTCCAGAGCTTCACCTTGTCAGTCATTCTCATCACCTCATAAAAGAAGAGGAAATAAAAGTGGCAAACTAGGAGTATCTACAACTATACCTAGTCGAGAAGATAAGGTTGCCATTCGAGTATACAATATCAAGACTGCTCATGACCGAGATGACTCAGAGATTGTAGCAGGTATGATCAAACTCTTTGGCAAACATAATTTTGCATTGATTGATCCAGGCTCTACCCATCCATATATTAGTTCTAAAGTAGTACTTGAAAGAAATATTACAGCATAACAAATTTTGAGTCAGGTAGTTGCTATTAATCCATTGGGACAAAGCGCCAAAGTAGTTTGAATATGTAAAAAGTGTCCTATAAAGATCCAAGGAAGAGAATTTCTAACCAATCTTATGGAATTGCCTTTCCAAGAGTTTGAAGTCATTCTTGAAATGGATTGGCTATCGGCATATGACGCTATGGTTGAATGCTGATTAAAAAGGGTAGTCTTAAAAGGATTAGATGGTTTGGAAATAATATTTGAGGGAGAATGTAACACCCATAATGTATACTCGTACATTATAGATGTTACTTAAACATGCTACTGAAAGTTAGGCTTAATTTTTTTTAACATATACGATTCTTCTTCTAGTTGATTATTTAGACTATTATTATAATTCAATTTAATGTATCATATACTATTAGCAAGAAAATAGTTTACATGCCCACTAGAGATTGTCATAATTTAGAATGTCTTAATGATGTTCTGCAGATTGTAACTTGATCAGCACGCTTGACTCCTCTTCATGGTGCTCCAACATAACCTACCTGTGCAACAAACACACGCTAAGTACGAACTTAGTGAGGCATTTAATTTCAGTTTATCAAAACATGAAGTAAAGAAAATTCAGTATATCATGTAAGAGTGCATTATATTTCTCTATAAATGGCAAGCATGTCATATTGACATGATATCATGTATTACCACCATCATATGATCCATGTATTATCTAATGCTTAACATATTCTTTATCAAATGCATGCTTTCATCATGTAACTATTTGCATAACAGATGTTCTATCATGTTCATGCTTTTATTATGCAATCATTTGCATATCATGTACTCTACCATGGTCATGCTTTTATCATGCAGTCATTTGCATACTATATGTCCTACCATGGTCATACTTTTATCATTTAATCATCCGCATAACACATGCTCTTTCATGGTTATGTTTTTATCATGTAATCATCTATATATCATAACTTTTTCACTTCATCTTGTTACGATACCGAAGTATCTATTTCAATGTGGCATAATCAGTCCCTGATACGAGGCGAGTCTATTAGGACTCTATAGCCTCTAATTCGATACCGTAGTATCTAAAATTGAGTACGTACTCGAGGATGCTCTTTGCTCCTCATAAAGGATGCTCTTTGCTCCTTATATTCACACCTCTTTAGTGCTATCGACACCCAAGGTGTCTACTTGTATTCCATCAAGCTTGCCATGTCGAGCAATGTATTATAGAAAAATGCAATGCCATTTTCAATGTAATGCAAACATTTAGAAATGCACTCACCTGGGCCATTTATTAGTTTGCCTCACTAAATCCTATTTGATCATTTCCTTTGTAGCACCTCGAACCTTTTTCGATTCATATTTAACTTCATTTTACACATGAATATAAATAAACATTTGTTAGATTCACTTCTAACAATATTTCAACTAAGCTATCTAATCATTCAACATAAAAAAAATTCCATAAATTTCTTTCCTTCTTGATACTGTCCATAAACTCATTTTTGGTCTCTAATGACCATTTTGAACTTCAAATAATTCCTCCAAGCTTGCTAACTAATATTAGATATAAAATGTCTCAAATTCCATTTTCTGCCAGCTTGCACTACCTTTGAAGATTTATTTCTATAAAATGATCTAAAACTCGGAATTTGATCCCGTTTGTTCTGAAAGAAACTAGATTCAATAAGATTTTCAACCATATAAATTAATAGCCCAAATTTAACTTGTAATATTTCGGGCGAATTTTCAAAGTCAATTACAATGTTGGAATTCAGAACAGACTGGGGCTCTATTTTCTGACCTTTCGTCACTTAAAAATTCATATCTTTTGACTCGGAACTGGAAATCAGTTTCCGATTGTTGGAGGCGAAACTAGACGAACAAATATTTACATCGGTATAAAATTCACCTTCTAACCATTTTTGTAGAATTTATGGTGAATTTTCAAACTTACTGCCAAATCCAGTTTTCCTACACAACTTCCATAAATAACTTCAAACTTTATACTAATTTCTCCTTACTTTTTTATTTGTCAATTTGGTCCCCTTACTTGATTCAAACCACTAATGTATCACTTTCTTCATCAAATAATTATTCAAAAATAATTCCCTCTACTTTTTCGTTATTTCTGAAATAGTCACTAAAAATGCAAAGATAAGGATTCAAGCTTCTTAACTTTGTAAATTAGTCCTAAAATCAACATTACTACTTGAATTCTATTATTTCAACAAAATCAGATTTAGTCCTTCTCTAAATCCTCATTTCTGAATTGGTCACTTAACTTTGACAATTTGTCAAAATGGTCACTAACTCGATTTACCATCAGCTTTTTTTGCATTCTAACTTCAATTTCACATCTCCAACATCTATAATAACATAGATACACTTTAAAATCATAAAAATCAGATTTGTTCCTCTAACTTTTAAGATTTCTGAAATAATCCATATCTAATAAATTTAGGGTTTTTCTTCCAAATAACAATTCAAGCTTACTAAATCATTAATCTAACAACACAAACCCTAAATTAAACTTGAATACATAAACCCTAATTATCTTCATAATAATCAAAACATGTAGAGTTTAAATCTCAACTCAATAACATGGTTTTAACATCACAAAATCTTGATTTCAACTTGAATTTCAACATGGAATCATAAAATCTCAAAGCCCCCAATTGAGTCCATAAACGCTAATTTCTTCTCATACAAAATTCTCATCAATTAAGCATGTTTTCCAAGAATTATTTACACCGAAAGATAGAGCTTGATGAGTAGAACAACTTTGTAGTTGAAGAGATTACCTAAAAATCGAGTTTTGGGGCTTGAATCGAGCTTGGAAAATTTTCCCCATTTTCCTCTGCTTTCTCCCCTCATTTTCAGTGGTTTTTAAAGATGATGAATTCATATTTTTTTTTCTATATCATTCAATTTGACCACTTGTAAATATAAATGAATTTTAAATTCATTTAAATAGTGGAATTACTAAAATACCCTTCTAATCCAATGGTTGAGATTGATCTTATCAAATAAAGGGACAAGATTTAATCTTCCATTTCCTCTTTCCAAAATTGCCCATATAACTTTTTATATATTTCAAAAATGCCATTGGGGCCAAATGGCCTATTTGCCCTCTAACTAGTTTTTATTTACTAATTTGCCATTCTTGTAAAAATTCAACTAAATCTAGTTGGAATCCAACCAATTATAATAAAATATTCATAAAATAGTATTTTATGACTTTCCCATGGCTTTTGGATCAGTCTCTAAAATTCTAGTTTGATCCAATTTCCAGATATTCATAAAATACTTCCACTGCGATTTTACCTTTTTCGAGCTATTGGATTTATTCCAAAAATTCCATATTTCTATATTTGGGAAATAAAATCTATTATCTCATAAAAACTTCCTTTCCCAGAACTTAGACTAAATTTTCCTAACCTAGTCTACGATTCTGATGATTATTGAAAATCTCTACATAATGAAATTTATCTTATAAATCCTTTATCATAAATCCGTACGAATATTCTTTACTCTTACTGAGTCTCAATTATCGATCAGAAACACTTTTATGGGACCTTCCTGAAGGTCACCCATCCTTGTATTTCTCTGGCCTGAGCACGCTTAACAATTTCATTCGATCTAAATTTGGTATTTTTTCTGCATCTTAATTCTTAAAACCGATATCAAGGTACCTATTTCGATTCGATTCACTCATATGCTGAATAAAATTACTTGTTGGGGAAATTTACACTTTAGTCCCTAAACTTTTCTAAAGTTATACTTTAACCCCCAAAACTTTCAAATTTTACAATTTAGTCACTAGCCAAAATTTGGGATATTACAGTTCCTCCCCCTTAAGAAAATTCGTCCTCGAATTTTCAATGCGTACCTGTTCCTAACATTTACGGATATTACTTCCTTATTTTATTCTCAGCCTCCCAAGTGGCTTATTTGACCTTATGATTTTTCCTCAAAACATTAGTCAATGAAATTTCTTATTCCTTAATTCTTTAATTCCATAAACCAATATTTCTACTAACTCCTCTTCATGTATCAAATCTGATTGCATCTCAATTTATTCAGGAGTGTTGACATGTAAGTAATTCACTCAACACTCCCAAAACATAAGTACATATACTATAGACTTTTGCTCACTTCTGGAGATAAAACCCATTAATATACTATTGGTCCAACTCTTTCATTATTCCTTGATGTATAACAGTTCTGAAACTAAGTTTTTTCCCTTTTTCTTTCTTGTTCGATTAGGTTTATGTTAGGGATTCTTTGTTTTGTGTTTCTTTGGAACCTAGCCATGAACTAAATCTATTTGGCTAAGGTTATTGTGTTTTGTGGTTGTGAGAAACAATTGGATTTTGTTTAGGTAATAAGAGTTCGCACTTTCAATTCAAGGTTTACTCATTCTTGGTTTTTATTCTTGTTTGCGAGTGAATTGGGAGAGGATCTCGTAACTCTATCTATTTATCTAATATCGAGAGAGTTAGATTCAAGAAACGAATGAGTATGGTCTTTATTCAATCTATTGATGGTGAAGATTAATCTAGCTTAGGAATAAGTTAAGGATTTCAATGGCTAAGAGGAGCGCAAGATTGGTTGTTGTTCACCCTTGATTCACGCAGGGATGTATTGTCAAGGCATGCACAATTAGCTAGAGGTTCGACTTAGGGATAAGAAGAAACCATTGAAGAACGCTCTACCAAACCTTGAAGTTGCTGCCCAGCCGCCCAAACAGTTGCCCATCTAGTTGCCCAGGAAACTGTCGATTAGTTGCCAAGGCAACCCCGCTGTGTAAGTTGCCACGGCAACTGAGTTGCCCTTGCACTCTTTTACCAAGACGATCCAATTGGCTATCACACCTCAACTCATGATAACCTGGCCTACTCTCTCTCATTTGATTACATCTTCTTTTACTTTATTGCTTTCTAGTTTAGTTGTTAGTTAAAACTCCTACAATTTTCTACTTGTGTTCTTTTACTTTTTACAGTGCAAGAGATTAGATTCTTGAAGTGGCATCAATCCCTGTGGAGACGATATCTTTTATACTAGAACTTGCGACGTGCACACTTGCACAATTGTGGAGCACTTATTACGCGCAACAAGTTTTTGGCACCGTTGCCGGGGGTTGGCAATAGCGAATTTGTTTTTATTTTCTTGCACTTTTATTTTTATTGTTTAAGATTCGAAGGGTTAACAAACTTTGGTTTTGCATTGGTATATGACCAGGGCGAGACCGATTACACCATAATATCTCTTTGATCCAGAAATCGAACGAACCTTGCAAAGACTCAGACAAAGGTTAAGAGTAGCAATGGCTAATCAAGACGACAATATGAATCAGGATGTTCCAGCAAGAGGAGGAGTGATTTTTGCACGAAACAGAACTATTTGAGACTATCTAGAGGAAGATCCTAAAGGACTTAATCCAAGAGTTATCACACCTGAAATTGAAGCCGACCACTTTGAGTTGAAACCGGTGATGTTCAATATGATCAACACAATTGGTCAATTTGGCAGCTCAGCAACTGAAGATGCACGACAACATCTTAAATCTTTCATCGAGATTTGCAACTCATTCAAAATACAAGGAGTCACCCCAGATGTTTTACGGCTAAGATTATTTCCCTATTCGCTGAGGGAAAGGGGAAAGCATGGTTGAACAGTATTCATACCGGATCAATAGGATCTTGGACCGATCTTTGTCGTGATTTCCTTGCTCGATTTAATCCTACAAATTTGACTGATAAGCTTCGTAATGAAATTACTTCTTTTCGGTAGGCAGATGATGAATCCATGTACGAGACTTGGGAGCGATATAGAGAACTTCTACACAAATGCCCCTACACAGATTCCCAGTGTGGACACAAGTAACAATGTTTTACGACGCTGTGAATACACCAACAAGGATGATGCTAGATGCCTCGGCAAACGCATACTCCTAGATAAGTCGTCGGAGGAAGCAATGCAAATTCTAAACAGGCTCGCCATGAATGATTATCAGTTCCCATCTGCTAGAGGAGGAGGAGTTAGACGGCAAGCCACAATACCTGAACTGGGATCATCAGACTCAATTTTGGCACAATTGGCCACTCTAACCAAGATGGTCCAGAACATGCAGAAACCAAACAACACACAGGAGGTCAAGGTAATGGAATCCTTTTGTGAGTTATGTGGTGGTAACCATAATTCTTCTAAATGTATGCAGAATCCAGCATTTATATGGGGAATTACAATCGGAACAACAATGTGATGTCCAACACATATAATCCAGCTTGGAAGAAGCACCCAAATTTTTCATGGAGTAATCCCAACAATGCTCTAAACCAGAACAATCAAAATGCACAAGCATCGAGATTCCAGCAGAATATGCCACGGCAACAGTTGCCGCAGTAACAACCAACAACATCTAGTTCTTTGGAAAATTCTCTCAATGCTTTTATGTTGAAAACTGAATTTTATATGGCTGAAAATAGTAACTTCATAAAAAGATCTGATGCTTTTATTAACAGGATCGAGATGAGATTGCAAAACCAAGAGGCGACAATCAAATAATTGGAAACTCAAGTCGGACAATTTGCTCAAAACCTGAATACTAGACCGCAAGGAGGTTTACCTAGCGATACTAAAGTCGCAAGAGGAATTGGCCACGAGCAATGTAAGGCAATCACCACTAGAAGTGGCCGACAACTTAAGGAGGCTCAAGCTCGCTCATCAAACAAAACTCCACAAAAAGAACAAGATGAACTCAGCAATAAAGCCTTAGATGTTGAACCAAGAAATGCCACGACAACCACAGTTGACAATGCCGCGACAACCAATGACAAGCATGCCTGAAATGTGCAAGCTGCGGCAACCAGCGATAAGGATGCCTCGGCAACTCTAGTTGCCCCAACAATGCCGTCAATCAAGTTCCAGACCAGTGAAAGGATTGAAGATATCTAACTTCCACCACCATTCCCACAAAGGTTGAAGCGACAAAAGCAAGAATATCAATTCAAGAAGTTTCTTGATATCCTAAAGCAAGTCCATATCAACTTGTCGTTGGTTGATGCAATTGAACAAATGCCGAACTATGCCAAGTTTCTGAAAGACATTGTGTCCAAGAGAACAAGGTTAGAAGAGTTTGAAATAGTTTCCGTAACAGAGGAATGCATGGCCATGTTGTAGAATCGCATGCCACCCAAGTCGAAAGATCCAAGAAGTTTCACAATACCATGTTCTATCAGAAACCACTATGTCGGGAAAGCATTATGTGACCTTGGAGCAAGCATAAACTTGATGCCTAAATCGATTTTCCAGAAAATAGGAATCAGGAAGGCCAGACCTACAATAATTATACTACAGCTAGCCAACAGATCATATGTGCATCCAGAGGGAAAAATCGAAGACAAACTGGTAAAAGTTGATAAATTTATTTTTCCTGTTGAGTTTATTGTTTTGGATTGTGAAGCAGATGAGCATGCACCTATCATTCTCAGGAGACCCTTCCTAGCAACAGGGAGAACCTTGATCGATGTTGAAAAGGGAGAACTCACAATGAGGGTGAATGACCAACAAGTTAAACTAAATGTGTTCCAAACACTAAGGCAAGTCGATGATCTAGAAGAATGCCAACTTCTTCATGCCACGACAAAGTTTGATTTCGATAAGGAATTTAGTTGCCTCGGTAACTACATTGCCAATCAAGAGGAACCTAAGGAGTATGAAGAACCGATCGATGAGAAAGAACAAGAAGAGGCAAATTGGTTAGTCAATCGACCAGGTACATACTTTGAACCACTGGATTACTCAGGTAAGGAAGGTAAACTCGAAAAGCCCTCCATTAAACAACCACTGATTCTTGAGTTGAAGCAGTTGCCAGGGCAACTAAAATATGCTTACTTAGGAACTGATAATACATTGCTTGTAATTATTTCCTCTAAGTTACAGCCTGAGCAGGAAAAGGAGTTGATCAACATGTTGATGGTACACAAGAAGGCAATAGGGTGGACAATTGCCGACTTGAAGGGAATTAGCCCAGCAGTGTGCATGCATAAGATTTTGTTGGAAGATGATCACAAACCTTCAATTGAGGCCCAGAGGAGATTGAATCATGCCATGAAAGTGGTTGTAATGAAAGAAATCATCAAGTGGCTTGACGCCAGCATCATATACCCTATCTCTGATAGTACATGGGTAAGTCTGGTACAATGTGTACTAAAAAAAGGAGGTATAACGGTGGTAAGTAATGAAGACAATAAACTCATTCCAACCAGGATTGTGACCGGTTGGAGAGTTTGTATGATTACCGAAAGCTAAACAAGGCCACTAGGAAAGATCACTTCCCCTTACCCTTTATTGATCAAATGCTTGACCGTCTTGCTGGTAAACCCTTTTACTGTTTTCTTGATGGTTATTCAGGTTACAATCAAATTGCCATAGCACCAGAAGATCAAGAAAAGACAACCTTCACATGCTCATACGATACTAATGCTTTTCAAAGGATGCTGTTCGGATTGTGTAATGCCCCGGCAACCTTCCAAAGATGCATGATGGCACTCTTTTCATACATGGTCGAAGATTTCCTTGAAATCTTCTTGGATGATTTTTCCGTATTTGGTAATGACTTCGACAGTTGCCTCGGTAATTTAGAGAAAGTGTTGGCAAGATGTGAAGAATCTGATTTAGTCCTTAATTGGGAGAAGTGCCATTTTATGGTAGATGAAGGAATTGTGCGCAGCCACAAGATTTCATCCAAGGGAATTGAAGTAGACAAAGCCAAGGTGGACGTGGTCGAGAGATTACCCCCACCAAGTTCGGTTAAAGGAATCCGGAGCTTTCTTGGACATGTAGGTTTTTACAAGAGGTTCATTCATAATTTTTCTAAAATTACTAAACCCTTGTACAATTTGCTTGAACAGGATAAAGTCTTCAATTTTGATGATTCTTGCACCCAAGCATTCGAAACCCTAAAGGAAAAGCTTGCCTCAGCATCCATTGTCATTCCACCCAATTGGACGCTACCTTTTGAGCTCATATGTGATGCAAGTGATTTTGCGGCAGGATCAGTCCTAGGCCAACGCACTGGTAAGACCATTCATTTGATATACTACGCTAGTAAAACTCTTAATAGCGCTTAAGTGAATTACACAACAACGGAGAAAGAGTTACTAGATGTAGTTTTCGCATTTGACAAGTTTCGATCCTATTTGATTGGTATAAAGGTAATTGTCCATACGGGCCATTCGGTAATTAAGTATCTATTTGTTAAAAATGATGCCAAACCTCGTTTGATTTATTGGATATTGCTTTTACAAGAGTTTGACATTGAAATTTAGTACATAAAAGGAACAGAAAATCAAATGGCTAATCACTTATCACGCTTAGAATGCAATAGGGAAGAGGACGCAGATTTACAGATATGCGATGCATTCCTGGATGAGCAACTGTTAGTTACCTCAGCAACCATGGATGCGCATGCCTCAGTAATCCCTGATGCCTCGACAACCATGGACGCACATGCCTCGATAACCCTCGACGCCCTAATAACTCTAGACGCGCATGCCCTGACAACCCTTGACGCGCACACCTTGGAAACTCCAGACGCGTATGCCTTGGCAACCACTGATGCACATGCCTCGAAAACCCTTGATGGGCATGTCGCAGCAACTCTAGACGTTCACGCCTCGGCAACCACGGATACCTCAACAATACCCTGGTACGCAAATTTGGTTAATTTCCTTGTTTGTGGTATTTTACCTTATGGCCTTACTCATCAAGGAAAGAAGCGGTTCCACCATGATGCTAAGCATTATTTCTGGGATGAGCCTCTTTTGTTTAAACAATATGCAGATCAGGTTATACGTCGATGTGTCCCTGAAGAGGAGCAGCAGAATGTACTCCAGCAATGCCATTCTTCACCCTATGGAGGACATTTTGGAGGAACACGTACCGCGACCAAAGTTTTGCAATTCGGTTTGTATTGGCCAACACTGTACAAAGATGCCCAAGAGTTTTACAAGCAATGTGATCGTTGCCAAAGGACGACAAATATCTCTAGACGACATGAAGTGCCGCTCCAAAACTTCCTTGAGGTGGAATTGTTCGATCTTTGAGGGATTGATTTTATGGGACCTTTCCCATCGACTATGTGTCTAAGTGGGTTGATTCCCACCAACAATTCCAAGACCGTGCAACGATTCTTGCAGAAAAACATATTTATACGGTTTGGGATGCCGAAAGCAATTATCAGTGATGAAGGCAAACACTTCTACAACAAACTCATCGCCAAGATGTTACAACGCTTTGGTGTATCTCACAAGATTGCCACGACATATCACCCACAAACCAATGGGAAAGCAAAAATTTCCAACCGAGAATTGAAGGGTATACTCGAGAAAGTTGTAAATCCCTCTAGGAAGGATTGGTCAGTAAGACTAGATGATGCACTTTGGGCATATCGCACTACATTCAAAACACCCTTAGGTATGTCTCCCTTCCGACTTGTCTATGGCAAAACATGCCATCTACCAGTGGAAATCGAACATAAGGCATATTAGGCAATTAAGACCGTGAATATGGATTGGGAAAGTGCCGGGCAAAAGCGTTTGTTGGACCTCAACGAGATAGAAGAATTTCGTGCACTTGCCTATAACAATGCACGAATCTACAAGGAGAAAACAAAGCAATGACATGACAAGAAACTATTGCTGCGGCAATTCATGCCAGGGCAACTAGTTCTCTTATTCAATTCTCAGCTGAAACTTTTCCCGGGAAAACTGTAATCAAGATGGTCGGGACCATTCGAAGTTGTCAAACCATTCTCCCATGGTGCTGTGATAATCAAGTCCATCACTAACGAACATGAATTCAAAGTTAACGGACAAAGAATGAAGCACTACAACGGTGCCCATGTGGAACGTAACAAAGAAGTGGTCACCTTAGGAGATGCATGAGTATGCTCTCATTTCGATATTTTCTTTTTATTTTATTTTTTCGAACTATTTAATTTATTATTATTATTTATTAATTTCGATTATTTCTCTTTTTAGGATAGATTTATTTATTTTCTTTAAGATTAAGACTATATCTTTCTTCATATTTATCTAATTGTTTTTAAATTTTAGGTTTAAGAATTTCTTTGCACATCTTTATTTATTTTCTTTTATTAGTTTATCTTTAATCTTAATCCTTATTTTATTTGTTTTTGAATTGTAGGAAAAGAGTTCAAGATAAAAAGGAATTTGATTCAAGAAGGAAGCTTCTTCAACAAGGAAACTAATGGGCTAAATCTAAGGCTTATATTAAGCCTCCAATTTACCTAAATAAACCCTATTAGTTGGCCAAACCCTTCCCCTTCCCCAAATCCCCTAGCCGTCCCCTTCCCCCAATCAATCCCACCCACCATATTTACTACTTATCTTTTCTATATAACCCATTACCCTTAACTTCCAAGAAACCTATTCCTACATTTCACCTTGCAACTCTTTAGTTTCCTTTGCTTTCTTTTCTTTGTTTCTACCAAACTCACAATCAAGATCATCCATGGCATCCAAAATCAAATTTTTGGTTTATCCAAGTTCCTCCCAAGAACCAAGATACAAGAAGTTTTCTACACTGGTGGTTCAAGAAAGATTTCACTCCAAGTTTGAAAGACGAAAGATTTGCGAAGAACAAGACTTCGAATACTCCAAGTCTCATTCAGATTTTGGCCTTGAACCATTCATATTCCAAAGGTTTGCACATCAAAAGTGTCAAATCTTTTGCCATTAATCAGAACCGGGTAACATCTCATGGGTAAGAGAATTCTATGCTCACTCACCTAACCTGGATAATCCTTATGTTTTTGTTCGTGACAAGGCTATACTTATAAGCCCCGAAAGCATCAACACCTTTTACGGGCTCTACGTTGAGAAGGACGAGCATCAAGCCTTTGTTGATCAACTCACACCAAAGCAACTCGACAAGGTGCTTCAAGAACTTACTCTACCGGGGACTCATTGGAATGACAGTAAATATAAGGGCACGGTAAATCGCCTTCGGCTTAAACCCGAGGCAAAATTATGGAATAAGTTTGTTAAAACTTCTTTAATGCCCACCACACACAATACTACCATTGATACACCTTGTCTTTTGCTCATACATTCTATTTTGCATAATCGCATCATTAACATTGGAAAAATTATTTGTGATGAGATTTTTCTATGTAGCACAAAAGACAAGGGTTCTTTTTTCTTCCGTTGCTTAATTTCCAATCTGTGCAAGGAGATGCATGTCCCAAGTGAGTCAACCAATGAAAAGGCCCTAACAAAGTCTGGATGGAATCGAGCACAAATCCAAAATCTAATGGGAGAGGCACCGATAAAATCCCCAATGCCTTCACTTGCTGCGGCAACTCCTGCCGCCTCGGCAACTCTTAATGCCCAAGCAAAAGATGCTCGGGCAACTCGGCCAGCAACCCCAAGACAACTTGAAGCACTCTTACAACCGTTGGAGAACCGTCTTAGGCAAATTGAAGACCGGAAACTAATGTTCATGCGGTACATGAAGGATCACAACAATGCCATCGCCTAAGTCATCCTAGAAAAGTACCGGGATAGCCGCGTGCCATTCCCTATCTTTCCTACTGAAATCCTTGCCACGAAAACTAATGAAGTAGTTGCCACGGCAACCGCAACAGGTGATGTCGCAGCAACCTACACTCGCCTGCCCAAGTAGTTGCCACGGTAACCAACACTGAAGATGCTGCGACAACCAAAGCTAAAGACGCCCTGGTAACCACTGCAAAAGCCAAAGGTAAAGCACCTATGCCCGAATCAAGTCGTACTGAATCATAGTCCAATTTTTTAGATTCGGACGAGTCCTCCATTGCACCAACGAAGACCACACCAATCGACTCCTCCAAGCCAAAGCAAAAATCCAATGAGATTGAGGAAGAGGATGATAAGGACGATGAGGACACCCCCGTACGAGGATCGATTCCACTATCGGCAACAAGAAAGCAACCACCGCGTTCAAGCAAAAGAATCAAGACACCGGCCAAATGGAAACTAATCATCAACAATGACAAACTCTCGGAGTAAGTCATCGTTTGCATTTTACTTTTCTTTATTTTTATTTTACTTTGTTGCATGCATTGAGGACAATGCCTCACTCGAGTTTGGGAGGGATTGTTACTAGTTAGTTCCCATGTTTAGTTGCATTCATCTTAAGTATTGCAATTAGGATACATAAATTGCTTGCCATGCCTTTAGTTGGAACAAGAATTGCCTAGATTTGATGAATATCCGATGATAACATTGCCAATGTACTTAATTGATGGAACTTTTTATTCTAGGATAACCATGGAAATATTTAGAATCCTAATATGATGCTAAACTTGAAAAAAAAACACTTTGTGGCTTGATTGATTTAAGGAATTCTAGCGAACTTAGGTTGATAGTTAAACAATTGGGGGATTAGAATAAAAATTGGATGAATGCTAGAGGTGCCCGAAATTGGCTCTAGTGTGTTCTAAAAATTGATTGCTAGAGGTGCTTGAAATCAGCTCTAGTCGAATAAATTAATTAACTTAAGAAAACTAAAAAACACTAGAGGTGCCCAAAATCGGCTCTAGTTAAAATATGTTAAAAGAACCCAAGGAAGTAATTTGAAAACCTCTTGTTTGCATAGAGTTCGAAAAATCAACTTGCACACAACTCTGCACACAATCACAAGCATTAAAGTTTGATTCCGAGTAATTCCTAAGTTGTGTTAAAAATGAAAACTCGATCATACTTTGTGCCATGGTTCTGAGGATTGAAATCAAGTTCAAAGCTAAGTTTGTGAAAATTGAAGTCTTGGCGGGTAATTATTAGTTTGCATTGCTTGAGGATAAGAAATAGTTCAAGTTTGGGGGTGTGTTAAGTGTCTAAAAGTACTATTTTATTCACCCTTTTTATTCATATTATTGCTTGAGGATAAGAAATGGTGTTGCCGATAGTTATTTTTGTGTGTGTACAGAATCACTTGCCTAAACAAGGCTGGAACCAGTTGCCAAGGCAGTGCATGAAGGAGATGTCGATGCAGTTGCCATGGCAGTTCATGAAGGAGATGCCGAGCTAGTTGCCAGGGAAATTTTCGATAAGGGATAAGATGATATGGCAGCCGAAATTGATGACTAGATAAGCCCAAGATGACATGGAGCAAAGTTAAATCCCAAATGAGTTTGATTTCCACGAAAAGGTTAAAGAGAGATTAAATCCTAAAGAAGATAGGAGAAGATCTAGAAGGAATTTAAATATAATAAAGAATTATATTCTTTAGAAGTATTTAATTCCAACTTAACTTCTTCCTCAAGAAAGACTTTGACCTAGCCATCTCCTATTTAAAGGAGACCAAGCCGTCAACTCCAAGGGAGAGCAAAGGGGGAGATATTTCGACAAGGGCTTTCAACCATTCTTCATCTTTTTCTTTCTTGTTTGATTAGGTATATGTTAGGGATTATTTGTTTTGTGTTTCTTTGGAACCTAGCCATGAACTAAATCTATTTGGCTAAGGTTATTATGTTTTGTGGTTGTGAGAAATAATTGGATTTTGCTTAGGAAATAAGAGTTTGCACTTTCAATTCAAGGTTTACTCATTCTTGTTTTTATTCTTGTTTGCGAGTGAATTGGGAGAGGATCTCGTAACTCTATCTATTTATCTAATATCGGGAGTGTTAGATTCAAGAAACGAATGAGTATGGTCTTTATTCAATCTATTGATGGTGAAGATTAATCTAGCTTAGGAATAAGTTAAGGATTTCAACGGCTAAGAGGAGCGCAAGATTGGTTGTTGTTCATCCTTGATTCGCGTAGGGATGTATTGTCACGGCATGCACAATTAGCTAGAGTTTTGACTTAGGGATAAGAAGAAACCATTGAAGAATGCTCTACCGAACCTTGAAGTTGTTGCCCAACCGCCCAAATAGTTGCCCAGCCAGTTGCCCAGGCAACCGTCGATTAGTTGCCAAGGCAACCCTACTGCGCAAGTTGCCACGGCAACTGAGTTGCCCTTGCACTCTTTTACCAAGACGATCCAATTGTCTATCACACCTCAACTCACGTTAACCTGGCCTATTCTCTCTCATTTGATTACATCTTCTTTTACTTTATTGCTTTCTAGTTTAGTTGTTAGTTAAATCTCCTACAATTTTCTGCTTGTGTTCTTTTACTTTTTTACAGTGCAAGAGATTAGATTCTTGAAGTGGCACCAATCCCTATGGAGACGATATATTTTATACTATAACTTGCGATGTGTACACTTGCACAATTACGGAGCACTTATTACGCGCAACAATAGTTGCCGAATATTACAACCTCTTAGGTACTTCTTGTTCTTGTACTTGAGCCCCTACTGCACCAGTAGCTCAATCTAGGTAAAAATCAGAAAAAAAGTTCATACTTGATTTCATTGTTACTGCTATGGGTATCTTTATAACCCTTGTGATCCGAGACTCTTGTTCTTGTCTAGAAACATTTCTAATGGAAATTTCAATTAGCTAGAACAATCCTCAACTAAACACTCTTCCTTTGACTTCATTAAGGGACTAATTCCTTTTAAAAATTTAAAAGTTTCATCTTATAATCACTTCTACCTTGTGCACAGATAACCAACTTATTTAAATTACACTTCTGATTACCGAGATGATACCTTCATATTACCTTCTAGTATTTGATCACTTAGATTATTAGAAAACCCTTTTTTCCAGCAATCTAGATTATTTTAATGCTTGTCATACTCATCATCTTATTATTACTGATTATCTTTATCAAAACCTTTTTGAAAAGATATCTTAGCTTATCCATTACACTTCCTCCCTACCTTTATAAGGCTCTGTTGTCAATTATTCAGGTAGAATTAACCTCTTAGTTGACTTCTCTGAATACCCTTTGGTTAAGAGTTCAATTCACTTTATCGATAATAGACTTCCAATCTTGTTCAATATGTACTCAAATAATCCCTCTGTCCCACTCAATATGTCCCTTTTGTGTTTTGAAATTGTCCCACTTAAAATGTCTCATTGAAAAAATCAACAACTTTTATAAGGCACATTTCACTTTATACCGTTTTTTAGTTTCCCAACAAAACAAAATTCAACTTTTTAAGCATAAAATTGTCCTTTCAATTATTTTACATCATCTTTCTTACACAAACTTTTTCTTCCTAAAACTGTGTCAAAAGTCAACAATGGACAAAATAAATGGGACGGAAGGAGTATCACTTTTATCATACTTTTATTCCAGATTCTTTGTCTTCCTGATCTATCAGGCTTCACAGTTGACATCTTATAATACTAGTATCTCCTTAAAGAAATAATCATTCTTACTTAGGTTGTGTCTGATTTAAAGACTTTTCAAAGTTTTTCTAACATTTGAGGAGTCTACACTGTAACTCTTTCCATGTTTGCTTTAATTATCCTTGCAATATAGTTTACTATTTTTAGTACTTTGACTAATTCATACCTAACATCTTCTTTTTGAACTTCAAATACACTCTCTTTACAAATTAATTTCTTTTTTAGTTTCTTTTGTAATCATCTCAGTGGTATCATTACTTAACTTTCCAATTCTCCCTTATATGTATTGACAGTACAAACATCATATAATAAGATACTACTGAGTTATTTCCATCATAACTTTAACCCTTATCTTATCTTGAGTAAATCGCCAGATTACATTTGTAGCAACTACTGACATTGTTATCTTCAAACATATATATTTCTAAAGTAAAGATACTTCTTCTTCTTACTCCTTCGTATCCGAGTATCTTATAATTACTGTATCATCTCAGCTATGGGTCATTTCTTGACCTCTAAGATTCATCAACTGACAAAATCCATTATCGTTTTACTTTCCTTATTCTAGTATCATTTCACCTTATACTAATGAGGAGCAGCATCAAGTCATACAATCAGTACATCAGTAATATGACATCCTAGGGGCATGTATTTACTGAAAACTCCATATCAAACTTGGTTTAGCATCCAGAACCGGCTAAACCTTTGCTCTGATACCAATAAATGTAACACCCATAACGTATACTCGTAGTTAATATACATTATAGATGTTACTTAAACATGCTACTGAAAGTTAGGCTTAATTTTTTTAACATATACGATTCATCGTCTAGCTGATTATTTAGACTATCATTATAATTCAATTTAATGATTCATATACTATCAACAAGAAAATAGTTTAATGCCCACTAGAGATTGACATAATTTAGAATGTCTTATTGATGTTCTGCAGATTGTAACTTGATCAGCACGCTTGACTCCTCTTAATGGTGCTCCAACATAACCTACGTGTGCAACAAACACACGCTAAGTACGAACTTAATGAGGCATTTAATTTCAGTTTATCAAAACATGAAGTAAAGAAAATTCATTATATCATGTAAGAGTGCATTATATTTCTCTATAAATGGCAAGCATGTCATATTGACATGATATCATGTGTTACCACCATCATATGAGCCATGTATTATCTAATGCTTAACATATTCTTTATCAAATGCATGCTTTCATCATGTAATTATTTGCATAACAGATGTTTTATCATGTTCATGCTTTTATTATGCAATCATTCGCATATCATGTACTCTACCATGGTCATGCTTTTATCATGTAATCATTTACATAACCCATGCTTTATCATGGTTATTCTTTTATCATGCAATCATTTACATACTATATGTCCTACCATGGTCATACTTTCATCATTTAATCATCCGCATAACACATGCTCTTTCATGGTTATGCTTTTATCATGCAATCATTTGCATATTCATAACTTTTTCAATTCATCTTGTTACAATACCGAAGTATCTATTTCAATGCGGCATGATCAGTGCCTGATACGAGGCAAGTCCACTAGGACTCTATAGCATCTAATTCGATACCATAGTATCTAAAATTGAGTATGTACTCGAGGACGCTCTTTGCTCCTCATAAAGGACGCTCTTTGCTCCTCATAAAGGACGCTCTTTGCTCCTTATATTCACACCTCTTTACTGCCATCGACACCCAAGGTGTCTACTTGTTTCATTTTAATCATATCATTACGCGTGTAATTCATGTATCATATTGCCATATGAATCATGTATCATCATTTATGCAAACAATAGTTCGTACCTGGTATTCCATCAAGCTTGCCATGTCGAGCAATGTATCATACCATGTATTATAGAGAAATGCAATGACATTTTCAATGTAATGCAAACATTTAAAAATGCACTCACCTGGACCATTTATTAGTTTGCCTCACTAAATCCTATTTGATCCTTTCCTTTGTAGCACCTCGAACCTTTTTTGATTCAGATTTAACTTTATTTATCACATGAATATAAATAAACCTTTGCTAGATTCACTTCTAACAATATTTCAATTAAGCTATCTAATCATTCAACATAATTTTTTTCCATAATTTTTTCCTTCCTAATACTGTCCATAAACTCATTTTTGGTCCCCTAATGACCATTTTGAACTTCAAATAATTCCTCCAAGCTTGCTAACTAATATTAGATATAAAATGTCTCAAATTCCATTTTCTGGCAACTTGCACTACCTTTTAAGATTTATTTCTATAAAATGATCTAAAACTCGGAATTCAATTTCGTTTGTTCTAAAAGAAACTAGATTTAATAATATTTTCAACCATATAAATTAATAGCCCAAATTCAACTTGTACGATTTATGGCGAATTTTCAAAGTCAATTACAATGTTGGAATTCGGAACAGACTGGGGCTCTATTTTCTGACATTTCGTCACTTAAAAATTTATATCATTTGAATCGAAACTAGAAATCAGTTTCCGTTTGTTGGAGGAAAACTAGACGAGCAAATCTTTATATCAGTATAAAGTTCACCTTCTAACCATTTTTGTAGAATTTATGGTGAATTTTCAAACTTACCGCCAAATCCAGTTTTCCTACACAACTTCCATAAATAACTTCAAACTTTATACTAATTTCTCCTTACTTTGCTATTTTTCAATTTGGTCCCCTTACTTGATTCAAACCACTAATGTATCACTTTATTCATCAAATAATTATTCAAAACAATTCCCTCTAATTTTTCGTTCTTTCCGAAATAGTCACTAAAAAAGCAAAGATAAAGATTCAAGCTTCTTAACTTTGCAAATTAGTCCTCAAATCAACATTACTACTTGAATTCTATTATTTCAAATAAAATCAGATTTAGTCCTTCTCTAAATCATCATTTCTGAATTGGTCACTTAACTTTGACAAATTGTCAAAGTGGTCACTAACTCGATTTAACATCGTTTTTTTTTTTTGCATTCTAACTTCAATTTCCCATCTCCAAAATCAATAATAACATAAATACACTTTAAAATCATACAAATCTGATTCGGTCTTCTAACTTTTAAGATTTTTGAAATGATCCATATCTAATAACAATTCAAGCTTACTAAATCATTAATCTAACATCACAAACCCCAAATTAAACTTGAATCCATAAACCCTAATTATCTTCATAATAATCAAAACATGTAGAGTTTAAATCCCAACTCAATAACATGATTTTATCATCACAAAAGCTTGATTTCAACTTGAATTTCAGCATGGAATCATAAAATCTCAAAACCCCCAATTGAGTCCATAAACCGTATTTTCTTCTCATACCAAATTCTCATCAATTAAGCATGTTTTCCAAGAATTATTTACACCAAAAGGTAGCACTTGATGAGTAGAACAACTTTGTAGTTGAAGAGATTAGCTGAAAACCGAGTTTCCGGGCTTGAATCGAGCTTGGAAAATTTTCCCCATTTTTCTCTTCTTTCTCCCCTCATTTTTGGTGGTTTTTAAAGATGAAGAATTCTTTTTTTTTTCTATATCATTCAATTTGACCACTTGTAAATATAAATGAATTTTAAATTCATTTAAATAGTGAAATTACTAAAATGCCCTTCTAATCCAATGGTTGAGATTGATCTTATCATCAATCAAGGGCCAAGATTTAATCTTCCATTTCCTCTTTCCGAAATTAACCATGTAACTTTTTAAATATTTCAAAAATGCCATTAGGGCCAAATGACCAATTTGCCCTCCAAGTAGTTTTTATTTACTAGTTTGCCAGTCTTGTAAAAATTCAACTAAATCTAGTTGGAATCCAAGTAACTATAATAAAATATTCATAAAATAGTATTTTATGACTTTCCCTTGGCTTTTGGACCAGTCTCTAAAATTTTAGTTCCATCCAATTTCACGATATTCATAAAATACTTCTACTGCGATTTTACCTTTTTCTGAGCTATTGGATTTATTCCAAAAATTCCATATTTCCATATTTGGGAAATAAAATCTATTATCTCATAAAAACTTATTTTCCTAGAACATAGACTAAATTTTCCTAACACAGTCTACCATTCCGATAATTATCGAAAATCTCCATAGAATGAAATTAATCTTTGAAATCCTTTATCGTAAATTACTTTTATCGATCAAAAACACTTTTATGAGAATGCACTTTTATGGGACCTTCCCGATCAGAAACACTTTAGTACGCTTAACAATTTCATTTTATCCAAATTTGGTATCTTTTTCTGCATCTTAATTCTTAAAACCGATATCAAGGTACCTATTTCGATCCGATTCACTCTTATACTGAATAAAATTACTTGTTAGGGAAATTTACACTTTAGTCCCCAAACTTTTCCAAAATTTATACTCTAACCCCCTAAACTTTTCCAAAATTTATACTTTAACCCCCTAAACTTTCAAAATTTACAATTTAGTCACTAGCCAAGATTTGGGATATTACAGAGAATGCAACTGTAACTACTGAAAAGTTGTTATCGCAGGAGTATGAAGCCTATTTAGCTCACGTGATAAATACTCCAAAAACAAAGATAGATCTGGAAAAGATACCTACGGTGCGAGAATTTCCAGATGTTTTTTCAAATGAATTATCATGATTACCTTCGGATCGAGATGTGCAATTTGGTATTGATGTGCTTCCTGGAACAACACCAATATCAAAGGCACCTTACAGGATGGCTCCTACAAAACTTAAAGAGCTTAAGGCTCAATTACAAGAATTATTGGATAAAGGTTTTATACGACCAAGTATATCACCTTAGGGAGCTCCAGTCCTATTTGTGAAAAAGAAAGATGGAACAATGAGGTTGTGTGTGGATTGCCATCAACTAAATAAAGTGACGGTGAAGAATAAATATCCTTTACCAAGGATTGATGACCTCTTTGATCAACTTAAAGGAGCAACGGTGTTTACTAAAATTGATCTTCGAATGGGGTATCATCAATTGAAGATCAAAGAAGCAAAATACCAATGACAGCTTTCAGAACTAGATACGGGCATTATGAGTTTGTGGTAATGCCTTTTGGACTTACAAATGCTCTAGCATCTTTTATGGATCTGATGAATCAGATATTTCAGCCATATTTGGATCAATTTGTAGTGGCATTCATGGATGATATATTGGCTTATTCCAAAACCAAAGAGGATCATGATACTCATCTTCGAGTAGTTCTTCAGATCCTTAGAGAAAAGAAATTATATGCAAAGCTATCAAAGTACGAATTTTGGTTGTCTAAAGTAGCTTTTCTTGGACACATAGTCTCTGCAGAAGGAATTCGAGTTGATCCTAATAAGGTTCAAGCAATACTCGAATAGAAAGTTCCTCAAAATGTCTCGGAAGTAAGAAGTTTCTTGGGATTAGCTGGTTATTATCGATGATTTGTGAAAGATTTTTCAATGATTGCTACTCCAATAACTAAGCTATTAAGAAAAGAGGTGCCATTTGTTTGGATAGAAAAATGTCAGGAAAGCTTCGACAAATTGAAGAAGATATTAACAAAAGCTCCTGTCTTGGTACAACCAGAATTTGGGAAAGATTTCACAATCTATAGTGATGCATCCCATAATGGTTTGGGGTGTGTATTAATGCAAGAAGGAAAGTTTGTAAACTCTTGAAAGAAATTATCCTACTTATGATTTAGAGTTAGCTGCAGTAATGTTCGCTTTAGAAATATAGAGTCACTATTTATATGGTGAAAAGTGCTACATCTTCACAGATCATAAAAGTTTGAAATATTTGTTGTCTTAAAAGGAGCTTAATTTGAGACAAAGAAGATGGATAAAATTGATCAAGGACTATGATGTAAATATTGATTACCATCCGGGGAAGGCTAATGTGGTTGCAGATGCTCTTAGCCGGAAAACATTTTCTGCCTTGAGATCATTGAATGCTCAGTTAAGGTTACAGGAAAATGGTGCAAAAATGGCTGAGCTTCAAATTAAGTCTACTCTGATGGAAAGAATTAAAGAGTTACAAGCAACGAATACGGAATGTTTAGAAAAGAAAAAGTAAGTTGAACGTGGTGAATCTAAAGGATTTGAAGTAAAGTCAGATGGATGCCTATACTACAAGGGATGTGTATATATTCCTAAAGATAAGGATCTAAAGAGGGAAATACTTTCAGAAGCACATTTCAGTCCTTTAACTATGCATCCAGGAGGCAACAAAATGTGTCAAGATATAAAGAGACGATTTTGGTGGCCTGGCATGAAACGAGCTATCACTGAGTTTGTTGCTAGGTGCTTAACATGTCAACAAGTAAAGGCAGAACATCAAGCTCCATCGGGATTACTCCAACCAATCTCAATCCCACAATGGAAATGGGAAAAGGTCACTATGGATTTTGTAACAGCTTTACCATTGACGCCAAGTAAGAAAGATTCGATTTGGGTGATTATGGACCGATTGACTAAAACAGCACATTTCATCCCAGTTCGAACAAACTACTCCTTGAACAAGTTGGCGGAGTTATATATTAGGGAAATTGTTAGATTGCATGGTGTTCCTATGCCTATTATTGCTAATAGAGATCCAAGGTTCACTTCAAGATTTTGGAGTGCATTACATGAAGCATTGGAAACTCGGCTACACTTGAGTATTGCTTTCCATCCCCAAATAGATGGACAATCGGAAAGAACTATTCAGATACTCGAAGATATGATTGGAGCATGTATTATTAATTTTGCTGGTTCCTGGGAAAAATATCTTCCATTAGCTGAGTTTGCCTACAACAATAGTTATCAATCAAGTATAAAGATGGCACCTTATGAGGCATTATATGGAAGAAAATGTTGAACACCATTAAATTGGTTCGAGTTGGAGGATCAAAAAATCACCAGACCAGATCTTGTTCAAGAAACAGAGAATAAAGTAAAAATAATTCAAGATAATCTCAAGGCTTATGCTGACATACAAAATTCGTATTCAGATCTTAAAAGAAAGGATATTGAGTTTGAAATTGGAGATAAAGTATTCCTAAAGGTTTTACCCTGGAAAAAGATATTACGCTTTGGACGAAAAGGAAAGCTTAGTCTAAGATTCATTGGTCCTTATGAAATATTAAAAAGGGTTGGTCCAGTGGCATATCAACTAGCTTTACCATCGGAGTTGAGTAAGGTCCATGATGTATTTCATGTGTCCATGCTTCGAAGATATCGATCAGATCCTTCACATGTTATTACACCAGAGGAGATCAAGATTCAATCGAATTTGACCTATGATGAAGAACCTGTAAAAATTTTAGCTCGAGGAGAAAAGCAATTAAGGAATAAAAAGATTCCTCTAGTTAAAGTCCTGTGGAGAAATCAGAAAGTAGAAGAAGCTACTCGGGAAATAGAGGAAGTAATGAAAAAGCAGTATCCGTATCTTTTTGAACCAAGTAAGTGAGGAAAATTCAAGGAAATTTTTTTCTTAAGGGTGGAAGAATTGTAATATTACAAATTTTGGCTAGTGACCAAAATGAAAATTTTGAAAGTTTGGTGGTCAAAGTATAAACTTTGGAAAAGTTCAAGGATTAAATTGTAATTTCTAAAAGTTATGTATTTTAGTCTTGTAAATGAATAGTTTACCCCCAAGAATGATATTTTTGTGTTACCCATATTTTTCGTACGGAGTTTGTAATTTTGGCTATAAAGCGATAAAGTTTAGAAAAAATATTCGGATAATCGAATCTAATCGGATATTCAAGATATTTTAAAAGATGATAAAGCAAGGTTAAAAATGTCATTTCTATGTTTTAAAATTGTAGGATTTAACATGGACCATTGGATTAAAATAGGTTTTCCATGTTAAATAAGAGCCATTTGATAAAAAATCGTGAGATGGTAATTTTGGTAAATTTCAAGGGCAAAGTTGGTAATCACTAAATACTTGGTTCATTTTTGACCCTTGGATGAGTAGGTAGACATGTGGAAAGATATGAAGCATTGGATTACATGGGCAAATTGGACTTTTTGCCATAAAAGAGATTTTTTCAGGATTTTTAAATTAAGATGACAAATGGCTAAAAATAAAGAATAGAAAAAATCAAGAAATTTCTTCATCCTTTCGCCTCTTGTTCGGAAGCTACAAGGTAAGAAAGAAAAATTTTTCTTTCAAATTTTCAAGCTATTTTAGCTAGATTTTGGATGAAAGCATGAAACATAAAACTAATCTACATAAAATTCTTTATCTTTTGGTACCATATATTCATGATTTCCTTGCTTGAAACCTTAGTTTTATGATTTTGATGGATGAAGGGGATGTTTAAATATGATAATTTAAGATTAGATTTTGATTTTGTTGTTGATGTAGAATTGTTGCGCGTAATAAGTGCTACGCAATTGTGCAAGTATACACGTCGCAAGTTATAGTATAAAAGATATCGTCTCCACATGGATTGGTGCCACTTCAAGAATCTAATCTCTTGCACTATAAAAAGTAAAAACACAAATAGAAGATTATAAGAGTTTAACTAATAACTAAAGTAGAAAACAATAAAGTAAAAGAATAGATGAGATCAAATAAGAGAGATAGGCCAGGTTATCGTGAGTTGAGGTGTGATAGCCGATTGGATCGTCTTGGTAAAAGAGTGCAAGGGCAACTCAGTTGCCGTGGCAACTTGCACAACGGGGTTGCCTTGGCAACTAATCGATGGTTGGCTGGGCGACTAGTTGGGCAACTACTTGGGTGTCTGGGCAGCAACTTCAAGGTTCGGCAGAGCGTTCTTCAATGGTTTCTTCTCATCCCTAAGTCAAAACTCTAGCTACTTGTGCATGCCTTGATAATACATCCCTGTGTGAATCAAGGGTGAACAACAACCAATCTTGCGCTCTTCTTAGCCGTTGAAATCCTTAACTTATTCCTAAGCTGGATTAATCTTCACCATCAATAGATTGAATAAATATCATATTTATTCGTTTCTTGAATCTAACTCTCCCGATATTAGATAAATAGATGAAGTTACGAGATCCTCTCCCAATTCACTCGCAAACAAGAATAAGAACCAAGAATGAATAAACCTTGAATAGAAAAGTGCAAACTCTTATTACCTAAACAAAATCCAATTGTTTCTCACAACCACAAAACACAATAACCTTAGCCAAATAGATTTAGTTCATGGTTAGGTTCCAAAGAAACACAAGATAAAGAATTCCTAGCATGAACCTAATTGAACAAGAAAGAAAAAGATGAAGGATGGATGAAGCCTTCTTGTCGAGATCTCCCCCTTGAAGCTTGTCGAAAATTCTCTCTACTCTCTCCTTTGAAGTTGACGGCTTGGTGATCTATTTATAGGGCTAGGTCAAAGTCCTTCTTTGAGGAGGAAGTTAAGTTGGAATTAAATTATCTTTAAAGAATATAATTCTTTATTATATTTATATTCCTTCTGGAACTTCTTCTATCTTCTTGGGATTTAATTCTTTTTTAACCTCTTCATGGAAATCAAACTCATTTGGGATTTAGCTTTGCTCCACGTCATCTTGGGCTTGTCTAGTCAACAATTTCGACTACCATATCACCATATTCTTTGTCGACAATTGCCTTGGCAACTGGCTCGGTATCTCCTTCATGCATTGCCCTGGCAACTAGCTCGGCATCTCTTTCATGCATTGCTCTGGCAACTAGTTCTAGCCTTGCTTTGGCAAGTGATTATGCACATACACACAAAACACACCAAAGCAGCATCTTTTCCCACAAAAACTACCAACTTATGTAATCAAGCTCAACGATGGAAGGAAACATGGATTAATGCATGAATGGCTAATTATTCAACTAATATGAGCCTAAGTCTAACAATAATATGAGTAAAAAAGGGTAAGAAAAATAGTACTTTTGAACACTTATCACATCCCTAAACTCGAACTACTGCTTGTCCTCAAGCAATGCAAACTAATAATTACCCGCTAAGACTTCAATTTTCACAAACTTAGCTTTGAACTTGATTTCAATTCTCAGAACATGGGAACAAAGTATGATTGGCTTTTCATTTTTCGGAAAACTTAGGAGTTACTCGGAATCAAACTATAATGCTTGTGAGTGTGTGCGGAGTTGTGTGCAAGTTGATTTTTCGGATTCTATGCAAACAAGAGGTTTTCAATTTACTTCATTGGGTTCTTTTAACATGTTTTAACTAGAGCCTGTTTTGGGCACCTCTAGTGTTTTGTTTTTAGTTTTCTTAAGTTAATTAATTTATTCGACTAGAGCTAGTTTTGGGCATCTCTAGCGATCAATTTTTTATCACATACTAGAGCCAATTTCGGGCACCTCTAGCAATCAAATTTTTAGTACATGCTAGAGCCAATATCGGGCACCTCTAGCATTTATCCAATTTTTTTTCTAATCCCCAAAATTTTTTTAACTATCAACCTAAGTTCATTAGAATTCCTTAAATCAATCAAACCACAACAGTGTTTCATCAAAATTTAGCATCATAGTAAAATTCTAAGTGTTTCTATGGTTATCCTAGAATAAAAATTCTATCAATTAAGTGCATTGGCAAAGTCATCATTGGATATTCATCAAATCTAGGCAATTCTTGTTCCAGCTAAAGGCATGGCAAGCAATTTATGTATCCTAAATGCAATACTTAAGATGAATGCAACTATACATGGTAACTAAATAATAACAATCCCCCTAAACTCGAGTGAGGCATTGTCCTCAATGCATGCATTAAAGAGAAATAAAAATAAAGAAAAGTAAAATGCAAACGAGGACTTACTCTGAGAGTTTGTCATCGTGGATGATTAGTTTCCTTTTGGTCGGTGTCTTGATTCTCTTGCTTGAACGCGATGGTTGTTTCCTTGTTGCCGATGGTGGAATCGATCCTCGTACAGGGTTGTCCTTATCGTCCACTTCATCCATGTCATTGGCTTTTCGCTTGGAGGATTCAATTGTTGTGGTCTTTGTTGGTGCAATGAAGGACTCGTTGAATTTGAAAAATCAGACAATGATTCCGTACGAGTTGATTCGGCCATAGGTGTTTTACCTTTGGCATTTGTAGTGGTTGCCGGGACGTCTTTAGCTTTGATTGTTGTGGCATCTTCAGGGTTGGTTGTCGTGGCATCTGCTTTGGCAGGCGTGGTGTAGGTTGCCACAGCATCAACTGTTGCGGTTGCCGTGGCGACTGCTTCACTAGTTTCCGTGGAAAGGATCTCGGCCAGAAAGATTGGGAATGGCACGCGGCTGTCCGGGTACTTTTCTAGGATGACTTGGGTGATGGCATTGTTGTGCTCCTTCATGTACCGCATGAACATTAGTTGTCGGTCTTCAATTTGCCTAAGGTTGCTCGCCAATGGTTGCAATAGTGCTTTAAAGTGTCCCGGGGTTGATGGTCGGGTTGCCCGGGCATTAAGTGCTTGGGCATTAGGGGTTACCGAGGCAACAGGGGTTGCCGCGGCAATTGAAGGCCTTGAGGATTTTATCGGTGCCTCTCCCATTAGCTTTCGAATTTGTGCTTGATTCCAACCGGACTTTGGTAGAGCCTTTTCATCGGTGGACTCACTTGGGACATGCATCTCCTTGCAAAGATTGGAAATTAAGCAAGGGAAGAAAAAAGAACCCTTGTCCTTTGAGCTACATACAAAAATCTCATCACAAATAATTTTTCCAATGTTAATGATGCGATTATGCAAGATAGAATGTATGAGAAAAAGACGTGGTATATCAACGGTAGTATTGTGTGTGGTGGGCATTAAAGAAGTTTTAACAAACTTATTCCAGAGTTTTGCCTCGGGTTTAAGCCGAAGGCGATTTACCGTGCCCTTGTATTTACCGTCGTTCCAATGAGTTCCTAGTAGAGTGAGTTCTTGGAGCACCTTGTCGAGTTGCTTGAGCGTGATTTGATCAACAAATGCTTGATGCTCGTCCTTCTCAATGTAGAGTCCATAAAAGGTGTTGATGTTTTCGGGGCTTATGAGTATGGCCTTGTCACGAACAAAAACATAAGGATTATCCGGGTTTGGTGAGTGAGCATAGAATTCTCTTACCCATGAGATGTTACCCGATTCCGATTGATGGCAAAAGATTTGCCACTTTTGATGTGCAATCCTCTCGAAGATGAATGGTTCAAGGCTGAAATCTTGATGAGAGTTGGAGTATTCAAAGCCTTGTTCTTCGCAAATCTTCTGGCTTTCAAACTTGGAGTGAAATCTTTCTTGAACCACCGGTGTAGCAAACTTCTTGTATCATGGTTCTTTGGAGGAACTTGGATGAACGAAAAATTTAATTTTGGATGCCATGGATGATCTTGGTTGTGAGCTTTGTAAAAACAAAGAAAAGAAAATAAAAGAAACTAAAGAGTTGCAAGATGAAAAGTAGGAATAGGTTTCTTGGAAGTTAAGGGTGATGGGTTTTATAGAAAAGATAGGTAGTAAATATGGTGGGTGGGATTAATTTTGGAAGGAAGAAAAAGATGGTTTCAGTTTAGGGGAAGGGTGACGGCTAGGGTTTTTTTAGGGTAAGTTGGAGGCTTTATATAAGCCTCAGATTCAGCCCATTAATTTCCTTGTTGAAGATGTTTTCCTTCTTGAATCAAAATTCCTCTTTATCTTGAACTCTTTTCCTACAATTCAAAGACAAATCAAATAAGGATTAAAATTAAAGATAAACTAATAAAAGAAAATAAATAAAGATGTGTAAAGGGATTCTTAAACTTTAAAAGATAAATGTGAAAGATGTAGTTTTAATCTTAAAGAAAATAAATCTATCCTAAAAAGAGCAAATAATCGAAAATAAAAAAAAAATAAAAATTAAATAGTTTGAAAAAAATAAAAAAATAAAAAAATTAAAAACAAAATATCAAAAGGAGAACATGCTCATGCATCTCCTAAGGTGACCACTTCTTTGTTACGTTCCACATGGGCACCATTGTAGTGCTTTAATCTTTGTCCATTAACTTTGAATTCATGTTTGTCAGTGATGGACTTCATTATCACGGCACCATAGGAGAATGGTTTGACAACTTCGAATGGCCCCGACCATCTTGATTTCAGTTTTCCCAGGAAAAGTTTTAGCCGAGAATTGAATAAAAGAACTAGTTGCCCTGGCATGAATTGTCGCGACAATAGTTTCTTGTCATACCATTGCTTTGTTTTCTTCTTGTAGATTCGTGCACTGTTATAGGCGAGTGCACGGAATTCTTCTATCTCGTTGAGGTCCAACAAACGCTTTTCTCCGGCACTTTCCCAATCCATATTCACGGTCTTGATTGCTCAATATGCCTTGTGTTCGATTTCCACCGGTAGATGGCATGTTTTTCCATAGACAAGTCGGAAGGGGGACATACCTAAGGGTGTTTTGAATGCAGTTCGATATGCCCAAAGTGCGTCATCTAGTCTTAATGACCAATCCTTCCTAGAGGGATTTACAACTTTCTCGAGTATACCCTTCAATTTCCAGTTGGAAATTTCTGCTTGCCCATTGGTTTGTGGGTGATATGCCGTGGCAATCTTGTGTGATACACCAAAGCGTTGCAACATCTTGGCAATAAGTCTGTTGTCAAAATGCTTACCTTCGTCACTGATAATTTCTCTCGGCATCCCAAACCGTGTAAATATGTTTTTCTGCAAGAATCGTTGCACGATCTTGGAATCATTGTTGGGAACTGCAGCTGCCTCAACCCATTGAGACACGTAGTCAACGGCAAGTAGAATGTAGAGGTTGCCGAATGAGGATGGGAAAGGTCCCATAAAATCGATCCCCCAAACATCGAACAATTCCACCTCGATGATGTTTTGGAGCGGCATCTCATATCGTCTAGAGATATTGCCCGTCCTCTGGCAAAGATCACATTGCTTGTAAAAGTCTTGGGCATCTTTGTATAGTGTTGGCCAATAAAAATCAGATTGCAAAACTTTGGCCGCGGTATGAGTTCCTCAAAAATGTCCTCTATAGGGTGAATAATGGCATTGCCGGAGTACATTCTGCTGCTCTTCTTCAGGGACACATCGGCGTATAACCTGATCTGCACAATGTTTAAACAAAAGAGGCTCATCCCAAAAGTAATGCTTAGCATTATGGCGGAACTGCTTCTTCCCTTGGTAAGTAAGGCCATAAGGTAAAATACCACAAACAAGGAAATTAACTAAATCCGCATACCAGGGTATTGTCGAGGCATGTGCTGCCGTGTAGACTGCTCCCAAAATTGTCGAGGTGTATGCATCTAGGGTTGTCGAGGCATGCTCATCCATGGTTGCCGAGGCGTCGAGGGTTGTCGAGGCATGCGCATCCATGGTTGCCGAGGCGTGCGCGTCAAGAGCTGCTACGGCGTCAAGGGTTGCCAAGGCATGCGCATCCGTGGTTGCCAAGGCGTCGAGGGTCACTGAGGCATGCGCACCCATGGTTGCTGAGGCAACTAAAATTTGCTCATCGGGGAATGCATCACATATCCCTAAATACGCATCATCCTCCCTATTACGTTCTAAACGTGATAAGTGATCGGCCACTTGATTTTTTGTTCCTTTCCTGTCCTTAATTTCAATATCAAATTCTTATAAAAGTAATACCCAACGAATCAAACGAGGTTTGGCATCCTTTTTAGCAAATAGATATTTAATTACCGAGTGGTCCGTATGAACAATTACCTTTGTACCAATCCAATAGGATCGAAACTTGTCAAATACGAAAACTACAGCTAGTAATTCTTTCTCCGTTATTGTGTAATTCACTTGAGCACTATTAAGAGTTTTACTAGCGTAGTATATCACATGGAAGGTCTTACCTGTGCATTGGCCTAGGACTGCTCCTACCGCAAAATCACTTGCATCACACATGAGCTCAAAAGGTAGCGTCCAATCTGGTGGAACGACAATGGGTGCCGTGGCAAGCTTTTTCTTTAGGGTTTCGAATGCTTGGGCGCAAGAATCATCAAAATTGAAGACTTTATCCTGTTCAAGCAAATTGCACAAAGGTTTAGTGATTTTAGAAAAATTATGAATGAACCTCCTATAAAAAACCTGCATGTCCAAGAAAGCTTCGAATTCCTTTAACCGAACTTGGTGGGGGTAATCTCTCGATCACGTCCACCTTGGCTTTGTCTACATCAATTCCATTGGATGAAATATTGTGGCCGAGCACTATTCCTTCATCTACCATAAAATGGCACTTCTCCCAATTGAGGACTAAATCAGTTTCTTCACATCTTGCCAACACCTTCTCTAAATTGCCGAGGCAGCTGTCGAAGTCATTACCAAAAATAGAAAAATCATCCATGAAGATCTCAAGGAAGTCTTCGACCATGTCTGAAAAGAGTGCCATCATGCATCTTTGGAAGGTTACCAGGGCGTTACACAATCCGAACGGTATCCTTCGGAAAGCATAAGTACCATATGGGCATGTGAAGGTTATCTTTTCTTGATCTTCTGGTGCTATGGCAATTTGATTGTAACCTGAATAACTGTCAAGAAAACAATAAAAGGGTTTACCTACAAGACGATCAAGCATTTGATCAATAAAGGGTAATGGAAAGTGATTTTTCCTAGTGGCTTTGTTTAGCTTTCGATAATCCATACAAACCCTCCAACCGGTCACAGTCCTGGTTGGAATGAGTTCATTGTTTTCAATACTTACCACCGTTATACCTCCCTTTTTCGGTACATATTGTACTGGACTTACCCATGTACTATCAGAGATAGGGTATATAATGCTGGCGTCAAGCCACTTGATGATTTCTTTCATTACAACCCCTTTCATGGCATGATTCAGTCTCCTCTGGGCCTCAATTGAAGGTTTGTGATCATCTTCCAACAGAATCTTGTGCATGCACACTGCCGTGCTAATTCCCTTCAAGTCGGTAATTGTCCACCCTACTGCCTTCTTGTGTAGCATCAACATTTTGATCAGCTTCTTTTCCTGCTTAGGCTGTAACTTAGAAGAAATAATTATAGGCAATGTATTATCGGTTCTTAAGTATGCATATTTTAGTTGCTCTGGTAACCGTTTCAACTCAAGAATCGATGGTTGTTCAATAGAGAGCTTTTTGAGCTTACCTTTCTTACCTGAGTAATCTAGTGGTTTAAAGTATGTACCTGGTCGATTGACTAACCAATTTGCCTCTTCTTGTTGTTCTTCATCAATCGGTTCTTCATACTCCCCCGGTTCCTCTTGATTGGCAATGTAGTTGCCGAGGCAACTAAATTCCTCGTCAAAGTTAAACTCTGTTGTGGAATGAAGAAGTTGGCATTCTTTTGGATCATCGGCGTACCTTAGTGTTTGGAACACATTTAGTTTAACTTGCTGGTCATTCACCCTTATTGTGAGTTCTCGCTTTCAACATCGATCAAGGTTCTCCCTGTTGCTAGGAATGGTCTCCCGAGAATGATAGGCGCATGCTCATCTGCTTCACAATCCAAAATAATAAAGTCAGCGGGAAAAATAAATTTATCAACTTTTACCAGTATGTCTTCGATTTTTCCCTCTGGATGCACATAGAATCTGTCGGCTAGCTGTAGCATAACTATTGTAGGTCTTGCCTTCCCAATTGCTAGTTTTTGGAAAACTGATTCAGGCATCAAGTTTATGCTAGCCCCAAGGTCGCATAATGTTTTCCCGACATAGTGGTTTCCAATGGAATAGGGTATTGTGAAACTTTCGGGATCCTTCAACTTGGGTGGCATACGATTGTGCAACATGGCCATGCATCCCTCTATTGCGGCAACTGTTTCAAACTCTCTTAGCCTTGTTCTCTTGGACACAATGTCTTTAAGGAACTTGGCATAGTTTGACATTTGTTCAATTGCTTTCACCAATGGAAAGTTGATGTGGACTTGCTTTAGGATATCAAGAAACTTCTTGAATTGATATTCTTGCTTTTGTCGCTTCAACCTTTGTGGGAATTATGGTGGAAGTCAGATATCTTCGATCCTTTCATTGGTCTGAAATCTGATTGATGACATTGCTGGGGCAACTGGAGTTGCCGAGGCATCATCAACTAGGGTTGCCATGGCGTGCCTATCGTTGGTCGCCGAGGAATGCTTATCATTGATTGCCGAGGCATGCTTATTGTCGGTTGCTGCGGTAATTCCTGGTTAATCCTCTGAGGTTTTGCCTCTGGGTTCATCTTGATCTTTTGTGGAGTTTTGTTTGGTGTGCGAGCTTCAGCCTCTTTAAGTTGTTGGCTACTTCTAGTGGTGATCGCCTTACATTGCTCATGGCCAGTTCCTCTTGCGACTTCAGTATCGCTAGGTAAACCTCCTTACGATTTAGTATTCAGGTTTTTAGCAAATTTTCTGACTTGATTTTCCAATGATTTGATTGCCGCCTCTTGGTTTTGCAATCTCATCTCGGTCCTGTTAATAAAAGCATCAGTTCTTTTTATGAAGTTACTATTCTCAGCCATATAAGATTCAGTTTTCAACATAAAAGCATTGAGAGAATTTTCCAAAGAACTAGATGTTGTCAGTTGTTGCCGCAGTAACTGTTGCCGTGGCATATTCTACTGGAATCCCGATGCTTGTGCATTTTGATTGTTATGGTTTAGAGCATTGTTGGGATTACTCCATGAAAAATTTAGGTGCTTCTTCCAAGCTAGATTGTATGTATTGGATATCACATTGTTGTTTCGGTTGTAATTCCCCACATAAAAGCTGGATTCTGTATACATTCAGAAGAATCATGGTTACCACCACATAACTCACAAAAGGAATCCATTACCTCGACTTCCTGTGTGTTGTTTAGTTTTTGCATGTTTTGGACCTTCTTGGTTAAGGTAGCCAATTGTGCCGAAATTGAGTCTGATGATCCTAGTTCATGTATTGTGGCTTGGCGTCTAACTCCTCCTCTTCTAGTAGAGGGGAATTGATAATCATTCTTGGCCAGCCTGTTTAGAATTTTCATTGCTTCCTCCGGTGACTTATCTAGGAGTATGTCGTTTGTCGAGGAGTCTAGCATCATCCTTGTTGGTGTATTCACGGCGTTGTAAAACATTGTTACTTGTGTCCACCCTGGGAATCCGTGTAGGGGGCATTTGTGTAGAAGTTCTCTGTATCGCTCCCAAGCCTCGTACATGGATTCATCATCTGCCTGCCGAAAAGAAGTAATGTCGTTACGAAGCTTATCAGTCAAATTTGTAGGATTAAACCAAGCAAGGAAATCATGACAAAGATCAGCCCAATATCCTATTGATCCGGCAGGAATACTATTCAACCATGCTTTCGCCCTATCCCTCAGTGAATAGGGGAATAATCTTAGTCATAAAACATCGGGGGTGACTCCTTGTATTTTGAATGAATTGCAAATCTCGAGGAAATATTTAAGATGTTGTCGTGCATCTTCAGTTGCTGAGCTGCCAAATTGACCAATTATGTTGATCATATTGAACATCATCGGTTTCAACTCAAAGTGGTCGGCTTCAGTTTCAGGTGTGACAATTCCTGGATTAAGTCCTTCAAGATCTTCTTCAAGATAGTCTCGAATAGTTCTGCTTCATGCAAGAATCACTCATCCTCCTACTGGAACATCTTGATTCATATTGCCGTCTTGATTAGCCATTGCTACTCTTAACCTTCGTCTGAGTCTTTGCAAGGTTTGCTCGATTTCTTGATCAAAGGGATATTCTGGTGTAATCGGTCTCGCCCTGGTCTTATACCAATGCAAAACCAAAGTTTGTTAACCCTTTGAATCTTAAACAAGAAAAATAAAAAGTGCAAGAAAATAAAAACAAAGTTGCTATTGTCAATCCCCGGCAACGGCACCAAAAACTTGTTGCGCGTAATAAGTGCTACGCAATTGTTCAAGTATACACGTCGCAAGTTATAGTATAAAAGATATCATCTCCACGGGGATTGGTGCCACTTCAAGAATCTAATCTTTTGCACTGTAAAAAGTAAAAACACAAATAGAAGATTATAGGAGTTTAACTAATAACTAAACTAGAAAGCAATAAAGTAAAAGAATAGATGAGATCAAATAAGAGAGATAGGCTAGGTTATCGTGAGTTGAGGTGTGATAGCCGATTGGATCGTCTTGGTAAAAGAGTGCAACCGTGGCAACTTGCACAATGGGGTTGCCTTGGCAACTAATCGATGGTTGCCTAGGCGACTAGTTGGGCAACTACTTGGGCGTCTGGACAGCAACTTCAAGGTTCGGCGGAGCGTTCTTCAATGGTTTCTTCTTATCCCTAAGTCGAAACTCTAGCTACTTGTGCATGCCTTGATAATACATCTCTGTGTGAATCAAGGGTAAACAACAACCAATCTTGCGCTCTTCTTAGCCGTTGAAATCCTTAACTTATTCCTAAGCCAGATTAATCTTCACCATCAATAGATTGAATAAATATCATATTCATTCGTTTCTTGAATCTAACTCTCCCGATATTAGATAAATAGATGAAGTTACGAGATCCTCTCCCAATTCACTCGTAAATAAGAATAAGAACCAAGAATGAATAAACCTTGAAAGAAAAGTGCAAACTCTTATTACCTAAACAAAATCCAATTGTTTCTCACAACCACAAAACACAATAACCTTAGCCAAATAGATTTAGTTCATGGCTAGGTTCCAAAGAAACACAAGATAAAGAATTCCTAGCATGAACCTAATTGAACAAGAAAGAAAAAGATGAAGGGTGGATGAAGCCTTCTTGTCGAGATCTCCCCCTTGAATCTTGTTGAAAATTCTCTCTAATCTCTCCCTTGAAGTTGACGGCTTGGTGATTTATTTATAGGGCTAGGTCAAAGTCCTTCTTTGAGGAGGAAGTTAAGTTGGAATTAAATTATCTTTAAAGAATATAATTCTTTATTATATTTATATTCCTTCTAGAACTTCTCCTATCTTCTTAGGATTTAATTCTTCTTTAACCTCTTCATGGAAATCAAACTCCTTTGGGATTTAGCTTTGCTCCACGTCATCTTGGGCTTGTCTAGTCATCAATTTCGACTACCATATCACCTTATTCTTTGTCGACAATTGCCTTGGCAACTGGCTCGGCATCTCCTTCATGCATTACCTTGGCAACTAGCTCGACATCTCCTTCATGCATTGCCCTGGCAACTAGTTCTAGCCTTGCTTTGGCAAGTGATTCTGCACATACACACAAAACACACCAAAGCAGCATCTTTTTCCCACAAAACTACCAAGTTATGTAATCAAGCTCAACGATGGAAGGAAACATGGATTAATGCATGAATGGCTATTATGCAACTAATATGAGCCTAAGTCTAACAATAATATGAGTAAAAAAGGGTAAGAAAAATAGTACTTTTGAGCACTTATCGAGTTTAGGGGAGTGTTGGTTTCTAGTTAGCTTCATGTTTAGTTGCATTCGTCATTAGCAATCACATATAGGTTGCATATGGTACTTGCCATTCCTTTAATTGGATTTAATTGCTTAAGAGTTGTTGACTATCCAATGATGAATTTTTGCCACTGCACTTAATTGAAAGAACCTTTAATTTTAGGATTTCATGAAAAGAACTTAGAATTTTACTATGATGCTGAATTTTTTTACATGGTTGTGGCTTGTTGAAAGAAACTTAGTGAACTTAGGTTGCTTAAAATTTGGGTAAATTTAAAATTGAAAGTTAAAAGTTAAATTCTTGCTAGAGGTGCCCGAAACTGGCTCTAGTAGTAAATGCACTTTCTTGCTAGAGGTGCCCGAAACTGGCTCTAGTAGTTAAAGCACATTAAAGAATCGCTAGAGGTGCCCGAAATTGGCTCTATTCGACTAAAACAAAATGAGAAATTGCTTACTTTGCTAGAGGTGTTCGAAAATTGGCTCTAGTGAAAATAAATATAAATTCCCCGGTAATTAAATTGATAAAAGCCTATTGTTCACATAGAATCTTGAAAATCAACTTGTACACAACTACGCACACACATTGTCACGAGCATTATAGTTTTGTTCCGGGAAATTTTTGTGCTATCTGAAAAATTAAAAGGTGATCATACTTTGTGCCACGGTTCCGAGGTTTAAATTCAAGTTTGAAGCATGTCTTTGATGATTAAAGTCTTGGCAGGTAATTGTTAGTTTGCATTGCTTGAGGACAAGAAATAGTTCGAGTTTGGGGGTGTGATAAGTGTTCAAAAGTACTATTTTATTTCCCTTTTTACTCATATTATTGTTAGACTTAGGCTCATATTAGTTGCATAATTAGTCATTCATGCATTAATTCATGTTTCTTTCCACCATTGAGCTTGATTACATAACTTGGTGATTTTTGTGGAAAAAGATGTTGCTTTGGTGTGTTTTTTGTGTGTGTGCAGAATCACTTGCCAAAGCAAGGCTGGAACCAGTTGCCAGGGCAATGCATGAAGGAGATGCCGAGCTAGTTGCCAGGGTAATGCTTGAAGGAGATGTCGAGCTAGTTGCCAAGGCAATTGTCAACAAAGAATAAGGTGATATGGTAGTCGAAATTGATGACTACACAAGCCCAAGATGACGTGGAGCAAAGCTAAATCCCAAAGGAGTTTGATTTCCATGAAGAGGTTAAAGAAGAATTAAATCCCAAGAAGTTAGGAGAAGTTCTAGAAGGAATATAAGTATAATAAAGAATTATATTCTTTAAAGATAATTTAATTCCAACTTAACTTCATCCCCAAAGAAGGACTTTGACCTAGCCCTATAAATAGATCACCAAGCCGTCAACTCCAAAGGGGGAGAGTAGAGAGAATTTTTGACAAGCTTCAAGGGGGAGATCTCGACAAGAAGGCTTCATCCATCCTTCATCTTTTTCTTTCTTGTTCAATTAGGTTCATGCTGGGAATTCTTTATCTTGTGTTTCTTTGGAACCTAGCCATGAACTAAATCTATTTGGCTAAGGTTATTGTGTTTTGTGGTTGTAAGAAATAATTGTATTTTGTTTAGGTAATAAGAGTTTGCACTTTTCTATTCAAGGTTTATTCATTCTTGGTTCTTATTCTTGTTTGCGAGTGAATTGGGAGAGGATCTCGTAACTTCATCTATTTATCTAATATCGGGAGAGTTAGATTCAAGAAACAAATGAATATGATCTTTATTCAATCTATTGATGGTGAAGATTAATCCGGCTTAGGAATAAGTTAAGGATTTCAACGGCTAAGAAGAGCGCAAGATTGGTTGTTGTTCACCCTTGATTCACACAGGGTTGTCTTATCAAGGCATGCACAAGTAGCTAGAGTTTCGACTTAGGGATAAGAAGAAACCATTGAAGAACGATATCTATTCATGATTTCCTTGCTTGAATCCTTAGTTTTATGATTTTGATGGATGAAGGGGTTGTTTAAATATGATAATTTAAGATTAGATTTTGATGTTGTTGTTGATGTAGAATCATATCCAAGCTTATTTTGTGATTGAAACTACTTGACAGTAGCTAAATCCTAACTTGTTTAAAGTTAGGGTTTTGATGTGAAGTTGAATTTGAATTGATTGTGGTATGGGAATGATTATAGAAGCTTGGAAATGAGGTTTAGAAGTTGAATTCATGCTTGAATCAAGTTGGAAAATTTGGATAAAAGGACATTTCATATTCAGCCTTAGAGGAAAAATTGAAGAAAATTATGGAAAATTTTCCTAAGGCTAGGAATGATGTGAGAAGGATTTTACATGGCTAAGAATGTTGTTAGGGTCAATTTGGAAGTTTACAAAGTATTGAGGACCAAATGACATATTAAGGGAAATTTGAGAATGATATGGAAAGTGATTAGAAATTAATGTGTTAAGCTTGAATGTGTTCTTGGAATACTTGAATATGTTGTTTAATGTTTGAATTTGAAGTTCAATGGCAATGGACCATTTTGAATAATTTGGAAAGTTGAGGTGAATTCTAAAAGAATTCATTTTATGGTTATATTATGAGATTTGAGATTTTCTTGTGAAATTGTGATGGATATGAATAATAAAGGATTTTTAGGAATTTTATTCCTAATATATGTGCCTATATTAGAATGATACTAACATACGCTTTGAAATGTATGTGTTTGGAAATGATGATTTTATAGATCGTGACCATTATCAAGATTGTTTTACAAGCAAGCTTAAGGATAAGGAAAAAGTTCAAGAGTAAAGCTAAAAGCAATACTAAGGTTTCCTAGTGAGGCATCACGTGAGTGCAATGCATACATAACATGATACAAGGATGTTTTATACATCAATGAGAAGACTTGCAATAAGTTTACCTGGTTTATGTATTGGCGTGATATTTATGTCATTGATCATATGATTGACATGTTTTAAATATGTCAAAGATTGAATTTAAATGCATGGATCACTAGTTATATATATGATATTATATCATGAATGTTATTTCGGGTATCAACTGCCTAGAATTAAATTATGTTGATATACATTGCCATGGCAAAAATAAATACGAAAAATATGCCCAAGTATGTCATTGAGGGACAGGGTATAGTTGGCATGCCATAGAGTCCAGCAGCACACTGTATATTCGGTTATCCAGTTTAGCACTATAGTGTATATAAAGGACACTTAGTGCATATGGTGAGCACGACCTTATGTGTATTATGGTGGGCACAACCTTATGTGTATTAGCACTTCGGTGCATATTTGACTCGAGTATCTAGGGTCCTCATAGGTTTATATTTGGGCTATTATATCAGTACATAATTGATAAACGGATTAAAGAGTTTATACACTCTTAAAGTTATGGCAAGTATATTGGTAAAAAAATTATATTCGGTTTATACTATGTTGATACATGATTAACTTAATGGTAAGATATATCTAGTGATTCAAATACATGAAAACGGTTACATGTTATTAGTTATAGTTATGTTATGTTGCACTGAATATTATTATTGCCTCACTAAGTATTTACTTAGCGTGTGATGGTTTTCACGCGTAGGTAAAAAGTAGAATTTGGAGTAAGGAGCGGGCATCCTACTTATCCGGAATATAAACACGGTATTAGTAACAGCATCTTTTGATGTGTTTTGATGTTTCTAGATGGCATGTATATGTTAAAATTAGTCGGTTATATACTAGTTTATATATGGTTTGTAATAACATATAAACTAGTTTATGTTTATAAGGAATGATGAGTAAGTATATTCGATTTTAAAATCGGGTATTATCTAGATAAAGGTAAATAGAGCAATCGGGTAGATTTTTATTTTAGGCAGTTTTAGGCATTTATATTCCTAATATATTATAGAAAAGAATTGTTAAGTTGCTGCCTGAAATCAGACTTAATTTGAAGGGATAAAAATTCAAATTGTAATTCTACGCGATTAAAAAAATATCCTTTATGTGATACTCTAATTAGTATTTAATATAGAATACTGGTTAGGGTGTTACACATCAATTACCTACAGTTGAATAAAGTGACAATCAAGAAATAGTACCCACTACCAAGAATTGACGACCTATTCGATAAGCTAAAGGATGCCTCTGTATTTTCCAAGATTGATTTAAGGTTGGGGTATTATCAAATGAGAGTTAAAGAATATGATGTACTCAAAATTGCTTTACGTACAAGATATGGGCACTATGAATTCTTAGTGATGCCCTTTTGGCTAACTAATGCATCGGCAGCCTTTATGGATTTGATGAATCGAGTTTTTAGACCCTATCTAGAAAATTTCATGGTAGTATTCATTCATGACATTCTAACCTATTCTAAGAACGTTGTCGAACACTAAGACCATCTCCACATTGTGCTTTAGACTCTTCGGGAAAAGCAATTGTTTGCTAAATTCTCTAAATATGAGTTTTGGCTCACTAAAGTTGCCTTACTTCAACATATTGTATTGTCTTTGGGCATCCAAGTAGACCCAAAGAAAATCCAGGCCACCCTTGATTGGCACCCACCGAATAACATTAGTGAAGTAAGAAGTTTCCTTGGTCTTGCTGGTTAATATAGAAGATTCGTCAAGGGATTTTCTATGATAGCAGCCCCTTTCACTAAGCTATTAAGGAAGGAAACTCCATTTTTTTGGATCGAGAAACAACAAAGAAGCTTTGATCAATTGAAACAAGTATTGACCCACGCACCAATCCTGACCCAACTCGAGTTCGAAAAGGACTATACAGTTTATAGTGATGTATCACATCTCGGGTTAGGATGTGTATTAATGTAATAAGGCAAAGTCATTACTTATGATTCGAGACAACTAAAGCCACATTAGATGAATTATCCTACTCATGACTTGGAGCTGGCTGTGGTTATCTTCGCATTGAAAATTTGAAGGCATTTTCTCTACGGAGAGAAATGCCATCTCTTCATTGATCATAAAAGCCATAAATATATGTTGTTACAGAAGGAGTTAAATCTTCTACAACGGAGATGGATGGAACTCCTCAAAGACTACAATCTTGTTATTGATTATAATCTGGGCAAGGCCAACATTGTTGCTGATGCACTTAGCTGCAAATCTCTGCTTGGTGAGTATTGTCATTGATCATCGAATCCTATCCATCACTTATTGTGTTGACCTCATTGTAAAATCATTGTATTGTAGCTCCCTGAGCTATTGATGCGCACTTTTGACTTTGAAAGCACCATTGTCTTGTAGTTGAACTTCAGGTTCAGTCTACTATCATAACGAAAATCAAAGCATTGCAGAATCAAGACCCTGAACTTTAATCCATAGCTTCTAAGTTGCAAGATCATGATGATCCTAACTTTAGAGTTAATTTTAAATGATTGCTATGTTTTCATGATCAGGTTTGTGTACACAATGATGAATCTCTTCACACCGATATCCTCAAAGAAGCTCATTCGTGTCCTTATTCAATTCACCCAGCTTTTGTAAAGATGTACAAAGATCTATGGGAACTTTATTGGTGGCCAGGCATAAAGCATGCTATAGTTGACTTCGTGTCCAAATGCCTTACGTACCAGCGTGTTAAATCTGAATGTCGTGTTTTTACCAACTTATTACAACCTACGATCTACCGTAGTGGAAGTGGGAGAGGATCACAATGGACTTTGTTAGTGCTTTGCGTTTAACTCCCACAAAAACCATGCTATCTGGGTTATTGTAGGCCGTTTTACCAAGTTAGCTCACTTTCTACCAATTAGAATAGACTACGGTCTTCCTAAATTAGCTGACTTGTACATCAAGAAAGTTATTCGACTCTACAGAATATTGAAAACTATAATCTCTAATTAGGAACCACGGTTTGCATCTTGATTTTGGAAATCATTGTAAGGAGCTCTATGTACTAAAGTTAATCTCAGTACCACTTTTCACCCTCATTTTGACAGCCAGTCAGAAAGGGTAATTCAGGTAATTATCAAAAACCCCTACATTTGAATTATCAAAATCATGTACTGTCATTGAATCCTTTTGTATAGATTTTGGAAAACCTGCTACATGCATGCATCATTGATTTTGGGGGATCTTGGGAGAAATCCCTACCTCTTATCGAGTTTGCCTACAACAATAGTTATCAAGCTTCCATTAAAATTGCACCATATAAGGCGTTATATGGCAGACGTTGCATAACTCCTTTGTGTTAGTCTAAACTCGTTAAAGGTAAGATGTTGGGTCATGACCTATTTTGGGAAACCAAAGAACATGTTACCATTATCCACGACCGTCTGAAGATTTCCCTTGACCTACGAAAGGCCTATGTCGATCTTAAGTGAAGAGATATACAATATGAAGTAGGTGAAAGAGCCTTCCTCAAGGTTTCACCGTGGAAGAAAGTTATGAGGTTTGGGAAAAAAGGGAAGTCAAGTCCCCAATTCATTGGGACCTTTGAGGCTATCGAGAAAGTTGGCCCTGTGGCTTATCGATTGTTATTGCCCTTAGAGCTGAGCAAGATTCACGATATATTCCATGTATCGATGCTTTGTAAATACGCTCTGACCCTTCGCATATTATCAAGCCAGAATCTATAGAGATTCAACCTAATTTGACCAATGAGGAGGAACCAGTTTAGGTTCTTGCAAAAGAAGTTAAGAGACTTCACAATAGATTTGTTATGTTAGTCAAGGTGCTCTAGAGCAGCCATACCGTTGAGGAAGCAACTTGGGAACTAGAGGAGACAATGAGAAAGTAGTACCCTCATCTCTTCAGTTTAGGTAAAATTTGAGGAAGAATTTTTCTTAAAGGGGGAGAATTCTAACACCTTGAAAACTGGTCTAGTCAGAATTGGATTACGATGATCAGAAACCCTACACCGAAAAAGGCCCAAATATTGCATTGACTTTGGCGTGATGTCAATTACATTGATATTGGACTCTAATAGAGTTAATTTATTGATTAAGGACCTTATTGAATTTATCGAAAACTATTTAGTGACTATATAGTAAAAATTGAAAGTATGAGGGCAAAAGTATAAAGTTAAAAAAGTTAAGGGACTATCCTTGCAATTTCCCCATTTTTATTGGATGAATCACCTTCTTGCTTTGGTGGCTTCACGTGGAATGGATAGAAAATATGATGAAATCGATGAGGTGGGTGGCAATCATAGTTTTGGGAAGGTGTTAAAGTAATAATAATAAAATATGTAGATTTCCCTCCTAGTAAGGAAATCCATCAGGTGTAAATTGAAAAGGAGAGAGCATATAAATCATCTCATGCTTATATAATCCATTCAAATATGCATATTTAAATCATTTGTAACACATGTATCATGGATTTCTATCATAAACCTCAATTTAAGCTTCATATGCCAAAATCTCTAAATAACAAGCTTAAAGAGCATCTCATGTATAAACCATATTATACAAAACATAATCTATTTCTCATGATACATTATATCATATATTGGCATTCAAGTGACTCAAAACCAAGTTCCATTCTATTTTACAATACACATCAGATACACGGATTTCTCAAGTGGTTTCTTCGACCACTTCACATACGTTCTTGAACCAAAGCAGCCCTCTACGGTTATAACGTATAAATCCACCAGCTGGAGAATACGACACAATTAACCCTTTGACCGCTGCGGTTCTCATGGTGGAGAAAACGACACAATTAACCCCTCGACATACATGAGGTGGCTTATTATAATGCACTTTAAACCTTATGGCCAGCCAACTATATCCGATAACATTTTATCTTAGCCGCATGCCAATATACTCAATAAAACCACATTACCTCACTGTTTTACATATGCATCAAATCAAATCAATTTCCAACACATTAAACCATGTATTCAAGTATTCTCAAAATCATTTCATAAATCATTCATCATTCTCAATAATCATCACATATGATCATTAGAAACATATTTTCATTTCTAAAACATGCATATAATAGTAGGTAATCAAAAGCATAAACATGTGCATGAGATTGTATTTTGCAAAACTAAAAACGAGAGCGAGAACATCTGATACTTACTTTCGAGCTTAGACAAGTTTATTAAACTTAATCTAAACTCCCAAAACTTCTTTCAAACCTTTCAAAAGAAATAAATCACATTTCCACTCACCAACAACACAACGCCCTCTTGCCGTTGTGAGAATCAAGCTTTCGAAGCTTCCGCAACCTCTCCAACAGCTAAAGGATCCAACTCCCCTTCTTAACCTAAACAAAAATAGAGGATTAATGCACTTCCATGCATCTCTAATTTCCAGCAACAATCAAACACAACTTCACCTCACTAAAAACCATCAAACACTTATTGATTTTAACATCTAAACAACATCAATTAACATCCAAAAACATCTTTAGAACGTCCTTATACCTCTAACAACCTTGCAACACCAAGATCACTTCAAAATCTATCTATTTACAACCTAGAAAATTAGTAATTATTGTAACACCCCAGTTTTGGGCTTAGCGGTTTTGAGGTTTATTAGACGGTCTGGTGGACTGGGTTAGAGATTCGAGTCGGATTCGGGACCGTATATTTTTTGGTAAGATAAAAATAAGGAAAAATAGTTAAAATCATCTTTTAAAATATATTGATTTTAGGTGGAATCAATTTTAGGAAAAGGAATTTGGAAATATGACATTTTGGGTTAGTGACCAAAAATGTGATTTTTGAAACTGTTTTAAAGTGACTAAAATCAAAAGGGTAAATCCTTAGAATCCTTAATGGGCTAATCTACCAAGTGTTTGCCGGTGATTTCTCTCTTCAATTAAAACATTTTAAACATGTGTTTTAAAAGGGTGTTAATAAGGATTAAATATCTAAAGTTAGTTATTAGCTTTTAAAAGAAATTTACGTAACTTTTTCCTAAACCTTTTCTCTCAATTTCTTTTCTTCCAAACAATCAGAATTTCATCCAAATCCAGAGGTAAGAAACTCTTTTAACTCAGACTATTGACTTTGATTTGATTCTTTAACTTTGTTTTACAAAATCTAATTGAAATCTTATATTTTCTTAGCTTTAAACAAGCCAATTGAGGGAGAAATCACATAACAGGGGTAAAGTCCATGATCTCCTCTGTTAAATGGTTCTTTATTGATATTCCCAAGAGCTTGATCCTTGGTTTATAAGTTGTAATGTGATTTTAGTGTTTCATCCGTGTTAAATTGAGTTATTTTGGAAATATTGATGAAACATGGTGATTTTTTGAAGTGGATATGATTTCCAATATTTGAGATGGATTTAATATTTTTTTTGGATGTGTTTTGATGTTGATAAGTTGTTTTTATCAATAGAATCCCGAAACTCTTGAATCTCTAATTATTTAGGTTGCTAGTTTTGAGTTATTGTGGAGATAATCGAGTTTGATCTTTGATGGAGGTAAAAGGATGTTAGGAAATGGTGTTTGGATGTTCTTAGATGTTGGTTGATGGCTTGAATTGTTGTTTTATTGCTGGGTTAGGTTTCGAAAATGTTTGATGATGATTTCGGTATGTTACAGATGGTTTTTGAGTGGGCAACTTGGGAGTTGCGGGAGATTGCTGTTAGGCAATGGGTTGAATGCATTTTAATGCATTTATCCTCTGGTTTTGAGTGTTGAAAATAGGGGATAGTCAAGATGACGAAGCTTGACGTTGTTTGGTGGCTTGCCGGGAGCTTAATTCTCATTGGCAAGGAAGGCGAGGCGTATTGGTGAGTGGAAACTGGTTTTAAATGCTTTACAAGGTTTGTAAAGGTTGTTGGGAGTTTAGGGTAAGCGTAAGACACTTACCTAAGCTCAGAAGTAAGTTTCCCTTATTTTGCTCTTGAATATCGGCTTAGATATAGGCATGATGTTTGCATGTTTTGGTGATAAACATGGTATGATTTACATACTAGTAATGCGTGATTTTGAGTACATATGCAAGGTTTGGAAGTATATTAAAAGCTATTGAGCATTGGTTTTCATTCCGGTTGGGAATGGTGTTATTGTATTGGCAATAAGATTTGCATATGTTGTGTTTTATGAAATGCATTGTAAAACAATAAGTAAATGGTTTAGTAAATGATATATTGGCTATGTGACAAGGTGAGAAAACAATCAGATATAGTTGGCATGCCATAGGATTAAAAGTGCATTATAAAATATGAACAAAATCGATCGCGACCATGGGTCCTTGAGTTATGGCAGTGTAACAAGGCCACTCAGACTGTTAGGGACCTCATTTGGGGATTTGTAGTTTAACTAGGCAACCCAAATTAATGGTGATCTTGCGGATTAACTAGGCAAGGTCGGTATACTTGCGGTTTAACTAGGCAATGGTGAGATCTCGTGGTTTAACTAGGCGAGGGTGTCAAATCTTGCAGTTTAACTAGGCAAGGTTGGGATATCATGCGGTTTAAATAGGCATGGTATGAGAGATTCATGTATCTGATATGTGTATAGGATAGAAGTAGTCTATTCGGGTCACTATAAATGCCAATATATGAAGAAGTTCATGTGTTGAAACTTGTTGGTAATGCTTTGGGATTTAAGCATGGTTTGTTCAAAATGCTTTGGGATTTAAGCATGGATTTCATATGATGTTAAATGATGATTAATTGTTTTGATTCGGTTGGAATCATGAAAAATGCTTAGGTTGTAAGCATGTTTTGGGAAAAGCAATCATGTTTTTAAATGGTTTAAGTGCTTCATTGTTTATGACCATCCTCACTAAGCATGTGTTCTTACATTATTTTTTTTCTAATGATGCAGAGCATTAAAGTTCGGGGTAACGAAGGCAAGGTTTGCAAGGATCCAAGAGATAAACTACTTTTGAGTATGAACTCGGTTTATGTTTCCGGTTAATAAGGCAATGTGTTCGCAATGGTTTTGGGAGTTGTAAATTCATTGCATTGTGGTTCTTTAGAATAATTCTATGCTGGTTCTTGATGATAGTTATATGTTGTTTAGCTTGATGTTATTACTTGCCCATGGTTGAGGTTGAATGGATGTGTAGGTATGCATCTAGAGTTTCCTTGTGGATTGCTATGTCATGCTAGTTTGACTGAGTTTAGGATGCTATGTTAAGTGTGATGGCATGTTGTTTATGCTGAGAATGGCCTAATTGTGCATTTTGGTATGTTTGGCAAAGTGGTCTAGGAAGCATGCTTGTAGAGTGGTCCTTTGGAAGCTTGATGTTGTTTTGTTTGCCTAATCTTGGTATAAATGTTAGATTATGTATATTGAAGTGTTGATATGCATGTTTGAAAGTTGATAGGGGCCAATTGCATCTAGAATTGTGTGAAAAACCAGCTAATTTTGACATTATAGGCCAGGCATACCGATACGCGAGGAACCGTATCGGTACGGCTAGGCAGATAAGGCAGGGGCGTTTCGGTAGAGGCAGGGGCATTTTGATATGCCTGAAGGCTACTGAAATTACTCTTTTTGGAGAAGAGGCTGCGTACCGAAACATCAAGGGACCATTTTGGTACGATGTAAAATGTTTTTAAACTGTATTGTATACTCGAAGTAGCGTATCGGTACGGGTCTCACCGTATCAAAACGATGTGTTCACAACAATATCGATACGGGACTCAGTATATCGATATAGATATCGTTAATTCTGTTAATGTCTTGGAAGGCCAGTTCTGTTTTCTTTCGTTTTATCCATAAATCTTGTTTTGCCAATTATTTGAGCATGGATGATCGTCTGAAGCTGAATTTTGACATATAAGCATTAAATGAACCTAATTAAAGGTTGGTAACTTAAAAAGTTGAAAAGTTCTTTTATATTGCTAAATTTACGTTTTGGTCCCTAAATTATGTTGTGGCCAATTAGATGCGGTTATGATGCCTGTTTGAGATGAGTACTCACCTATGAATTGCATGATCATGTAGGAAAGCATTAATGCATATAGACAAGATAAAAGAAAAAAAGGATGCATTTAGGGTTTAATCTTCCCGGTTTACTTCGGTAAACCTAATATAGCTTGCTTAGACCGGTCTTGCGACTAGGCCGGGTCGAGCGGATTACATTTGTTGGTATTAGAGCCAGGTTTGTGAAAAGTTAGGATGTTGTTGTTTGATTAGCTGATGTTGTTTGAACTGCATGATGATTGTGTATATGTTCAGTTTTTGTTTAATGTTCTGTTGGGGTATGTTTGGGAACACATTGCCTGATACCGAGGTTTTTAATTGCGTTTTAAAGTTAACTTGGATCCTTTGCCTAACGCTAGCCTAACTCTAATGTATTTTGTTTCTTTTGTTATTATGGCTCGATGTGAGACTCGATCTATGGCTAATACTGCCGGTGTTGGGCAGAATAACGAGACAGAAGAGAATCTCTCACATGTTTTACCTCCTCCTCCTCCAGTGGTTCCTCCAGTTGACTTTGGGGCGGGTGAAGCACCCTAGGTTCACCAAGTGCCAGTATATGGTTATTTGACTCTGTTAGTTTAGGCGATAACGGGAGCTTTTCAGGCAGCATTGGCTGGAGTGTAGGCACATGCATTGGCACTTGCTGTGGTGGCAAATCAAGGTCTACCCTTGGAGCGTTTGAGGATTTTGGGAGGTGAAGAGTTTCAAGGTTTAAGCCCTAAGGCAGTCGAAGGTTGGATGGAAAAGACAGTTTGCAACATGAATCAGATGGGATGTAACGATGAGTGCAAGTTGGGTTGCACTATATCTCTGTTGTAGGGGGATGCATATCATTGGTGGGTGACCACAATTGCTGGCGTTCCTGAGGCGGACGTTACTTGGGAGTTCTTTCAGAGAGCTTTCAAGAGAAAGTATCTTGGTACCCAGTATTTGGATATGAAGAAGTGGGAGTTCATGTCGCTATCTCAAGGAGGCATGTCTGTTGCTGAATATGAGGTGAAGTTTGTCTGGTTAAGTCAGTATGCTCCGGAGTTTGTTCCAGATGACCAGCAGAGATGTGATAGGTTTTGATATGGTCTTGTAAAGGACATTAAGACTTATCTCCTGGCTGTAGATTACACGGATTTTGATGTGTTAGTCAATTGGGCCAATGATACTGAGCAGTCCTTGGGTGCACCAGTTTAGGCTGTAGGTGTGAACTTGGGAAAAAGAGTGGCGGACTCTAGCTATTCTGGGAGGCAGAATAGGAGGTTCAGGGACAAGAGGCATAAGCCAGATCACAGGCGTGGTGGTGGAGTTGGCCAGGGTGCTCAGAGAGCTCGTGTTACACCAGAGTGTGAGCGATGCGGTAGGCGCCACACGGGTATGTGTTGGGGTAATGCTGGAGCTTGTTGGATTTGTGGATCATATGATCACCTGAAGCGTGATTGTCCTCGAGCTGCGAGAGATGCACCAGCACAGGTTGTTGCACCTGCTAGGGGCCGAGACCGTGGCAGAGGTAATTTTTAGAGAAGCGAGGATGGTCAGAGGGGTATGGCTCATGTTGCAGCTGTGAGACCTGAATGTGGTGAACCGGCTCGGGTCTTTGCTCACTACGAGGGTCGTAATGACACGTATATGATCGCAGGTACTTTTACTTTGCAATCCTTGTCATTGTTATCTTTGATTGATTTGGGGTCTACGCATTCATATATCTTGATTGATCATGCATCTTTGCTGAATGTTCCTGTTGAGATCTTAGATGTTGGCATGATAGTCACAAGTTCTTTTGGGGAGACGGTTACAACAAGAAGGTTGTACCGGCGTTATCCTTTGGTGGTGCAAGGACATGAGTTTGTCGCAAATCTGTTGGAATTGCCATTCCATGGTTTTGATATTATTTTGGGTATGGATTGGTTGAGTGAGCATAGAGTAGTTATGGATTGTGAATCCAAGAGGATTTTCTCGAGGTTGGCCGACGACTATAAGGTTGTGGTGGTTGGCGAGAATGTTAAGTTCCTATCTAATGTTGTTTCGGCTATTAAAGCGGATAAGGTGATGTTTGATGGCTGCCAAGCTTATTTGGCTATTGTTATGAATCTGGAAGCCAAGGGTGTTCGAGTCCAGGACATTCGGACCGTTTGCGACTTTCCTGAGGATTTTCCTGAAGAGTTGTTGGGTTTACCTCTGGATAGAGAGGTGGCGTTTCATATTGATACATATGAGGGTACAACACCGGTGTCCATTGCTCCTTATAGAATGGCACCGAAAGAATTAAAGGAGTTAAAGTAATAGCTTTAGGAGTTGTTGGACCATGGGTTCATTTGACCAAGTGTTTCTCCATGGGGTGCACCTGTTCTCTTCGTGAAAAAGAAGGATGGTACGATACGTATGTGCATTGATTATCGTCAGTTGAACAAGTTGACGGTAAGGAACAGGTACCCGTTACCTCGGATCGATGACTTGTTTGATCAGTTTCGTGGAGCAACAATATTTTCAAAGATAAATTTAAGGTCGGGGTATTACTAGTTAAAGGTTAAGTATGTGGATGTGCATGTGCATAGAACCACGTTCCGTACGAGGTATGGGTAGTATGAGTTTCTAGTCATGCCTTTTGGTTTGAAAAATGCCCCGGCTGCGTTTATGGACATGATGAATAGAGTGTTCCATGAGTAACTTGATCAGTTCGTGGTGGTGTTCATAGATGATATTCTTGTGTACTCTCGTACCGAGGAGGAGCATGCTCGGCATTTGCGGATAGTGTTGAAGGATAATCAGTTGTACGCTAAGTTAAGCAAGTGCGAGTTCTGGCTCAAGAAAGTGACATTCCTTGGTCATGTGATTTTCGCAAAGGGTATTCGCGTTGATGCAGAAAATAGGCTATTCTCAATTGGAAGCCACCTAAGTCTATATCGGAGGTGCGTAGTTTTCTTGGGTTGGCTGGTTTTTATCACCGTTTCGTTGAGGGGTTCTCAAGTATTGCAGCACTGTTGACCAAGTTGTTGCAAAAAATGTTCCTTATGTGTGGACGGAGAAGCAGCAGTACAGTTTTGAGGAGTTGAAGGAAGTTCTGACACATGCTCCTGTGTTGATTTAGCCTGAATCAGGGAAGGAGTTTGTGGTTTATAGTGATGCGTCATATGTTGGCTTAGGTTGTGTGCTAATGCAAGATGGGAAGGTTCTGGCTTTTGCATCGAGGTAGTTGAAAGTTCATGAGCGCAATTATCCAACACATGATTTGGAGCTTGTGGTCGTGGTTTTCGCTTTGAAAATTTGGCGACATTACCTCTATGGTGAGAAGTGTGTGATCTTTACGGATCACAAGAGCTTGAAGTATTTGATGTCACAGAAAGATTTGAATCTTAGGCAGCGTAGATGGTTGGAGTTGCTTAAGGATTACGACTTGACCATTGAGTATCATCCTGGTAAAGCCAATGTAGTGGCGGATGCATTAAGTGTCAGGTTGCGGTTGAGCTTCGAGCTATGTTTGCAAGGTTGAGTGTGATGCGGTAGGGCAGTTTGCTGGCTGAATTGCAAGTTAAGCCTACGTTATCATAGTTGATTAAAGCTAAGCAACCGTCTGATGATTCCTTGGTTGAGCATGTTAAGGATATAGCAGATGGTAATCCGACATATTTTCATTTTGATGATGATGGAGTTTTGTGTTTCAAGGGTCGAATAATGGTGCCAGATGATCTGGAGTTGAGGCACACTATCTTGATGGAGGCACACTCTAGTCCTTTTGTTATGCACCCTGGTAATGTTAAGATGTATCGTGATTTGAAATAGGCATATTATTGGGTTGGGTTAAAAAAGGATGTGGCTACGTTTGTTTCCAAGTGCATGGTATGTCAGCGGGTCAAGGCTGAACATCAATTTCCATCTGGGTTGTTACAATTGCTGAAAATTCCAGAATGGAAATGGGAAAGAATCACCATGGATTTTGTAACAAGTTTGTCGTTGACACCGGCTAAGAAGAATTTCGTTTGTGTTGTTGTTGACCGTTTCACAAAGTGTGCACGTTTCCTGCCAGTGCATACAACGTACACCTTGGACAAATTGGTAGATTGGTATATAGCAGAGATTGTGCGCTTGCATGGTGTACCTAAATCCATCATTTCGGATAGGGATTTGAGGTTTACGAAAAGGCTTTGGAGGGGTTTGCACCAGGCCTTGGGTTCGAGGTTGAGTTTTAGCACTACATATCATCCTCAGTCAGATGGGCAGTCTGAGCGAGTTATCCAGGTTTTGGAGGATATGTTGAGATGTTGTATTATAGAGTTCCAAGGAACCTGGGAGAAGCATTTGCCTTTAGTTAAGTTTGCTTACAACAACAGTTATCAGGCAAGTATACAGATGGAACCTTATGAGGCGTTATATGGCCAGAGGTGTCGTACGCCCTTATATTGGGCTAAGGTGGGGGAAAAGCATGTTACCCTTCAGATGTGTTGAAAGATACAGATGCGACTGGTTGAAAGCAGATACGGATCGACAGAAATCTTACGCGGATATGAAGCGTAAGGAGGTTGAATATGAGGTGGACGATCGCGTATTCTTGAAAGTGTCGCCATGGAAAATGTGATGAGATTCGGACGTAAGGATAAGCTTAGTCTGAGGTTCATTGGACCATACGAGGTTATTGAGCGTATGGGTCTTCTGGCATACCGGTTGAGGTAGTATCCCGAGTTGGAGAAAATTCATAATGTGTTCCATGTTTCGATGTTGATGAGATATCAATCAGATCCATAATGTGGAGTTGAGGCCGGATCTATTCTTTGATGAGGAACCCGTAGAGATCCTCGATACCAGCAAGAAAGTTTTACGTGGTAAGACGATAGAGCTCGTGAAGGTCTTGTGGCGACACCGAGGTGTTGAGAAAGCTACTTGGGAGAGCAAGGCGGATATGAAGGAGCAATTTTCGCATTTGTTTCCTCCAAGTAATTTCAGGGACAAAATTTCTAATCTGGGGGAGAGTTGTAACACCCCGATTTTGGGCTTAGCGGTTTTGAGGTTTACTAGATGGTCTGGTGGATCGGGTTAGAGATTCGAGTCGGATTCAGGACCGTATATTTTTCGGTAAGATAAAAATAAGGAAAATAGTTAAAAATCATCTTTTAAAATATATTGATTTTAGGTGGAATCAATTTTAGGAAAAGGAATTTGGAAATATGACATTTTGGTTTAGTGACCAAAATGCAATTTTTGAAAACTGTTTTAAAGTGACTAAAATCAAAAGGGTTAAATCCTTAGAATCCTTAAGGAGCTAATCTACCAAGTGTTTGCTGGTGATTTCTCTCTTCAATTAAAATATTTTAAACATGAGCTTTAAAAGGGTGTTAATAAGGATTAAATATCTAAAGTTAGTTATTAGCTTTTAAAAGAAATTTACGTAACTTTTTCCTAAACTTTTTCTCTCAACTTCTCTTCTTCCGAACACTCAGAATTTCATCAAAATCCAGAGGTAAGGAACTCTTTTCAGTCATATTATTGACTTTAATTTGATTCTTTAACTTTGTTTTGCAAAATCTCATTGAAATCTTATATTTTCTTAGCTTTAAACAAGCCAATTGAGGGAGAAATTAAAATAACAGGGGTAAGGTCTGTGATCTCCTATGTTAAATGGTTCTTTATTGATATTCCCAAGTGTTTTATCCTTGATTTATAAGTTGTAATGTGATTTTAATGTTTTATCCATGTTAAATTGAGTTATTTTGGAAATATTGATGAAACATGGTGATTTTCGAAGTGGATCTGATTTCCAGTATTTGAGATGGATTTAATATATGTTTTGGATGTGTTTTGATGTTGATAAGTTGTTTTTATCAATAGAATCCCAAAACTCTTGAATTTCTAATTATTTAAGTTGCTAGTTTTGAGTTATTCTGGAGATAATCGAGTTTGATCTTTGCTGGAGGTAAAAGGTTGTTAGGAAAGGGTTTTTGGATGTTATTAGATGTTGGTTGATGGCTTGAATTGTGGTTTTATGGCTGGTTTAGGTTTCGAAAACGTTTGATGATGATTTCGGTATGTTCCAGATGGTTTTTGAGTGGGAAACTTGGGAGTCGCGGAGATTGTTGCCAGGCAATGGGTTGAATGCTCGATACACATAAGGTGACTTTTTATAGTGCACTTTCAATCCTATGACCGATCAACTATATCCGATAACATTTTAAACATAGCCACTTGCCAATATATTCAATAACCAACATTACCTCACTATTTTACATATGCATCGAATCATTCCAACAAAAATACATTAAACCATGTATTTCTATAATCTCAAAACACTTGCATAAATCATATGTTATTCTCAAACGTCATCAACAATGATTATTTGCATCATCTTTCACTTTCAAAACATGCATAATGCAGTGAGTAATAAAACCATAAACATGTGCATGAGATTTCATTTCATAAAAAGCAAAATTGAGAGAAAGCTCAACCGATACTTACTTCCTAGATTAGATGGTGTATCAAATCTTATTTAATTCCCACAGCTCCTTTTCAAACCTTTTTACAGCAGTAAAATACTTTTCCATTCACCAACTAACCAATGCCCGCTTGCTGATGCGCGATTCAAACTTCCTCAACTCTCGCGCCTTCCTCTATATGCAAAGGATTCAGCACCCCTACTTTACCAAGCCAAAAAAGAGAATTAAGAACATATCTCTGTATCAAAACCATCCAGCAACCAACCAACGCATCAACACCTCACAATAATCAATCTAAAACCTTCCGAAAACCAACAAGAACACCACCAACCCTTACTCAAACAAAGCCCATCCAAGATCTAAATATTCTAGCATATTGCTAACATTAATTAACATCCAACAACAACCTATAAACGTCCTTATTTCTCCAGCAACACCACAACAACCAGATCACACTACAAACCAACTATAAACAACCTAGAAAGTAATAATCCATATAGTTTCGTGATTCCATTGATTAATCAATCCTTTCAACATTAAAACACATCTAAATTAAGATGTAAATCAATTAAATTCATCATCAAAACAGATCCAATTCATCTTCTATTAATTTTCTAAGAAAACTCCATTTAATTCACAAATCAATGTTTAAACCAGAAATCCACAATATAAATCAACAACAAAGGATCAAGAACTTGGGAATTTCGTTAAAGAACCTTTAATTAGAGGAGAGAAACGAAAATCACCTCTAATTGTTGATTTCTCCTTAATTGGCCAACATTTGATGAAATCCAAAGAGGTTTTGCAAAGAAAATTGAAGAAATCAAATAGAAATCAAAAAGGAAATCGATGAAGATTGATTCCTGGAGATTTAGAAGCAGAAACCTCAGTTTGGTTGCTGAGCAAGTTGAGAGAAAAGATTTTGAGAAAAGTAGTTACGTGAGAAAGTGTTTTTAGAAAATAAAAATCTCTTTAATTAAATCCTTATTTAACCTTTTATTAAACCATTTAAAACACTTTAAAAATAGCCAAAATTAACAGAGAAATTTTTTGAAAAAGAATTGTCAAATAGCTCCTTAAAGATTCTAATTTTTGACCCTTTTTCAATTTAGTCACCAAAATAGTTTTGAAATCTTTCGGTTTAGTCACTAGACCAAAATGTCTAAAAATCAGACTTAATTACCTCAAGTTGAATTTACCAAATTACTTAAAATATTAATTAAGTAATTTAAAACATTTTTCATATTTTATTTTACCCTAAAATTAATTTTATAAATTTATTTTCTTGAAACTATTCGAATCGCCTAAACCGGCTCTCTCGAACCTCCGGTCCAACCCGATTCACATCTAGGCCCACTTTTAGGGTGTTACACTCTCGGTCCAGATCGATGTTCTGATCTCATAGATTGTATTGATGTAGCTCTCATTGGTCCTCTCATGTCTCGAGTCTTGTTAGTCAAAGCCTAGGAATGACCTGCTAAATTAAATTATGTTGGGATGAACAATCAATGGAAATGGCCAAGATGGGGGTGATTTGGCAATTAAAAATTTGGTGGAAGCAATGAGAAAAAATAAAGAAAATTTGCACAAGTGGTTAGAGTGGTTCAACCTTCTAAACAAGGTCAACATCCACTACCTTAGCTGTCCACACTAAGGATTTTCACAAATTCACTAATTTGTCTTTCCTTTTTGGCTAAAAGAGATCTTACGAACACCTATACTTATACCCCAAAGTCTAGTGATCCTTTTTTCCTAAAGGTAGATACAAATGAGAAAACTATGAAATTCCTCTAAAGGGTTATTGTTTGCACAATTCAAAGTTCACTAAAACCCCAAACTTGATGAAAAATGAAATACAATGAAAATCACTCAAGTGGGTTACAAGAATTTTTCAATTTGAGCTTTCAAAGGTTGGATATGTGCTTGAATGCTTTTGGGTAGTTGTCTTCATATTGAAGAAGCTTTGGAGACTTGTTTTTATACCTACTTCATTGATTTATAGCCACTTGGGTAGTTGGGATATTGAATAGAGCCGTTGAGATGCAAATCTCCGGCAATAAATGATGTCTGACAACATTGGGTATCGATACACGAGTATCCGTATTGGTACCTGCCCAAAATAAAAATAGTCGTTGCAACAAAGTGAAAGTTTTATAAAGGGTATCATTACATGTTGTACCGCACCGGTACTCATTTTGCTCACTAGAATCCTTGGAACATTTTGCTAAAAAACAATATCGGTACGCATATAAAAAAGTTTATATTTTGGTTCCAAGAAATTGACAAGTCTTAACGGTCAAAAACAAATTTGAAAATATTAATCCCCCGTACCGGTACGCCATAGGCCATACCGATACTTATAGCTTAATTTGGTTAACAGATTCAAAAACTTGTACTGGTACGTGTATAGCTATATCGGTACTCGTATGCCATTAAGCATAAAACTAATATCAATCACCAAATTGGATAGTTGAGTACCAAAATACTTAGAAAATATTTGAGGATTCAAAAGTTAACTTAGAAAATAGTTTAAGTTCAAATGCTTGTAATTTTTTGAGTAAACCTAAGTACCTTAAAATTTTATTTATTTACAATAAAGTCCTTGTTATATCAAAATCAAATATATATTTAACAATCTCCCCTTTTTGATATAACAAAACCGAAATAAATTTTTAGTTCACTCCCTTACTTTAAGACTAAAAGGCCATTTCTTTTTGAATAACTTTTAAAAATTTTATACCTCACATTTCTCCACTTTTTGTTAAATCAAAATAAATAGGGTAAAACAAAACAAACAAAAAGCAATATAATGCAAAAAATAACTCCAAAGATAATATAAAAACCATAATATTATAAATTCAAAGCTTAAAATTCAAGACATTGTAACCCCGTAAACCAACCCAGAAGAAATAGGTTGAATCTAGCAAGTCGCGTTTGAAAACTTAACCCTCAAGAAAATCAAATTTAAAATTATACTTTAATTTAAAAATATATATATATATATAACTATAGTTTAATAAATATCTCATAATAATAAAGTACAAATATCATAATTAATATTATAATATTTAAATAAAATCTATGGAATAAAACCACAATAAATGAATGCCAAAAATAATCACAAAACAAAATTAGTCTCAAAGTATGAAATTACATCAATGCCTCAATATAATAATCTGAATAACTAAAAATATTTTCGTACTCAATAATAAAATAATCGATAAAAGGTGATATCCTCCAGGTACCATGTCGCCTAAAGTCCAAAGATATGAAAACTATAGGGAGTAAGCTAAGGAGCTTAGTGTGTCTCTAGAGTGCAAGAAAACCATAGTCGTAAAACATGGTAATATTTTCTTAAGATTCTTTAAAACATAAAACAAATGGTACAATATCACAAGCGAAATGCAATGCACCCAACTACATCCACCAAAGATAAAGAATGTTCCCATAACCTCCTCGCTACGTCCGCCATCCGAAGTGGAATTCAGCCCGAAGGGTGAAACCACTAAACTTCCTCCGTACAAATCCCAACCCATGCTCATACATATATGATGTTTAAAACTCAAATTTCATAAACAAAGTTCCATAAATCAGATATTCCATAAACATACTTCATAAATCCACAAATCCTGGTTTCCATAAATTCCAATGTTTCATAAATCAAATATTTCATAAATCATAATTAAAAACACATTCTAAAATCGTATGCATATGATGTCAACCATACAAGCCATAATGCAGATCACAATCAAGCAAGGTATAGAACCATATAAAAATTATTTATTTATAGCACCGGAAGAAAACACACCTTAGCCAAAGCAAACTCAGCTTACTGAGTAATGTGTTTCCCACGATCAGAAGCACTGGGTTTAGCTGTATTGGTACCTATGAGAATAATCCTACGATAACACTATTACTATTATGATTAGAATTCCAATTATGATCTATAATGGTTACTCAAAAGAACATAGCTTAAGGATCACATGGTTCAGAACTATCCTTATGGTTATCGTAAGGGGGAATAACTTACGGGAATTCTATGCTTTGAGTGATAGTCATTAACTAACGAGTACTAATTATGAATCCATATGAAACATACTCAAGTCTAAAACTTCTACGAGGCGACATAGTAAACTATCTACAAAAGACAATAACCTATAGCAAAATTTGGTACTAGAGTCTCGAATTTAAAACACATCAAAAATAAAGTAACCATTAAGCAGAATCATAGTAGGTTCTTCTAAAAATTCCCATTTATCCCAAAATATTTTAGATGCATCCAAAATTTGAAAATATTTTGAAACAAATAATGTATGCCTCACAATCCGAGGGTTGAACTCAACTCTGATACCACTAAATGTAACCCATAAACACGACCCAGAAGAAATAGGTCGAATCTAGGAAGTCACATTTGAAAACTTAACCCTCAAGAAAACCAAATTTAAAATTATATTTTAATTTAAAAAGAGTATCTATATAACTATAATTTAATAAATATCTCATAATAATAAAGTACAAATATCATAATTAATTTTTTAATATTTAAATAAAATCACTAAAATAAAATCACAATAAATGAATGCCAAAAATAATCTCAAAACATAATTAGTCTCAAAGTATGAAATTACATCAATGCCCCAACATAATAATCTGAATAACTAAAAATAGTTTCATACTCAATAATAAAATAATCTGATAAAAGGTGAGATCCTCCAGGTACCACGTCGCCTAAAGTCCAAAGATATCTGTAAAAGAAAACTATGGGGAGTATGCTAAGGAGCTTATTGTGTCTCTAGAGTGCAAGAAAACCATAGTCGTAAAACATAGTAATGTTTTCTTAAGATTCTTTTAAACATAAAACAAATTGTACAATATCACAAGCGAAATGCAATGCACCCAACTACGTCCGCCAAAGATGAGAAAGGTTCTCATAACCTCCTCGCTACGTCCGGCATCCAAAGCAGAATTCAGCCCAAAGGGTGAAACCACTGAACTTTCTCCGTACAAATCCCAACCCATGCTCAAATATATATGATGTTTAAAACTCAAATTTCATAAAAAAAGTTCCATAAATCCGATATTCCATAAACATACATCATAAATCCATAAATCATGGTTTCCGTAAATTCCAATGTTTCATAAATCAAATATTTCATAAATCATAATTAAAAACACATTCTAAAATCGTATGCATATGATGACAACCATACAAGCCATAATTCAGATCATAATCAAGCAAGGTATAAAACCATATAAAAAAATCTTTTATTTATGGCACCGGAAGAAAACACACCTTAGCCAAAGCAAGCTAAACCTACTGAGTAATGTGTTTCCCACGATCAGAAGCACTAGGTTTAGCTGTATTGGTACCTATGAGAATAATCCTACGATAATACTATTACTATTATCACTATGATCAAATAATTATTCCTAAATACTAATCTAATGAACTTTAATGAAAACTTATCTGATTCGAATAGTTGATATTCAAATCAACCGAAGACATAGTTGAATTGAGCGGTGCCAAAAACTCAGCGGGGTTTCATCGAATTAAATAAATAAAGAAACAAGAAATGAAAAGGGATATGCATCGAACATGAATCAAGAGATGGAGAGGGGAAGACGGTAGCGGCGAATGAAATAAAATTTGCAGGGAAAAAATAGGGCTAATCGTGGCTTATATATAACCAAATCTTTGGATAAGTTACAAGGCAAGTTCTTGCTCTTTTCTAGTATTCACAAAGTAGGCACCAAATATCCTTTTTATAAAAAGGCCATGAAATTCGTTTAAAAATTTTAATTAATTCCAAAATTTCTTATTTAGGGTTTTTTATATTTAAATTTGTAGTTTCTAGGGTTTTGAATTTAGGGATTTCAAAATTAATGTTTTTAATTTGGGGTGTTACAACTCTCCCACCCTTAAAAGAAATTTTGTCCTTGAAATTTTCAGACCTAGCGGTAGATTCTCTGAAGTACGAATGTTTAGATAGAAACTTAAAAAGAGCATTTCAAATTATGTTACAAATGACAACACAGAATTCTAAGAGAGAGCTTGATTTTAAATTCATAGGAATGGGTACGGTCACAATCATTTGTTCGATTAACTGAAGTTCGGGTTCTTGATCAGAACTCTAATTATGATCTATAATGGTTACTCAAAGAATATAGCTCAAGGATCGTGTGGTTCTGAACTATCCTTATCGCTATCGAAAGGGGGAATAACTTACGGGAAATTCTATGTCTTAAGTGATAGTCATTAACTAACGAGTACTAATTATGAATCCATATGAAACATACTCAAGTCTAAAACTTCTACGAGGTGACATAGTAAACTATCTACAAAAGATAATAACCTATAGTGAAATTTAGTACTGGAGTCTCGAATTTAAAACACGTCGAAAATGATAAAGTAACCATTTAGAATCGTAGTAGGTTCTTCTAAAAATTCCCATTTATCACAAAATATTTTAGATGCATGTAAAATTAGAAAATATATTGAAACAATTAATGCAAGACTCGCAATCCGAGGGTTGAACTCAACTCTGATACCACTAAATGTAACCCCCTAAATCCGACCCAGAAGAAATAGGTCGAATCTAGGAAGCCACGTTTGAAAACTTAACCCTCAAGAAAATCAAATTTAAAATTATACTTAAATTTAAAAAGAGTATATATATATATAAATATAATTTAATAAATATCTCATAATAATAAAGTATAAATATCAAATTAATATTTGAATATTTAAATAAAATCTCTAAAATAAAACCACAATAAATGAATGCTAAAAATAATCCCAAAACATAATTAGTCTCAAAGTATGAAATTACATCAATGCTCCAATATAATAATCTGAATAACTAAAAACTGTTTCGTACTCAATAATAAAATAATCCGATAAAAGGTGAGATCCTCCAAGTATCACGTCGTCTAATGTCCAAAGATATCTGTAAGAGAAAACTATGGGGAGTAAGCTAAGGAGCTTAGTGTGTCTCTAGAGTGCAAGAAAACCATAGTCGTAAAACATAGTAATATTTTCTTAAGATTCTTTAAAACATAAAACAAATGGTACAATATCACAAGCGAAATGCAATGCACCCAACTACGTCCACCAAAGATGAGGAAGGTTCCCATAACCTCCTTGCTACGTCCGCCATCCGAAGTGGAGTTCAGCTCGAAGGGTGAAACTATTGAACTTCCTCCGTACAAAACCCAACCCATGCTCATACATATATGATGTTTAAAATTCAAATTTCTTAAACAAAGTTCCATAAATCCGATATTACATAAACATACTTCATAAATCCATAAATCATGGTTTCCGTAAATTCTAATGTTTCAAAAATCAAATATTTCATAAATCATAATTAAAACACATTCTAAAATCGTATGCATATGATGTCAACCATACAAGCCATAATACAGATCATAATCAAGCAAGGTATAAAACCATATAAAAATCATTTATTTATAGCACCAGAAGAAAACACACCTTAGCCAAAGCAAACTCAACCTACTAAGTAATGTGTTTCCCACGATCAGAAGCACTGGTTTTGCTGTGTTGGTACCTATAAGAATAATCCTACGATAACACTATTACTATTATCACTATGATTAAAGAATTATTCCTAAATACTAATCTAATGAAATTTAATGAAAACTTATCTGATTCGAATAGTTGATCTTCAAATCAACCGATGACATAGTTGAATTGAGCAGTGCCAGAGACTCGACAGGGTTTGATCGAATTAAATAAAGAAAGAAAAAAAAAAGAAAAGGGAGATGCGTCGAACACGAATCAAGAGATTGAGAGGGGAAGATGTTCAAATAGAAAGATTAGGAATTCAGTTTAGTTAAGAAAAGACACAAGATGTACAATACAAGTCTCCTAGGTGGCACAAGTATCCTATATGATGCTAGAGAGCTCAGTTTAGTCCTAGAACCGACTAAAAAGCTCTGATTACCAATAAAATGTAACACCCCCTACTCGGGTTGGTAGGAAACCGGTTCGGGAGCGTTACCAATGAACAATACAAGCAAAAACAAGGCAAGAATAGGCTAACTCATCCCTATTAGATGAGTTACTTAACTATAAAGTAACCAAACATACATTACTTATCATATAAGCAATCTTATTTTGTTTACAAGACATTATAGGATACCAAAAATTTCAATTAACATTATCATACAATCATCATTCAAGACATAATAGGTTTCCAAACAATTGATCAATCAAGGTTAATATCATCTTACAACTATCATTCGAATACCCTAAGAGCAATCATGTTTCCATTTCATTTCATTGTTCACTAACTTGATTACATATATCATTTCATGCATCACTTACAAATCATGATTCATTGCATGTACCTTGATTCCAAGCAAGCATATGCCAACCTTACCATTCGGTATTTACCATTCAAGCATATAAAAATGCATATTCAACATGTTATGCTTATACAAGTGACTATATCATCTCACAAGGCATTCCAATAGTACGAGACTAGATAATCACTTTGAACATTCATTATTTACGTAACCATATGCGTAGCAAATACTTACATTACATGAAACTCTAGTTCATTACTTAATTCATATTAGTAACCAAGTTCACAAAATAGTAGGCCCATTCAAAACATATATACATATACAAGTTCAAGTGTTCAAAATGCATGCACTAGACATTATATACCACTAAGTGCCACCAACTTGGGGAGTACAAAACAAGTATGAACCATACTTTAGCTATGCGTGTGTCTTATTTCGAGCTCAAGAAATCAGGCTTCAAGATCAAGCAACGATCGAATTCTTTATCCTATGTTTGGGAGGAATGAAAACAAGAGTGATAAGTACAAGATATGTACTTAGTGAGGTAGCAACTAGTTCTAGCCAATTTATAAGACATATATCACTTAACTAAGTTGCTTAGTCCAAGTTGGAAGCAATTCAATTCAAGCTTTGCTAAATCTTTATTTCAAGCCAATTAGCATACTCAAGCAATATACACATTTCCATTCAAGTCAAGTACATATTAGTTCAAGTTTGCATGTTTGTCTTTTCAAGAATACATATCAAGTACTCCAAGTAGCAAATTATTCAATACAAGGTTCGAGCATAAGCAGTTATCATTTCAAGAGTTCCATGTCAAGAATCAAGCATTACATGTCAAGAAATTCGAGTAATCCAAGCTTGCATATCAAATAATTCAAGTATCAAGTAGTTCAAGAATCAAGTAATTCATGTATCAAGTAATTCAAGAATCAAGTAATCTCAAGTATCATGTAATTCGAGTATCATGTAATTCGAGTATCAGGTAAGATTTATTCTTTAATTATTTCTTATTTTCTTTCTTTAGTTTATGCCCTTGGTATTTAGTTTTCCAGGTAATCGAGTCTCCAACCAACTGTCGCCACAAGATGTGCCATAGCACTAGTCAACCCTCCTACTGTCGCCAAAGACCACACATACGTACCCTCCGTCTGTAGCCAATTAGGGGCCTTAGCCCTGGACCGTAGTCCACCCTGACACAATGAGCTCTAGACTCTAAGGCATGCCCTTCTACGTATGACCACTAACAACCAAGGCTTTGTTCAACTATGAATCACTTATTCAAGTATGACATGTTTATGTCAAGCAATAGCTTATTCAATGATCCATTCAAGTGATACATTGCAATATCATGTTCATATACACAGCCCTTAGGCCAATTGAGCCTTAGCTCTACACTTTGCAATTTAATCTTGTCATTCAAGCAAGCAATTAACATATGTCATGTCTTAGGCATCAAGCAAGATCTTAAGTTCATGATTTATATCATGTTAACAAGTAATTAGATCATAAAAGTACATTTAAGCACTCATTCGAAATGATCACAATCAAGGCATCAAGGTTCAAGCATTTGTATCAAGGAGCAATATCAAGCAAACATTATAACAAGTCATATCCAAGGCATGTAAGCATACATTTGTTTTCACTTTTCTTTCTAATTAATTTCTCAATTTTGCATGCTATTACTTATTCACAATTTTAGCTTAGTCCATTCTTCCCTTTTTTTCATATTCAAGTTAAAATTGAGATCATTAACATGGCATATCAATGGCAAGAAGATAATCAAGCACATTTGGTTAGGACCTAAGTCCTAACCCTATTGTAAACTACACTCACAATACTCCAAGCTTAGCTAATCTTGGATCCAAATCCCCTTGTTTCTAGCTTTCAAATGCTCCTCCTTAGACCCTTCTCCAATGTTCTCTTCTAGCTCTAACATTTCATACAAGTAAATCAATATTAATACAAAGTTCATTCATTTATTCAAAACAAGGCGACAATACAATTAATTCATTTATCATTCATTCCAAGACATCAAGGCTGCTGCTGCCTGGCAGCATGGGCAATGTTTACTTATACATGCATATCTTTCATTCCGTACGTCAGAATTTCATTTAGTTTACATCGTTGGAAAGCTAACTTAATTTTATTTCTAACCATATAGGCCTTGCATTTTAATTATTTACCAATTAATACTGTTTTTTACTTAAAGACAGGGTAATTACAACACTGGACAGTTTGCACTGCCCCTAGTGTTTCATTTCTACAATCCATTCTAAAATCCCGAATTCAATTCCGTTTTCTAATAATGAATTTAGACATGTTAAGGTACTGTTCATTAAATTTTCAGCCTTAAATTCCATTTACACAATTTATAGTGATTTTTCAAAGTTACTGCCCAGAACAAAGCATTCTGGGCAGATTACACTAGGCTAGATTTTTTGCTTCTTTAATCACTTAGATGGCATTTCAAACATGTTAATTCAACTTATATACATATTCATACAAGTCTAGGTCAGTTTTATTCTCCTACCAATGTGATCAAAACAGGGCATTATGTCCAACCAAGCAAGTTTACACATTTCAACTAGCAATGTGATCAAAACAGTTTCATTTTATGTGACATTTAATTCATACCAATTTAGTACCAAATTTTCCAGCAATCCTAGCAATTTCCAGCAAATTTTCAGCATGTACAATCAAGTTTCCAGCAACCATACACATTTTAAACACATCGAAACAGCCTTTACACATTATCCAAACTCAAAACAGTCCAGCCTTTTCTCATTTTACTCTAAACTGTCCAGCTTTGCATATGTACGCACAATTACATTAAAAAAGGAAATTCATAAACACATATATATACATAAGCAGCCCATTAATTCGTATACACATAGATACAACAAAACAATCTACTTTTATGTTTAATAACTCCCCCCTTTAATTGTAAAACAATTTCATGACACATACATAAACTTGCATAGGTGCACAGAACAGTCCCCTAACGTTTTCACTCATGCAGAACAGTCCATAAGTTTGCAAAGCATCCTTCCCCTTGCTTATACTAATCTAAAATCAGCAACTTAGCATTTTTACTTACCCTTACAGATTTCGAAAATCAGGACAACCATCAAATATCTATATCATTCAAATATTTGGAAGGAACACACATAGGAAGTTCTTTAACAATCTAATCACCACAAATTATAGTATCTAATAGAAACATCTAGCATACTTATCTTAAATTCAAGTACAATTGAGGTGGAGAGAAGTTACCTTAATCTTAATTTCATGCAAGGTAAGCTAAGCCGATTTTAGCAACAATAAAACAAGCTTCAAAGTACGCTTGTTTGTACCAACTCTCTCGATCCCTCTAATTTCTTATAGTTTCCCCCGGCTGTTCCCACAGGGAGGAAGAAGATGATAACCCCTTTGTTATCTTTCTTTCCACCAACAAACCCCTCAACACATGCCCACTCTCCAAAATGACACCTATTCACATCCTTGAGTTTCTTCCTTTTTAGCATGCAAACTTAAAGATCTACAAAGTTTTCGGTTTTGTCATTTTGCTATTTAATTACTCAATTTTTTTATTCGAATTTGGTCCACTAAATCATTAATTAATCTAATTAATGATAACTACACTACAATTGGTTTATGATCAAATTAATACATACTTCTAAGCCACATTTTGGGTATTACACACTAACTTTAAATGGCATAATAGCCATGCATTCCATGACTTCATCCTTTCATTTAATTTGGTCCTTTTAACTTGGCACTTTAACTTGTTAGCTATAATATTTTTGTCCTTTAATTATGTTAGCTAATGTTCTTCCCTCAATTAATTTCCAATTCTTTTAATTCGACTAACACCCAATTCAATTAGTTAATCACTTAGTTAGTGGTAACTTTCCTAAGCCCGGTTTAGGGTGTTACAACTTAACCCTCAAGAAAACCAAATTTAAAATTCTACTTTAATTTAAAATGAGTATATATATATATAACTATAATTTAATAAATATATCATAATAATAAAGTGCAAATATCATAATTAATATTCGAATATTTAAATAAAATCTCTGAAATAAAACCACAATAAAAGAATGCCAAAAATAATCCCAAACATTAATTAGTCTCAAAGTATGAAATTACATAAATGCCCCAATATAGTAATCTGAATAACTAAAAATAGTTTCGTACTCAATAATAAAATAATCTGATAAAAGGTGAGATCCTCCAGGAACCACGTCGCCTAAAGTCAAAAGATATCTATAAGAGAAAACTATAGGGAGTAAGCTAAGGAGCTTAGTATGTTAGAGTGCAAGAAATCCATAGTCGTAGGACATAGTAATATTTTCTTAAGATTATTTAAAACATAAAACAAATGGTACAATATCACAAGCGAAATGCAATGCACCCAACTACATCCGCCAAAGATAAAGAACTCCTCGCTACGTCCGCCATCCGAAGTGGAATTCAGCCCGAAGGGTGAAACCACTGAACTTTCTCCATACAAATCCCAACCCATGCTCATACATATATGATGTTTAAAAGTCAAATTTCATAAACAAAGTTCCATAAATCCGATATTCCATAAACATACTTCATAAATCCATAAATCCTGGTTTCCATAAATTCCAATGTTTCATAAATTAAATATTTCATAAATCATAATTAAAAACACATTCTAAAATCGTATGCATATGATGTCAACCATACAAGCCATAATGCAAATCACAATCAAGCAAGGTATAGAACCATATAAAAATTATTTATTTATAGCACCGGAAGAAAACACACCTTAGCCAAAGCAAACTCAGCTTACTGAGTAATGTGTTTCCCACGATCAGAAGCACTGGGTTTAGCTATATTGGTACCTATGAGAATAATCCTACGATAACACTATTACTATTATGATCAGAATTCCAATTATGATCTATAATGGTTACTCAAAAGAACATAGCTCAAGGATCACATGGTTCGGAACTATCATTATCGTTATCGTAAGGGGGAATAACTTACGGGAATTCTATGTCTTGAGTGATAGTCATTAACTAACGAGTACTAATTATGAATCCATATGAAACATACTCAAGTCTAAAACTTCTACGAGGCGACATAGTAAACTATCTATAAAAGACAATAACCTATAGTAAAATTTGGTACTAGAGTCTCGAATTTAAAACACGTCAAAAATAAAGTAACCATTAAGCAGAATCATAGTAGGTTCTTCTAAAAATTCCCATTTATCCCAAAATATTTTAGATGCATCCAAAATTTGAAAATATTTTGAAACAAATAATGTAAACCTCACAATCTGAGGGTTGAACTCAGCTTTGATACCACTAAAAGTAACCCCCTAAACCCGACTAAAAAGAAATAGGTCGAATCTAGGAAGTCGCATTTGAAAACTTAACCCTCAAAAAAACCAAATTTAAAATTATATTTTAATTTAAAAAGAGTATATATATAACTATAATTTAATAAATATCTCAAAATAATAAAGTACAAAAATCATAATTAATATTCGAATATTTAAATAAAATCTCTGAAATAAAACCACAAAAAATCAATGCCAAAAATAATCCTAAAACATAATTAGTCTCAAAGTATGAAATTGCATCGATGCCCCAATATAATAATCAGAATAACTAAAAATAGTTTCGTACTCAATAATAAAATAATTCGATAAAAGGTGAGATCCACCAGGTACCACGTCGCCTAAAGTCCAAAGATATATGTAAGAGAAAACTATGGGGAGTAAGCTAAGGAGCTTATTGTGTCTCTAGAGTGCAAGAAAACTATAGTCGTAAAGCATGGTAATATTTTCTTAAGATTCTTTTAAACATAAAACAAATGGTACAACATCACAAGCAAAATGCAATGCACCCAACTATGTCCGCCAAAGATGAGGAAGGTTCTCATAACCTCCTCGCTACGTCCGCCATCTGAAGTAGAATTCTGCCCGAAGGGTGAAACCACTAAACTTCCTCCGTACAAATCCCAACCCATGCACAAAAATAAATGATGTTTAAAACTCAAATTTCATAAACAAAGTTCCATAAATCCGATATTCCATAAACATACTTCATAAATCCATAAATCATGGTTTTCGTAAATTCCAATGTTTCATAAATCAAATATTTCATAAATCATAATTAAAAATATATTATAAAATCGTATGCATATGATGTCAACCATACAAGCCACAATGCAGATCATAATCAGGCAAGATATAAAACCATATAAAAATCATTTATTTATAGCACCGAAAGAAAACACACCTTAGCCAAAGCAAGGTAAACCTACTGAGCAATGTGTTTCCCACGATCAGAAGCATTGGTTTAGCTGTATTGGTACCTATGAGAATAATCCTACGATAACACTATTACTATTATCACTATGATCAAAAGAATTATTCCTAAATACTAATCTAATGAAATTTAATGAAAACTTATCTCATTCGAATAGTTGATCTTCAAATCAACTGAAGATATAGCTTAATTGAGCGGTGCCAGAGACTCAGCGGGGTTTTATCGAATTAAATAAATAAAGAAAAGAAAAGAAAAGGGAGATGTGTCTAACATGAATCAAGACATGGAGAGGGGATGACGGTAGCGGCGAATGAAACAAAATTTGCAGGGAAAAAATAGGGCTAATCGTGGCTTATATATAACCAAATCTTTGGATAAGTTACATGGCAAGTCCTTGTTCTTTTCTAGGATTCAGAAAGTAGGCACCAAATATCATTTTTTATAAAAAGGCCATGAAATTCGTTTAAAAAATTTAATCAATTCCCAAATTTCTTAATTAGGGTTTTATATTTAAATTCCCGGTTTCTAGGGTTTTGAATTTAGGGATTTCAAAATTAAGGTTTTTAATTTGGGGCAAAATATTTTGGGTGTTACAACCCTCTCACCCTTAAAAGAAATTTCGTCCTCGAAATTTTTAGACCTAGTGGCAGATTCTCTAAAGTACGAATGTTTAGATAGAAACTTAAAAAGAGCATTTCAAATCATGTCACAAATAAAAACACAGATTTCTAAGAGAGTGTTTGATTTTAAATTCATAGGAATGGGTACGGTCACAATCATTTGTTTGATTAACTGAAGTTCGGGTCTTTGATCAAAACTCTAATTATGATCTATAATGGTTACACAAATGAACATAGCTCAAGGATCGCGTGTTTCAAAACTATCCTTATTGCTATCGTAAGGGGGAATAACTTACGGGAAATTATATGTCTTGAGTGATAGTCGTTAGCTAACGAGTACTAATTCTGAATCCATAAGAAACATACTCAAGTCTAAAACTACTACAAGGTGACATAGTAAACTATCTACAAAAGACAATAACCTATAGAAAATTTGGTACTAGAGTCTCGAATTTAAAACAAGTCGAAAATAATAAAGTAACCATTAAGCAGTATCGTAGTAGGTCCTTCTAAAAATTCCCATTTATCCCAAAATATTTTAGATGCATGAAAATTTTGAAACTATTTTGAAACAATTAATGTAAGACTCACAATCCGAGGGTTGAACTCAGCTCTGATACCACTAAATGTAACCCCTTAAACCCGACCCAGAAGAAATAGGTCAAATCTAGGAAGTCACATTTGAAAACTTAACCCTCAAGAAAACCAAATTTAAAATTATACTTTAATTTAAAAAGAGTATATATATATAACTATAATTTAATAAATATCTCGTTATAATAAAGTACAAATATCATAATTAATATTTGAATATTTAAATAAAATCTCTAAAATAAAACCACAATAAATGAATGCTAAAAAAATCCCAAAACATAATTAGTCTCAAAGTATTAAATTACATCAATGCTCCAATATAATAATCTGAATAACTAAAAATAGCTTCGTACTCATTAATAAAATAATATGATAAAAGGTGTGATCCTCCAGGTACCACGTCACCTAAAGTCCAAAGATATCTATAAGAGAAAACTATGGGGAGTATGCTAAGGAGCTTAGTGTGTCTCTAGAGTGCAAGAAAACCATAGTCGTAAAACATAGTAATGTTTTCTTAAGATTCTTTAAAACATAAAACAGATGGTACAATATCACAAGTGAAATGCAATGCACCCAACTACGTCCGCCAAAGATGAGGAAAGTTCCCATAACCTCCTCGCTACGTCCGCCATCCGAAGTGGAATTCAGCTCGAAGGGTGAAACTACTGAACTTCCTTCGTACAAAACCCAACCCATGCTCATACATATATGATGTTTAAAACTCAAATTTCATAAACAAAGTTCCATAAATCCGATATTCCATAAACACACTTCATAAATCCATAAATCATGGTTTTTGTAAATTCCAATGTTTCATAAATCAAATATTTCATAAATCATAATTAAAAACACATTCTAAAATCGTATGCATATGATGTCAACCATACAAGCCGAAATGCAGATCATAATCAAGCAAGGTATAAAACCATATAAAAATCATTTATTTATAGCACCGGAAGAAAACACACCTTAGCCAAAGCAAACTCAACCTACCGAGTAATGTGTTTTCCACGATCAGAAGCACTGGGTTTAGCTATATTGGTAACTATGAGAATAATCATACGATAACACTGTTACTATTATCACTATGATCAAAGAATTATTCCTAAATACTAATCTAATGAAATTTAATGAAAACTTATCTGATTCGAATAGTTTATCTTCAAATCAACAGAAGACATAGTTGAATTGAGCGGTGCCAGAGAATCAGCGGGATTTGATCGAATTAAATAAATAAATAAATAAAAGAAAAGAGAGATGTGTCGAACATGAATCAAGAGATGGAGAAGGGAAGACGGTAGCAGCGAATGAAACAAAATTTGCAGGGAAAAAATAGGGCTAATCGTGGTTTATATATAACCAAATCTTTGGATAAGTTACAAGGCTAGTCCTTGTTCTTTTCTAGGATTCACAAAGTAGGCACCAAATATCATTTTTTATAAAAAGGTCATGAAATTCGTTTAAAAATTTTAATTAATTCCCAATTTTCTTAATTAGGGTTTCATATTTAAATTCCTTGTTTCTAGGGTTTTGAATTTAGGGGTTTCAATATTAAGGTTTTCAATTTGGGGCAAAAAATTTGGGGTGTTACAAGTCTCCCACCCTTAAAAGAAATTTCGTCCTCAAAATTTTTAGACCTAGCGGAAGATTCTCTGAAGTACGAATGTTTAGATAGAAACTTAAAAGAGCATTTCAAATCATGTCACAAATGACAACACAGAATTCTAGGAGAGAGTTTGATTTTAAATTAATAGGAATGGGTATGGTCACAATCATTTGTTCGATTAACTGTAGTTCAGGTCCTTGATCAGAATTCCAATTATGATCTATAATGGTTACTCAAAAGAACATAGCTCACGGACCACGTGGTTCGGAACTATCCTTACCGCTATCGTAAGGGGGATTAACTTACGGGAAAATCTATGTCTTGAGTGATAGTCATTAACTAACGAGTACTAACTCTGAATCCATATGAAACATACTCAAGTCTAAAACTTCTATGAGGTGACATAGAAAACTATCTACAAAAGACAATAACCTATAGTAAAATTTGGTCCTGGAGTCTCGGATTAAAACACGTCGAAAATAATAAAGTAACCATTAAGCAGAATCCTAATAGGTTCTTCTAAAAAATCCATTTATCCCAAAATATTTTGGATGCATGCAAAATTTTAAAATATTTTGAAATAATTAATGTAAGCATCACAATCCGAGGGTTGAACTCAGCTCTGATACACTAAATGTAACCCCCTAAACCCGACCCAGAAGAAATAGGTCGAATCTAGGAAGTCACGTTTAAAAACTTAACCCTTAAGAAAACCAAATTTAAAATTATTCTTTAATTTAAAATGAGTATATATATAACTATAATTTAATAAATATCTCATAATAATAAAGTGCAAATATCATAATTAATATTCTAATATTTAAATAAAATATTTGAAATAAAACCACAATAAATGAATGCCAAAAATAATCCCAAAACATAATTAGTCTCAAAGTATGAAATTACATCAATTCCCCAATATAATAATCTAAATAACTAAAAATAGTTTCGTACTCAATAATAAAATAATCCGATAAAAGGTGAGATCCTCCAGGTACCACGTCGCCTAAAGTCCAAAGATATTTGTAAGAGAAAACTATGGGGAGTAAGCTAAGGAGCTTAGCGTGTCTTTAGAGTGCAAGAAAACCATAGTCGTAAAACATAGTAATATTTTCTTAAGATTCTTTAAAACAAAAAACAAATGGTACAATATCACAAGTGAAATGCAATGCACCGAACTACGTTCGACAAAGATGAGGAAGGTTCCCAAAACCTCCTCGCTAAGTTCGCAATCCGAAGTGGAATTCAGCCCGAAGGGTGAAACCACTAAACTTCCTCCATATAAATCCCAACCCATTCTCATACATATATGATGTTTATAACTCAAATTTCATAAACAAAGTTCCATAAATCCGATATTCCATGAACATACTTCATAAATCCATAAATCCATAAAGCATGGTTTCCGTAAATTCCAATGTTTCATAAATCAAATATTTCATAAATCATAATTAAAAATATATTATAAAATCGTATGCATATGATGTCAACCATACAAGCCACGATGCAGATCATAATCAAGCAAGGTATAAAACCATATAAAAATTATTTATTTATAGCACCGAAAGAAAACACACCTTAGCCAATGCAAACTCAACCTACTGAGTAATATGTTTCCCACGATCAGAAGCATTTGGTTTAACTGTATTGGTACCTATGAGAATAATCCTACGATAACAATATTTCTATTATCACTATGACCAAAGAATTATTCCTAAATACTAATCTATCAAAATTTAATGAATACTTATCTGATTCGAATAGTTGATCTTCAAATCAACCGAAGACATAGCTGAATTGAGCGATGTCAGCGACTTAGCGGGGTTTGATTGAATTAAATAAATAAATGAATAAGAAAAGAAAATGGAGATGTGTCGAACACGAATCGAGAGGGGGAGAGGGGAAGATGGCAGTGGTGAATGAAACAAAATTGCCAGGGAAAAAATAAGGCTAATCGTGGCTTATATATAACCAAATCTTTGGATAAGTTAAAAGTCAAGTCCTTGTTCTTTTCTAGGGTTCACAAAGGAGGCACCAAATATCATTTTTTTATAAAAAGATCATGGAATTTGTTTAAAAATTTTAATTAATTCCCAAATTTCTTAATTAGGGTTTCATATTTAAATTCCTAATTTCTAGGGTTTTGAATTTAGGGATTTCAAAATTAAGGTTTTTAATTTGGGGCAAAAAAATTGCGGTGTTACAACTCTCCCATCTTAAATGAAATTTCATCCTCAAAATTTTCAGACGTAGCGGCAGATTCTATAAAGTACGAATGTTTAGATAGAAACTTAAAAGAGCATTTCAAATCATGTCACAAATGACAACACAGAATTCTAAGAGAGAGTTTGATTTTAAATTCATAGGAATGAGTACGATCACGATCATTTGTTCGATTAACTGAAGTTCGGGTCCTTAATTTGAATTCCAATTATGATCTATAATGGTTACTCAAAAGAACAGAGCTCAAGGATCGCGTGGTTCGGAACTATCCTTATCGCTATCGTAAGGGGATAAACTTACGGGAAATTCTATGTCTTGAGTGATAGTCATTAACTAACGAGTACTAATTCTGAATCCATATGAAACATACTCAAGTTTAAAACTTCTACAAGGTGACATAGTAAATTATCTACAAAAGACAATAACCTATAGTAAAATTTGGTACTGGAGTCTCAGATTTAAAACACGTCAAAAATAATAAAGTAGCCACTAAGCAGAATTGTAGTAGGTTCTTCTAAAAATTCCCATTTATTCCAAAATATTTTAGATGCATGCAAAATTTGAAAAAAATTTGAAACAATTAATGTATGCCTCATAGTCCGAGGGTTGAACTCGGCTCTGATACTACTAAATGTAACCCCTTAAACCTGACCAGAAGAAATAGGTCGAATCTAAGAAGTCACGTTTGAAAACTTAACACTCAAGAAAACCAAATTTAAACTTATACTTTAATTTAAAAAGAATATATAACTATAATTTAATAAATATCTCATAATAATAAAGTACAAATATCATAATTAATATTCGAATATTTAAATAAAATCTCTGAAATAAAACCACAATAAATGAATGCAAAAAATAATCCCAAAACATATTTAGTCTCAAAGTATTAAATTACATCAACGCCCCAATATAATAGTTTGAATAACTAAAAATACTTTCGTACTCAATAATAAAATAATCTGATAAAAGGTGAGATCCTCCAGGTACCGCATCGCCTAAAGTCCAAAGATATCTATAAGAGAAAACTATGGGGAGTATGCTAAGGAGCTTAGTGAGTCTCTAGAGTGCAAGAAAACCATAGTCGTAAAACATAGTAATATTTTCTTAAGATTCTTTAAATAAAAAAACAAATGGTACAATATCACTAGCGAAATGCAATACACCCAACTACATCCGCCAAAGATGAGGAAGGTTCTCATAACCTCCTCGCTACGTCTGCTATCTGAAGTGGAATTTATCCCGAAGGGTGAAACCACTAAACTTCCTCCGTACGAATCCCAACACATGCTCATACATACATGATGTTTAAAACTCAAATTTCATAAACAAAGTTCCATAAATCTGATATTCCATAAACATACTTCATAAATCCATAAATCCTGGTTTTCATAAATCACAATGTTTCATAAATCAAATATTTTATAAATCATAATTAAAAACACATTCTAAAATTGTATGCATATGACGTCAACCATACAAGCCATAATGCAGATAATAATCAAGCAAGGTATAAAACAATATAAAAATTATTTATTTATAGCACCGGAAGAAAACACACCTTAGCCAAAGCAAACTCAACCTATTGAGTAATGTGTTTCCCACGATCAGAAGCACTTGGTTTAATTGTATTGGTACATGTGAGAATAATCCAACGATAATAATATTACTATTATCGCTATGATCAAAGAAGTATTCTTAAATACTAATCTAACGAAATTTAATTAATACTTATCTGATTCGAATAGTTGATCTCAAATCAACCAAAGACATAGTTGAATTGAGTGATGCCAGAGAATTAGCGGGGTTTGATCGAATTAAATAAATAAATGAATAAGAAAAGAAAAGGGAGATGCATCGAACACGAATCGAAAGAGGGAGAGGGGAAGACAGCAGCGGCAAATGAAACAAAATTTGCAGGGAAAAAATAAGGCTAATCATGACTTATATATAACCAAATCTTTGGATAAGTTACAAGGCAAGTCCTTGTTCTTTTCTAGGGTTCACAAAGTAGGCACCAAATATCATTTTTTATAAAAAGGTCATGAAATTTGTTTAAAATTTTTAATTAATTCCCAAATTTCTTAATTAAGGTTTCATTTTTAAATTCCTAATTTATAGGGTTTTGAATTTAGGGATTTCAAAATTAAGGTTTTTAAATTGGGGCAAAAAATTTGGGGTGTTACAACTCTCCCACCCTTAAATGAAATTCTGTCCTCGAAATTTTCAGAGCCAAGGCAGATTCTATAAAGTACGAATGTTTAGATAGAAACTTAAATGAGCATTTCAAATATTGTCACAAATGATAACACAAAATTCCAAGAGAGAGATTGATTTTAAATTCATAGGAACGAGTACAATCACGATCATTTGTTCGATTAACTGAAGTTCGGGTCCTTGATTAGAATTCCAATTATGATCTATAATGGTTACTCAAAAGAACATAGCTCAAGGATCACGTGGTTCGGAACTATCCTCATCGCTATCATAAGGGGGAATAACTTACTGGAAATTCTATGTCTTGAGTGATAGTCATTAACTAACGAGTACTAATTCTGAATCCATATGAAACATACTCAAGTCTAAAATTTCTACAAGGTGACATAGTAAATTATCTACAAAAGACAATAACCTATAGTAAAATTTGGTACTGAAGTCTCAGATTTAAAACATGTCGAAAATAATAAAGTAGCCATTAAGTAGAATCGTTGTAGGTTCTTCTAAAAATTCCCTTTTATCCCAAAATATTTTAGATGCATGCAAAATTTAAAAATATTTTGAAACAATTAATGTAAGCCTCACAGTCTGAGGGTTGAAATCATCTCTGATACCACTAAATGTAACCCCTAAACCGACCTAGAAGAAATGGGTAGAATCTAAGAAGTCACGTTTGAAAACTTAACACTCAAGAAAACCAAATTTAAAATTATACTTTAAATTAAAAAGAATATATATAACTATAATTTAATAAATATCTTATAATAATAAAGTACAATTATCATAATTAATATTTGAATATTTAAATAAAATCTCTAAAATAAAACTACAATTAATGAATTCCAAAAAAGTCCCAAAACATAATTAGTCTCAAAGTATTAAATTACATCAATGCCCCAATATAATAATCTGAATAACTAAAAATAGTTTCGTACTCAATAATAAAATAATTTGATAAAAGGTGAGATCCTCCAAGTACCATATCGCCTAAAGTCCAATGATATTTGTAAGAGAAAACTATGGGGAGTAAGCTAAGGAACTTAGTGTGTCTCTAGAGTGCAAGAAAACTATAGTCGTAAAACATAGTAATATTTTCTTAAGATTCTTTAAAACATAAAACAAATGGTACAATATCACAAGCGAAATGCAATGCACCCAACTACGTCCGCCAAAGATGAGGAATGTTCCTATAACCTCCTCGCTACGTCTGCCATTCGAAGTGGAATTCAGCCCGAGGGGTGAAACCACTAAACTTCCTCTGTACAAATCCCAACTCATGCTCATACATATATGATGTTTAAAACTCAAATTTCATAAACAAAGTTCCATAAATCTGATATTCCATAAACATACTTCATAAATCCATAAATCATGGTTTTCGTAAATCCCAATGTTTCATAAATCAAATATTTCATAAATCATAATTAAAAACACATTCTAAAATCGTATGCATATGATGTCAACCATACAAGCCATAATGCAGATCATAATCAAGCAAGGTATAAAACTATATAAAAATCATTTATTTATAGCACCGAAAGAAAACACACCTTAGCCAAAGCAAACTCAACCTTCTGAGTAATGTGTTTCCCAAGATCAGAAGCACTGGGTTTAGCTGTAATGGTACCTATGGGAATAATCCTACGATAACATTATTACTATTATCACTATGATCAAAGAATTATTCCTAAATACTAATCTAATGAAATTTAATTAATACTTATCTTATTTGAATAGTTGATCTTCAAATCAACCGAAGCCATAGTTGAATTGAGCAGTTCCAGTGACTCAGTGAAGTTTGATCGAATTAAATAAATAAATAAGAAAAGAGAGATGCGTCGAACATGAATCGAGAGAGGGAGAGGGTAAGACGTTAGTGGCGAATGAAACAAAATTTGTAAGGGAAAAATAGGGCTAATCGTGGCTTATATATAGCCAAATCTTTGGATAAGTTACAAGGCAAGTATTGTTCTTTTCTAGGGTTCACAAAGTAGGCACCAGATAGCATTTTTTTATAAAAAGGTCATGAAATTCGTTTAAAAATTTTAATTAATTCCCAAATGTCTTAATTAGGGTTTCATATTTAAATTCTTAATTTCTAGGGTTTTGAATTTAGGGATTTCAAAATTAAGGTTTTTAATTTGGGGCAAAATTTTGGGGTGTTACAGACATATAATCCAACGAAATTAAAAACATAAACCAAAGTAAATAGTCATAGGAAATATCATGAAAAAAGGTGCATAAACTCAAAGCCTAATAGACATTATATGATATGCTCTGATATGCAAATCTCAAAGCCTAAGGATCATCTCATCGTCTTCGTCTTCCTCATCTTCATCGTTATCTCCATGAACATGTCTATGTCATTCTTGATGAAAAGCGATAAGAGATTTGTCCATAGAAGATACATGATGCTCAACGGTAGTCAACCATGCATCCATGGAAGTCAAACGGGTGCCGATGGTGTCAAACCTTGTGTCCATGGCGGTAAACTTCCCATCAAGGTAGGTCATGAGAGCATCAAAGGAAGGTGGAGCAATTGGAGCCTCGGGAACATCCTCAACCGGTTTAACATCTACGAGGACTTCACCATGAAGATTTGTATTGTGAAACCATTCACCATTGAAAAAGGTAAACTTGCCTTCAGAAGGGATCTCGCATTAATAGGGTCAATAAGGGGAACCCCAAGGTCAAGAGAGCAATCGATGTTGAGCTTGTGGAAGATGTGGCTAAGGAGAGTTCCATAGGAGAAAGACTTTAAAAGAGTGGTATGACGATTGTTGATGATGCGAACCATCTCGAAAAATATGATTTGGGCGAGGTTGGGGCATTTTCTTTCACAAAAGCAATAAAGCCAAAAGTCATCCACCATACAAATAGTGGACCACTTACCACCAGATGGACGAAACCGTCAAGTGATGAGAAGGTGAAGGAAACATTCATGGGCTTCGAGAACGGCCATTGAGCCACTATAGGTTTTAGGAAAGGAGTTTTCATCATCAATGCCCACGTTTTCCATCCCAAAAGATCGGCTAGTTTTTTAGAATCAAGAGAAAAAGTTTTTCCCATAACATAGGATTCAATGGCAATAGTTTCAGTTTTTTCTTGGTTTGAAACAGATCTAGCATTGGAGTAAAATATACAAACAATATTTTTGTAAACAACTCCGAGGATGTTAAGAAAATTCATAAACTTCCATTTCTTTAAACCAAACTCACCGAAGCACATATAAGCATAATCAATAAAACGCTCATGATAGACCATAAAGTTTTGAAATTGTTTGAAATATTCCATCACTTGAGGCTTATCTGGTTCATTAAAATAATGGACATAAAGTTGGGCAAGGTTAGGTTTGGTACCATTGTTACTAGGATTGGAAGAACTAGAGGTGCGATTAATTCTGGAATGTTTCTTAGGAGAAATGGTTTGGGATTTTGAGAAAACCTACAAAATTCAAACCACAAAAAAATATGTATGCAAATACATCAAATTTAATCCAATAATTCAACCAATAATAAAGGTAGTGTAAAAAATCTATAGTTTATTGTTTAAAATCATATACAAGTATTGTAACACCTTATTCCCATATTCGATTACCAAATATGAGTCAGAGATGTCACAGAACGATAACATGATTTTATATTCAAAAATTATAGAAATTTAAAACCTTTAAAAATATGTAAAATTTACTTGTACACAAAATCTAAGCTCCTTAACTTTATGAAAAATAAATTAACTGTTTGATAAATAACAGACTCTGAACAGAAATAAACAAATTTATCTTATTTATACATGCCACTAAAATTAATTAAAAACCTCAAGTAGGATGTCATTACTGAAGTAGCTTGATGAAAATTTTCAGAACTTGATGCAACGCCTTACTTACACCCAATGTCTCAAACCACCTACGTGTGCGCAGGCAAAACACACGCTAAGTACGAACTTAGTGAGGTATTATATGATAATCATAAAATTAAATAATAATCAGTCTTTAAGTATAACATAGTATAAACAATTCCCTTATAAAGCTATTTCAAATCAATATTGCTTTAAACCAAAGATGAAATATTTATAAAAATCATTCTGTAAAGTTCTTTTATACCAATAGCCCATAAGTACGTATAAAGAGAAACTAAGTATACGAGATCGTGTACTCCCAGAGTACTATCCATTTCACCTAAAGAAAAAGACAACATTACATTAATAGGAGCTCGTTGTGCTCCCAGAGCACTAGTCACCAAAGTGACGGTAGTCCCAGACTACTAGATCCGAAGATCAATTCATTCCCAGAATGCTAGCCACTATGTGGCAAGTGTAGCTACAATGCAGTCTTAGACTGCTGGTCTCTTATGGCATGCCACTATACTGTAACTCTCATGGTAATCTTGGGCAATAAAACAATACCATTATCTTTGCAATATATCATTTTATAAATGGTAAAAATCTCATCATCGATAAATCAAAATAATAGAGAAGTTCTTACTCCATTATACCATAAATCATTCTATAACATATCATCAATGTATGATAATAAGATTATCATAAACAAAACATAATAAGGTATTTCATACCTTATCATGTACAAAACCATCTTTTTTGGCTTATGAAAATATTATATTCCACACATAAAAATCAATATTAATTATACCAAAAATCACTATGGTAACATCGATATACGATAATAAAAACTATCATAAGCAAAACACAATAGGGAAGTTTATACCCCATCATGTACCAAGTATTTACTTTATGCCTGTGAAAATATCATATTTAATATGAAAACCAATATTATTAATTTGATAAAATAATATTGGTCGACTTGTCTCAAGTCTTCCTAAATACGTTTCAAAACAGATAAATGCACTCACCTTGACACTTCTTTTCCCAAACTAAAATGCGTGTATTACGAGAACTTCAAGCTTGGTCATTGCTTTATCTACTGAATTTCTGATTTCTCGTGTTTACTTGAATGCTTCACATTCCTCCCTTACTTGCACAAATTAATAACACCAATAAGGTACTCATTTCCTAATTTGTCAGTCTGTGCTACCTTCAAAGAAATATTTATATAAAAAATCTACAACTCAGAATTCTATTTCGTTTATTCTGACAGAAACTAGATTCGATAAGCTATTCGACCATATAAACTAATAGCCCAAATTCAACTCGTACGATTTATGACGAATTTTCAAAGTCGAATTTTAGTGCTGAATTTCGAAGTAGACTGCTACTTTGTCTTCTGACCTTTCGTCACTTAAAAATTCATATCTTTTGATATCCCAATCGAAATCAGTCACCGTTTGTTTTAGACGAAACTATACTGAACCATAAATACAATGGTATTTGGCTTACTTCCTAATCATTTTTATGGAATTTTTGGTGAATTTCCAAACTCACTGCCAAAGACTAAAATTTCTTGGCAGATTCATAAATTTGATCTTTAACATCCTTTCACCATTCGAACAGTTCAAATTAACCTTCAATTACATTATTCCAAAATTTTCCTTTCATGACAAACTCCAAATTCAACTTGAATCCAATAACCCTAAATTAACCTTAACTTGCCAAAATTAGGAGTTTTACTTTACACTTGAAATCAAGCTTAGAAAAGCTAATTAAACACTTAATCCTTCAAAATCAAACCACAAATAAATTTATATCCATAAATGTATCACCCTTAACGTATATTCGAAGTTCGAATACACATTAAAGATAATACATAGTTATTAAGAAAACTTGCCTTAAAATTTTTTTATACAAAAATTTCCAACCATTTTTCTAAGTCCATGCTTCAATGACAATGCAAAAATACGTTATAAAATTAAACTTATAAAACAATTCACCTTTAGAAATACTACATGCCCACTAGTCTATCAAATTACGGTAAAGATGTACTTACTGAACTTACTGTAGTAACTTGATTTTTCCCAAGTTTCTGCTCCTCCTCGCTAGGCAATTCCAGAGAACCTACGTGTGACATATGACACACGCTAAGTACGAACTTAGTGAGGCAGCTAAAGTTATTTATTTTAAACATGAAGAGATGCAGTACAATATATCATATAAATGTGCATCATATTTTTCTCTATAACATGGCAAGTATGTCATAATGTTATCATATCATGTATGGTCTTTATCATGAAGCATTTCTATCATGCATTATCTCTATCATGGAAACCATATACCATATGTCATGTGAATCATGTATCATCATTTTCATGTAAATCATGTAGCATATTGTCATATGAATCATGTATCCAATTGCATAACATGTTCTCTGTCATGGACATATTTTCATTATGCAATCATTTGCATAACACATAATCTATCATGATCATGCTTTTATCATGTAATCATCTTCATAACACATGCTCTTTCATGGTTATGCTTTTATCATGCAATCATCTGCATATTCATAACTTTTCAATTTATCTTATTAGGATACTGAAGTATCTATTTCAATGCAGCATGATCAGTGCCTGATACGAGGCAAGTCTGTTAGGACTCTATAGCCTCTAATTCAATATCGTAGTATCTAAAATTGAGTACGTACTCGAGGACGCTCTTTGCTCCTCATAAAGGACGCCCTTTGCTCCTTATATTTGCACCTCTTTAGTGCTATCGACACCCAAGGTTTCTTCTTGTTTCATTTTAATCTTATCACTATTCATGTAAACATAATGCATCATCATTTATGCAAACAGTAGTCCGTACCTTGTATTCCATCCAGCTTGCCATGTCGAGCAATGTATCATATCACGTATTATAGAGAAACGCAATGCCATTTTCAATGTAATGCAAACATTTAGAAATGCACTCACCTGAGCAATGTAACAGTTTGCCTCACTAAGTCTTACTTGATCCTTTCCCTCATAACACTTCGAATTTTCTTTGATTCGTATTCGACTTCATCAATCACATGAATATAAATACCATTTGTTAGATTCATTTCTAACGATATTTTAATCAAAGTATCTAATCATTTAACATTCAAATTTTCCATAAATTTTCTTTCTTCCTTATATTGTCAAAACCTCATTTTGGTCCTTAATAACCATTTTGAACTTCAAATAATTCTTCTGAACTTGATAACCAACATTAGATACAAAATATCTAAATTTTCATTTTCTGCCAGCTTTGTACTACCTTCAAAGATTTATTTCTATAAAATAATCGAAAACTCAGAATTCGATTCCGTTTGTTCTGAAAGAAACTAGATTCAATAAGTTTTTCACCCATATAAACTAATATCCCAGATTCAACTTGTACGATTTATGGCGAATTTTCAAAGTCAATTTCCAGTGCTAAATTCAGAACAGTCTGCACACTGTTTTTCTGACCTTTGATCACTTAAAAATTTATATCTTTTGAATCGGAACTCGAAATCAGTTTCCGTCTGTTGGAAACGAAACTAGACAAACATATCTTTATTTCGGTACAAAATTCACTATCTAACCATTTTGTAGAATTTTTGGTAAATTTTCAAACTCACTGTCAAAAATCCAGTTTTTACACAATTTCCCTAAATAACTTCAACTTTTATACTAGCTTCTCTCTATTTTTCTACTTATATTTACCAAATGTTCATTATGGCCCTTAATGAACATTTTGGACTTAAAACAATTTTTCAAGCTCAATTTGAACAATTCCCAATACTATCTCTTCATTTTGGACTAATATCCTTTTAGTCCTTAAACTTTATAAAAATGACATTTTACTCACCACTTTTATATTTGTATATTTAATTCATTTACAAACCAAATATTTACTCATTTCTAGCATTTCTAGAAATTTTCCACTAATTTCCAATCTTTATCAATTCAACCTTTACAAAAATTCTTATTTCAAAAAGGTCCCTAAACTTTCCTTTCTTGTCATTTCAATCCTTTTGACTCTATTTCACACTTGAATCATCAAATCCATTAAGAATTCATAAATTTAAGACCAATCCTCTAATTTTTATGAATTGACAAAAAGGTCCCCTAACTTTCTTGAAATGCTGAATTGGTCCCCCAGCTTCCAAAAAGTTTCATTTGGTCCCTAATCATCAATTCAAGCTAATTCCATCATAAACCAACAATTGCAATGCTAAAATAAAATTTTCAATAATCTCCCCTAATTCTCAATTATTTCGAAATGGTCCCTAAAAATTCAACTTGGGGAAATTATTTAGTGTAACATCATTCAATTTCATACTCAATTTAACTCCCTAACCAAAATCCCCAATTCTTAGGGTTAGGATTTATAACTTCAAGCATGGAATTAATCCAAATTCAAACATGTTTCCATGTCTATAACATAAATTCTACTCAATACAACTTCAATTTCCATCATAGACTTCTAATTCCATAATCATCTTCATCCATAAACATGAATTATACTTGATTTTATCAAACAAAATTACCATCAAAATGTAGAGAATCAAGCATAGATAAAATTACCTTGATTTGTTTTTCTTGAATCTAGCCTTGATTCTTCAAATTTGGCTTGAAAAATGAAAATTTCTCTTTCCCCTTTCTTTTCTCTATATTTCGAATAGCCTACTAAAACGATGAACAAATTTTGTTCATCTTTTTATCATTTAAACCACATGTTTAAAGTTAAATAAATTTTAAATTCATTTGACTAGTGAAATTACTAATTTGCCATTTTTATCCAATGGCCAAGATTTAATCTTATCACAAATCAATGGCCATGATAGATCCCATGTGTAATTGGCCTTTCAAAATTGCCCTTAAAGTTTCAAAATATTTCAAAAATGCCATCCTTGGCAAAAGACTAATTTGCCCTCCAACTATACTTTAATTACAGCAAAACTTAAAATTTGCCATTCCATTACAATTGAACCAAATTGGTTCCTTCTCAACTGGTCCCTTCAAAAATATCTTATATTTTTATTTAGGGCATTTATTCGATCCAAATATTCGAATTTCACTCAATACGATTTCCAAATTTTCATCCTTTGAACTTTAAAACTTTATAGCCACTAACATAAACCTCGTACGAAAAATTCGGGTAACACGAAGTGTTACTCTTGGAGGTGAACTATTCATTTACGGGGATAGATTTCATAACTTTTGAAAATTACACTTTGGTCCTTGAACTTTTCCAAAGTTTATACTTTGGCCACAAAACTTTTAGAATTTCTAATTTGGTCACTAAACTTCAATTCCCATTTAAATTTTCCTCAGATTTTTACCAAACTTTGAAAGTGGACCCAATTCAGCTCACTTATTCCTTAAATATTATTTTATAACTTTTCCTTGGCTTATGAAACAGCCTTTGAAATTTCGATTTGATCTGATCCGATCTCCCGATATTTGTAAAATACTTCTACTGCGATTTTACCTTTTCCAAACTATCGAATTTATTGCAAAAATTCCATATTTCCATATTCATAAAATCTCTATTATCTCATAAAAACTTCCTTTCCTAGAACTTAGACTGAATTTTCCTAACTCAGTCTACTATTCCGATAATTATCGAAAATCCTCATAGAGTAACATTTCTCTTAAAAATCTTTTATCGATAATCCATACGAATATTCTCTAATCTTACTGAGTTCCAGAATATCGATTAGAAACACTTTTATGGGACCTTCTCGGAGGTCACCCATCCTAGTATTTTCCTGGCCTGAAGACGCTTAACAATTTTATTCGATCCAAATTTGGTACCTTTTACTGCATCTTAATTCTTAAAATTGATATCAAGGTACTTATCTCGATTCGATTCACTCTTATACTGAATAAAATTACTTATTTGGGAAATTTACACTTTAGTCCCTAAACTTTTCCAAGTTCATACTTCTACCCCCTAAACTTTCAAAAATTACATTTTAGTCACTATTCCAAAAATTGGGATATTACAATAAACCCTAAACTTTAATCCGTCAATTTCATGAGCATAGGTTAACCAATCCATGAAATTTTTATACCAAATGATAGATAATTCAAAGAGGATCAACTTTGCATTTCATAACTAAACCCTAAATCCAAGCCACTTTGGGAGAAAAATCAAAAAAATTACACCACTTGTCAAAATATTCATCCAATGGTCAAAAATAAACCAATAATTTAGTAGTTACCAATTTTGCCCGTGTAATTTTTCAAAATTACAATCTTGCTATTATTCATCTAACGGCTTATATTTAACATGGAAAATCAACTTAAATCCAATGGTCCATGTTAAATCCTTCTGAATTAAGGCATGGAAAAGATATTATTAATTTTGCCTTATCATCTAACAAAATATCTCAAATATTCGATTCGATCCAATTATCCGAATTTTTCTCGAACTTAACCTTTTTATAGCTTTTAACACAAATTCTGTACGAAAAAATTGAGTAACACAAAAACATCATTCTTGGGGCAAACTATTCATTTACGGGACTAAAATACATAAGTTTCAAAAATTACAATTTAGTCCCTAAACTTTTCCTAAATTTATTCTTTAGCCACCAAACTTTCATTTTATTCATTCTGGTCACTAGCCAAAATTTTGAGGTATTACAATTCTCCCCCACTTAAGAAAATTCATCCTCGAATTTTAGCACATACATGTTAATTCTCTAATCAATCTCCCATGTGGCTTCTACCACTTTGTGATTCTTTCATGAATCTTTACTATAGAAATCTCTTTTAATTCTCAATTATTTGCCTCCATAAGCCATAATCTTTGTCGGTTCCTCTTCATAAGTGAAATTTAATTGAATCTCAACCCTTTTCTGGTATTGTGATATGTGAAGAATCAAATCGACACTTCAAAAGCATCGACATATGGAAGACATCATGGATTTTAATTCTTCTTCAGAACCTAATATAGTTCAATGAATCTTAGACTAAGCTTTACTTTTGGTCTGAACCATAACACCTTCTTCCAAGGTGAAACTTTTAAGGAATGTTTTATCCTTAACTTCATATTAAATATATTTTCTTTCAAGATCAACATATAATTTCCATCATTCTAGAGCAATTCTAAAATTGCTTCGAACCATTCTTACTTTATTCTCCATATCCTGAACTGAATCAGTTGCAATCACCTTTTAGTTCTCTTTTTAACTCATTATCATCAGGAATATAAATTATCCCTTGATAATATGAACATCCTTTAGACTTAACATCGAAGTCTTTAATTTTCCCTTTTCACCTTACTGAATTCTTTCCAAGCATATATTTTCTTTCATCTGTAAATCTTTGATCCGATTTGTCAAAGTAGACTTAAGATGAAACTATGTAATCAATACACTATTCTCTTCCAAAGATAATTGGACATTTAATGCTTATAAGGCAAAGAAAGACTTTCGGCTAAATACATCAGCCACTATTTTAGCCTTATTACATTAATACACATCCCAACCGAGTATGGGACATATCATTAAATAACATGGAATCCATATTAACTTCAGATTGTATTAATACTAGTTCTACCATCTTAACTTTCTTAGGATCTACTCAGATCCTTTATGTTGAGACAATGTGACCTGGAGAATGCAACTTGAATTAATCAAATTCACATTTGGTAACTTTGCATATAACTACCTTTCCCACAAGGCTTGTAGCACTGTTCGTAAATGTTTATACACTTCTTCTTTCATACTACACTTTTAAGGAAGTCATTTTTATACTCGATTAATAACTGTTATTTTAAGAAATTTCATCTAGTGGCACAAACGTTTTCTAGGAGCGTTCAAACTCATTCAAATAAAAACTATGCATATCATTCAAAATCTAAATTAACCTTTAAGATTGTTCGTCATTCTATGGATGCAAAACATTGTTAAAATTTATGTCGAGTCCCTAATGCCTTATGCAAGGAACTCTAAAATCTAGGGATAACCTTAGATCTTAATCACATACAATGAAAATAGATACATCACGTAACTTCACAATATTTCAGATTTAGAGCTCAGCATATTTATTCATTACAGATTTATTCGATCTGACCACAATTACCCAAATCAAATCATTTTTACTTGGTATCATTAATAACCTAGTTACGAAATCCATCATAACTATTTTCCACTTCCACTAGGGGAATGTCAATATGTTACCGCATCTACGATGGTACTTGATGGTTTGCTTCCAGATGCTAGCCTGTCAAGCATGTAGCCATAAATTAAGTTATTGTCCTTTTTATATCTGGCCATCAATGTTTGCTCTTTAGATCTAGATACATCCTATTCCCTTTTGGATGCATTAACAATGGACTGCAGTGTTCTTTATTAAGATGTTCTAGTTTCCGCTCATCATCATCAAGACATAATATTTTCTTCAAACATTCGACATACTTAACTTTGAAGTCTTTATTTTCACCATTTTCAATTTGTTTTAACTCTGACAACATTTTTTTGATCTTTTAACTGAAAATCTTTAATCTGACCTAAATGAATAGGTCTAAGCTAAAGTTTTGTAATCAACATATCATTCTTTTTCAATTACAGTTGCACATTCATTACTTTTAAAGTTGAGAATATCTTTCAACCAAGATAGTAGTCAATCGCAACATCATAATCCTTGAGGAGTTCTATCTACCACCTCTACCACAAGTTTTGATCCTTTTTGGTTCATCAAGCATTTTTTAACTTTTATATTCCCAAAGACATAACATCGTTCACCATATTAATGATGACGCCAATTTTTTTAAAGCATGTACTATTGTATCAAACTCCAAATAATGAGTCGAATAATTTATCTCATGAATCTTGAGTTGCCATGATGCGCATGCCAGTAATTTACCCATTTTTATCCGTATGTATCCCAATCTATTATGGGAAACATCACTACAGACTCTAACTAACACTAGAGCTTCTGTTAGAATCCATTTTTTAATCCAATCAAATTCAATCGATCTCAATAATATAGCCTAAAAATGCAACTTCAAATATCCAAAATTCATATTTAGACAACCTCAAATATCTAGAATCCAAACTTGAACAACTTGGCATACAATATCTTTTCTTGTAAAATTCGTAATACCACCCGAAACTATAAATCATAATCTTTCCTAGTCTTTGGGTACTTATAATATATTATTATTGATTACCATGTCAAACCGATCTGAATATGATTAGAATAATCTATTTATCAAATCCATGAATGTTGTTGGAGCATTAGCATGGCCAATAAGGCACCACTATGAACTCATAGTGCCCAAATCGTGTCTTGAAAACAATTTTTAAGAATATTCTCCTTATTGACATTCAATTGATATACTTCGAATGAAGATTAATTTAGAATAACACTCCTGCTTCATTCAATTGATTGAAGGGATCATCATTCTACAACATAAATTATATATTCTTTAATACCACTTTATTTATTTGACGATAATCAATACATAATCTCATCGAACAGTTTTTCTTTTCACAAACATTACTTAAATTCCTCGATATAATATATTAAGTCGTATAAAACCTCAATCCCGTATTTAATGTAATTGAACCTTTAACTCTCTTATCACTGTAAAAGCCATTTTGTATAGTACATTTGATATAAGTTCAGTGCTAAAGAAAACCTAAATCCTGAATTTCATTTCATGATCAGATGGTAACCCTGGCAATTCCTGAGGAACACATCCTGTTATTCATTAATAGTTGAAATACTTTCCAAGTGCACCTTTGTATACTTATATGTTCACAACATAAGCTAGAAAGTTCTTACATTCTTGTGATAGCAGTTTCCAAAAAAATACTACTGAACCACATTGATCAAAAAAATCTAATTTTTCCCTCATCATTACAATCTCCGAACTTTCTAGTTCCTTTTAGAATTATTCGTTTCAAGCAAAAATTCATAAGAAGCAACTCCATTAAGCTTACTAAAATTTGATTTCTTTGAATTACTATCGAGTAATTCTTACAGATTTAACTTACTCTTGTGTTATGTCCCAAGAGATAAGTTACTATCACATCAAGCTTTCCCTAATCATCACAACGAAGCCCTTTTGTATCTCTTTTTTTATATTTATCAAACCAATAGTCTAGCGACATTGATTTTCCATCAATACCCCACCTGAAGTCTCACACTTTAAGACTTCTCAGCTCTCTAGCAATAAAAGTTTAAGGAGCTTAGGGTTGAATTTCATTTAAAATCATATCCAAGTTCAAAATAATAAACCTTGGTTTAGCTAGGCATTTCCAACTACACAGCACATTAACATCATATTGAGCGGAAAGCGGTTAATAATTAACCTTGTTACTACTTTTATGGGCCTCATCTCTTTTTACCCAATTGTTCGATCGCTGGACGTGATCTCTTAACTTCGGACTTCTATAACTTTATACAATCAATTCAATAAGCAGTTGCATCAAGTTACACAATCATCAATACAGTAATAGTGACATCCTAGTGGCATGTATACATTTATTGACTGATAACAAGCTCGGTTTGGATCCAGAACTGGCTAAACCTATAGCTCTGATACCAATAAATGTAACACCTCATTCCCCGTATAAGATTATCGAATATGAGTCAGAGATGTTATAGAACAATAATATGATTTTTTATTCAAAAATTCTATAAATTTAAAACCATTACAAATATTTAAAATTTACTTGTGCACAAAATCAGAGATCTTTTACTTTACGAAAAATAAATTAACTGTTTGATAAATAACAGACTCTGAACCAAAATAGACAAATTTGTCTTATTTATACATGCCACTAAAATTAATTAAAAACCTCAAGTAGGATGTCATTACTGAAGTAGCTTGATGAATTTTTTTTTAACTTGATGCAACGCCTTACTTACACCCAATGTCTCGAACCACCTACGTGTGCATAGGCAAAACACACGCTAAGTACGAACTTAGTGAGGCATTAAAAGATAATAATCAGTCTTTAAGTATAACATAGTATAAACAATTCCCTTATAAAACTATTTCAAATCAATATTGCTTTAAACCAAAGATGAAATATTTATAAAAATCATTCTGTAGAAGTTCTTTTATACCAATAGCCTAAGAAGTACGTATAGAGAGAAACTAAGTATACGAGATCAAGTACTCCCAGAGTACTAGCCATTTCCCCTAAGGAGAAATACAAACATTACATTAATACGAGCTCGTTGTGCTCCTAGAGCACTAGTCACCGAAGTGACGGTAGTCCCAAACTACTAGATCCAAAGATCAATGCATTCCCAGAATGCTAGCCACTATGTGGCAAGTGTAGCTACAATATAGTCCCAGACTACTCGTCTCTTATGGCATGCCACTATGTTGTAACTCTCATGGTAATCTTGGGCAATAAAACAATACCAATACCTTTTCAATATATCATTTTATAGTTGGTAAAAATCTCATCATCGGTAAATCAAAATAATAGAGAAGTTCTTACTCCATTATACCATAAATTATTCTATAACATATCATCGATGTATGATAATAAGATTATCATAAACAAAACATAATAAGGTAGTTCTATTCTATCATGTACAAAACCATCTCTTTTTGCTTATGAAATATTATATTTCGCACATAAAATTCAATATTAATTATACCATAAATCACTCCGATAACATAATTATCTATATATGATAATTAAAATTATCATAAGCAAAACACAATAGGGTAGTTCATACGCCATCATGTACCAAATATTTACTTTATGCCTGTGAAAAATATCATATTTCATATGAAAACCAATACTATTAATTCGATAAAATCATATAGGTCGACTTGTAGCAAGTCTTCCTAAATACGTTTTAAAATAGATAAATGCACTCACCTTGACACTTCTTTTCCCAAACTAAAATGCGTGTATTAAGAGAACTTCAAGCTTGGTCATAGCTTAATCTACTGAATTTCTGATTTCTCGTGTTTACTTGAATGCTTCACATTCATCCCTTACATGCATAAATTAATAACACCAATAAGGTACTCATTTTATAATCTGTCAGTCTGCGCTACCTTCAAAGAAATATTTATATACATCAATCTAAACCTCGAAATTCAATTTCGTTTATTCTGACAGAAACTAAATTCGATAAGCTGTTCAACCATATAAACTAATAGCTCAAATTCAACTCGTATGATTTATGACGAATTTTCAAAGTCGAATTTCAATGCTGAATTTCGGAGCAGACTGCTACTTTGTTTTCTGACCTTTTGTCACTTAAAAATTCATATCTTTTGATATCCCAATCGAAATCAGTCACCGTTTGTTTTAAACGAAACTATACTGAACCAAGAATATAGTGGTATTTGGCTTACTTCCTAATCATTTTTATGGAATTTTTGGTGAATTTCCAAACTCACTACCAAAGACTAAAATTTCTGGGCAGATTCATAAATTTGATATTTAACATCCTTTCACCATTCCAACATTTCAAATTAACCTTCAACGACATTATTCCAACTTTTCCCTTTCATGACAAAATCCAAATTCAACTTAAATCCAATAACCCTAAATTAACCTTGACTTGCCAAAATTCGGGGTTTTACTTTACACTTGAAATCAAGTTTGAATCAACTTAGAAAAGCTAATTAAACACTTAATCCTTCAAAATCAAACCACAAATAAATTTATATCCATAAACCCTAAACTTTAATCCTTCAATTCCATGAGCATAGGTTAACCAATCCATGAAATTTTTATACCAAATGATAGAGAATTCAAAGAGGATCAACGTTGCATTTCATAACTAAACCCTAAATATCCAAGCCATTTAGGGAGAAAAATCAAAAATTGAAATTCTTACCTTGGCTCTTTGAACCTCACGTACATGGAGAAGAAAGATGTCCAAAATTTCACACTTTGCTTTTCTTTATTTTCATGCCAAATGGCATTATTTAATCATATTTAAAAAAAACCTCCTTAATAGTCAAATGACTATTTTACCCTTGATATCCAATGCTCCAAAGCTTACCACTTGTCAAAACATTCATCCAATGGTTAAAAATAAACCAATAAGTTAGTACTTACCAATTTTGCCCTTGTAATTTTTCAAAATTACAATCTTGCCATTATTCATCTAACATCTCATATTTAACATGGAAAATCAACTTAAATCCAATGGTCCATTTAAATCCTTCTGAATTAAGGCATGGAAAAGATATTATTAATCTTGCCTTATCATCTAACAAAATATCTCAAATATTTGATTCGATCCGATTATCTAAATTTTTCTCAAACTTAACCCTTTTATAGCTTTTAACACAAACGTCATTCTTTGGGATAAATTATTCATTTACGGGACTAAAATACATAACTTTTGAAAATTATAGTCCCTAAAATTTTCCTAAGTTTATACTTTAGCCACCAAACTTTCATTTTATTCATTCTGGTCACTAGCCAAAATTTTGAGGTATTACAAGTATAAAGAAAAATTTTGATAAGGTTAAAACTTGAAAACTGTAAAATAAATTATAGAGTATAAATATATATATATATGAATAAAAATTCTAGTTTTGAAAAAGTTTTTGTAAAAACTTTCAAACCATGGATTTATACATCCTAAATATACAAAAATTAAACCTAAATACTATACAAGTATAAAGAATTTTGAAATAGTATAAAAATAAGTTTTTACCTTGAATGATGGATGAATGAGGAGATGATTCGCACTAGACTTGATTATTAAAGCTTTGGGTTTGATGTTGTAAGCAAAAGATCCTAAAGATTTGATGAAATATTGAGAGTTTAAGAGGGTTTTTATAAGTAAAAATTGACTATGGTTTGAGTGAAAAAAGAGTTTGAGTTTGATTTAAAATAGGAAACCCTATTTACTGGCTCCAGTGCACGCGTACCGGTACGACTAAAAAGCATACCAGAATAGCATAGCGATACGGTTTAACCCCGTACCGATCCTCAACCCATACCAGTACAGAAATGATGCCCCTAATAATCTGTACCGATACAGCTATCCCCGTACTGATACCCTCTGACTAAAATGGACAATTTTGGCTGCAAAGGATCCAAAAATTCAATCTTACTCGAATCGAAATGCATTACTTTGATATATGAGCAACATGTATGGGAAAACAAAGATACATACTCCCCCTAACAACATGAATAGATGCATTTAAGGAGAAGATCACACAAACATTAAATTTTTACAAATTCAAGCAATTTTAAGTTCAGCCAAAGGCTCTAAGGATCAAGAAAGTCTATTAAGCCCTAACTCTCTCCTAAGAGTCCAAAAAAGCCCCTTATCTAAAGGTTTGGTAAAGATATCCTCTACTTGATGCAAGGTATCTACATACTCACTACATCATCTTTTAAGACATGATCTCTAATGAAATGGTATCTTATTTCTATATGTTTGGTTCTAGAATGTTGGATGGGTTTTTTTGTGAGAAAAATAACACTAGTATTGTCACACTTTATGGGAATGGTACCTCATCAATACAACAACTACTAGCCGAAATATATTCTGCCTCAGTGATATATATCGCAACGCTATTTTTCTTCTTAGAAAACCATGAGATAAGCATGTTACCTAAGAATTGGTAAGTATCGAAGGTACTCATTCTATTGATTTTACAACCTCCATAATCCGCATCCAAAAAAGCATGCAAACTAATGGATGAGTCTTTAGGATACCAAACACCTAAACAAGGTGTATCTCTAGGGTATCTAAAGATTCTCTTAACGGCTTGTAAATGCGGTTGTCTAGGACTAGCATGAAATCTAGCACGCAAGCAAACACTATATATGATGTCCAGTCTACTTGCGATAAGATAAAGCAAAGATCCTATCATAGATATATAAGGCTTAAGATAAACACATTTACCTCTTTCATCTTTGTCAAGATTTGTAGAAGAGCTCATTGGAGTGGCTTGAGGCTTCACATTCTCTAAGCCAAACTTCTTGAGCTTATCCTTGTTGTATTTTGTTTTAATTGATGAAGATGCCATCCTTCCTTTGTTTGACTTAGAGTCCCAAAAAGAATGAGAGCTCCCCCATCATGCTTATTTCGAACTCACCTTGCATTATCTTAGCAAAATCTTGGTAAAAAGATTCACTAGTACAACCAAAAATAATATCATCAACATAAATTTAAACTATTAAGATATCCTTGCCTTTTCTTTTTATAAAAATTGTAGTATCAACCTTCCCTTTGTCAAAACCTTTTTCTACTATAAAATTTGTCAATCTTTCATACCAAGCTTTAGGAGTTTGTTTCAAACCATATAAAGCTTTTGAAAATTTAAAAACATGGTTTGGATATTTTGGATCTTCAAAATTGGGAGTTTGTTCCGCGTACACTTCTTTATTTATAAAACCATTTAGAAAAGCACTTTTAACATCCATTTGAAAAAGCTTGAATTCATGAAAACATGCAAATGCAAGCTACATCCTAATAGCTTCCATTCTAGCTAAGGGTGTATAGGTTTCATCAAAATCAATTCCTTCTTCTTGAGTTTAACCTTTAGCAACAAGTCTAGCCTTGTTTCTCACTATGTTATCACTCTCATCTACTTTGTTTCTAAAATCCCATTTAGAACTTATAGTAGATTTATTACTAGGCCTATCAACTAATGTCCAAACTTGACTCCTTTCAAATTAATTTAACTCCTCTTGCATGGCCAATATCCAACAATCATCATTTAATGCTTGTTTGATACTTTTAGGCTCTATGCATGAGATAAATGCAACATAATTACATGTATTTCTAAGTGAGGATCTAGTGGTTACCTCTTTGGATGGATCACCCAAAATCTCACCACCTTTGACATAGTTGAACTCCCTTGGGCAGGTGACCTCCCTTTCCTCTAGAGACATTTCCTTCAAGGCTTCTAGAGGTGGATATTGTGGTTCTTCTTTTGATGGAACTTCATCTACCTTTGATGATTGTCCTCCACCATCATTGGCATCCAAAATTGATACATCATCATCATAAGAATCCTTGCTTGAAAGGAGGTTATCATCGAAAAAAACATGTAGAGACTCTTCAACCACTAAAGTTCTTTTGTTAAATACACGATATGCTTTAGAGTTTAAAGAGTAACCAAGAAAAATAGCTTCATCACTTTTTACATCAAACTTGCCTAAATTGTCTTTTCCATTGTTTAAAACAAAACATTTACATCCAAAAGGATGAAAATAGCTAATGTTAGGCTTTTTATTTTCAAAAAGTTCATAAGGTGTTTTCTTTAAAAGTGGCCTAATCATTACACGGTTAACAATATAGAGAGCGATATTTGTGTCTTCCGCCATAAAATACTTAGGCAAATTATTTTCACAAAGCATGGTTCTAGCAATTTCTTCTAAAGTTTTATTTTTCCTTTCAACAACCCTATTTTGCTAAGGTGTACGGGGAGCCGAAAAATTATAGCTAGTTCCATTTGAGTTACAAAACTCTTCAAAACTAAGATTTTGAAATTCGGTTCCATGGTTACACTTAACATGACAAATGGAGTAACCAACATTATTTTGGTTTGCTTTTGAAAATGTGATGAATTTTTCTAAAGCCTTATCTTTGGTACTTATAAATAGAACCCAAGTAAATCTACATTAATCATCAACAAGCACAAAAGCATGTTGTTTTCCAGCCAAGCTCATAGTTCTAATAGGGCCAAAAAGATCTATATGGATCAATTGTAAAATTCTACTTGTTAATACATCATTAATGGGTTTCTTTTATGTTTGCCTTTAGCACATGCATCAGAAATTTTATCAAGAGAAAACTTGATTTTAGGCAAACCTCTTACTAGATCATTAGAAATTAATTTTTCTAAAACACTCATGCTAGCATGTCCTAGTTTTCTATGCCACAACCAAGAATCATGCTCATCTTTTGCAACAAAACATGCATTTGAAATATGAATGTCATCTAGATGCACCATGTAAATATTTCCTATTCTATGACCAATAAGCACAGCTTTATTAGATGTCATGTCAATTATTTTGCAACCATTAAAATCAAACATGACATTGAGTCTTTTATCACACAATTGGCTTATGCTTATCAAATTCCTTCAATGTGGCATTTGGAGTGATTACCAATTGAACAAATTCCTTCAATGTGGCCTTTGGAGTTGTCACCAAAAGTCACTACTCCTTCATTCTTTGGTTTTAGATCCAAGAATTGACTCTCGTCTCTGGTCATGTGTCTTGAGCATCCACTATCAAGGTACCATGAGTTTGCACTTGAAGTTTGGGCCTTATAGCAATGCTCCCTTACAAACATAGAATTACGTCTTGATTTTTGGTTCCTAAATTCTTTTGGGTCCATGAGTAATAGCCCCAAAATCTTTGTTCCCTTAGGAATCCAAGAAGCAATAGCATCAACATTTTTATAAGTTACAAGTTCCTAAGGACCCAAACACTCTTAACTCTTTTACCATTACAAAGCCTTTGGAAGCCTCTATCTTTGTATCCATTAAAATTTCTTTTAACATAGTTGGGCTTTGAATTACTTCCTTTTGGTGATCATCATGGACTCTTGAAAGTAGGTTATGCAAGTCTTGATTTTTCTTTTTCAAAATATTTTTGTTTAAAGAAGCTTTAAGAATACCCACTTCTTTTTGGTGATCATCATGGACTCTTGAAAGTAGGTTATGCAAGTCTTGATTTTTCTTTTTCAAAATATTTTTGTTTTGCTTGCATATCCACAACTTTCCTTTCAAGTTCCACATTAGTTTTGGATAAAGAATCATTTTGATTTTTCAAATCTGAAATAGTTTTTTTGTTTTTCAAAACTAGTTCATCATAAACCTCTTGTAATTCATCATAAGCTTCTTGAAGCTCATCAAGAGTGAAACCAAATGTAGATGAATTAGAGGTTACCTTGGGATCTTCCTCAATTTCCATGAGACATAGGTTATCTACCTCTTGCTCTTCCTTATAGGATGAGTCTTCATCGCTCTAAGTGTAACACCCCTTTCCTGTATCCATTACTGAATACGAGTCAGAGGTATCACAAGAAATTCGTAAAACCATCTACATTTGTAATTCGGTAAAATTTTGTTTCTTTAAAAATATTACAATATATTTAGTTTTTATTTACAAATCTAGTTAATCACATAATATTTTAAACATAATATTTTCATCTTCAAATCGAGTTTATTTTCACGCAGCAACTTATCAATTTAATTTGTCTTTATATAATTAGTAAAACTACTTAAAAACTGCCTGATTTAAAATTCATCCAAATTCCAAATAAATTATAAATTCTATCAGAGCAGGCATAGTATTTTAATATACATGCCAACTAGTAAATATCAAATAGTATCAAAAGATATCTTACTGATACTGATGTACCTGTTATTGATCGATGATGTCCATTTATGCATCTTACTCCAACCATTTCTTCTTTCCTACTTGTAAAACAGTTACACGTTAAGTATTTACTTAGTGAGGCAATAATTCGAATTCAAGTGCAATTGTCATAATATCAATATTAATGATTAACAATGTATATGATCACCTTACCATTACATGCTCGTTAACATATAAATATGTATATCAAAGTGATAAAATTAGATCTTACCAATACCGTTGCCATTTCCATTCGTAAGTTTTAAATGCTTACCAATACCTTTTTCCATTTCTATCTGCAAGCTTTCAAGCTTATCTTCCTGTTTCTTTTTTATTCTTTTCAATTTATTTAGCCAAGGTATCGAATTAAGAGATTCTATGTACATGAGTCATCCCCCCTATACTTACTTGAGTATAGTATATTATTGCACTCTACCGAGAGTGCTTAGCACCGAAGTATTTCGGTATACTTACCGGAGTACTTCGGTATACTTACCGGAGTATACCATTAATGAAATTTGCACTTTACTTGAAGTGCTTAGAATAAATTTGCACTTTACCTAAAGTGCTTAGAATATTTATACAGCAGTTTATGACTCTATAGATATCTAACTATACCTTTGAACCCTATATCATACATTGGGCTTTATTTCATCAATCTATTTCATCAATGGCAACATATATCAATATATATATATATATCAACATTGAGCAATTCATACCCGTAATAACATTTCAATTTCATCAATGTAAATAATCATATGATCAATGCATTTTATATTTCAATTCTTGACATATTACGATATGTCAATCATATGCTCAATGACATAATTATCATGGCAACAATAATTTAGGGTAGGCTCATTGCAAGCTATCCCAATCATGTATAAAATATCAATGTAGTATGACATGTATGCAATTGCACTCAGCTGGGCCATTTATTAGTATGCCTCACTGAGTCCTTTTTGATCATTTCCTTCATCGTACCTCGAACCTCCCTTGATTCAAACTTAACTTCATAATTCAAATAAGTAAAATATTTGTTAGATCCCAATCTAACAATATCTTAGACATATTGTCCAAAATAATCATTCGAATACAAAATATCCAAACATTTTCTCTTCTTACTTGTTTTTTTCAAAAACTCATTATGGTCCTTAGTGACCAATTTGAACTTCCATTAATCCCTTTCAAGCTTACTATTCAACCTTAGATACAAAGTGTATCAATCCTCATTTTCTGGCAGTTTGCAGTACCTCCAAAGAAATATTTCTATAAAATAATTTACAACTCGAAATTCGACTCAGTTTATTCTGAAAGAAACTAGATTTGATAAGCTTTTCACCCATATAAATTAATATTCCAGATTCATCTTGTACGATTTATGGTGAATTTTCAAAGTCAGTTACAATGCTGAAACTCGGAACAGACTGGTGCTCTATTTTCTGACCTTTCGTTACTTAAAAATTCATATCTTTTGACTCAGAACTCGAAATCAGTTTCCGTTTGTTGGACACGAAACTAGACGAAAAAATCTTTACATCGGCATAAAATTCACCATCTAACCATTTTTTTAGATTTTATGGTGAATTTTCAAAGTTACTGACATAAACCAGTTTTTCTACACAACTTCCATAAACAACTTCAACTTTTATACTAACTTCTCCTTACTTCTCTACTTTTCAATTTAGTCCAATTACTTGTTGTAAACCATCATCTTATGACCTTCTTCATCAAATAATTATTCATAATAATGCTCCTTAATTTTCCTTCTTTACTTAAATAGTCACTAAAATGCAAAGATAAGGATTCAAGCTTCTTAACTTTGCAAATTAGTCCTCAATTCAACATTACTACCTTAATTCCATCATTACAACTAAAAATCAGATTTAGCCCCCATACAAAATTTCAATTTCGATCTGGTCACTTAACTTTGACAAATTGTCAAAATGGTCACTAATTCAATTCAACGTCAATTTAGCATTCTAACTTCATTTTCTTGTCTCTAACATCATTAATAACATGAATACACTCCAAATTATAAAAAATCAGATTTGGTTCTTCAAATTTTCAATTTTCCGAAATGGTCCCTACACAATTTAACTTAGGGTTTTGCATCCAAACAACAGTTCAAGCTTACTAGATCATTATTTCAACATCACAAACCCTAAATTAAACTTGAATCCATAAACCCTAATCATCTTCATAAAAATCAAAACATTTAAAACTTAAATCCCAACTCAATATCATGATTTTAACATCATACTAGCTTGATTTCAACTTGAATTCAATCATGGAATCATAAAATCTCAAAAACCCCAATTTGATACATAAACCCTAATTTCTTTCTCGTGGAAATTCTCATCAATCAAACATGGATTCTATGAATTATTGATATCAAAAGATAGAGCTTGAAGAGTATAACAACTTTGTAGTTGAAGAGATTACCTGAAAACCGAGTTTCGGGGCTTGAATCAAGCTAAATCTAACTAAATCTAGTTAGAATTCAACCAACCATAATAAAATATTCATAAAATAACATTTTATGACTTTTCCATAGCTTTTGGATCAGTCTCCAAAATTTTCATTCGATCCAATATACCGATAAATAATCCTTTACTCAGAAATAAACTGTAGGATTCATCTTGAATAAAACTAAAAATATTTCCAACACTTGGAAATGACTTTTTTAACCCTTATCTATCATATGGAAAAATTCCAAAATTTTCTAGTTCGATCCGGGTATCTGAATTCCACTTAAACTTTAACTGCAATTTTCCCAATAATCGAAGTATCAAATCGAACCAATAATTCCGCATTCGATTCACACCCTTAGGTGATCTATTTATTTATGAAATAAAAACCCTTAAATTTTATGGAATTACAACTTTAGTCCCTAAACTTTTCCAAAGTTTATACTTTAGCCATAAAATTTTCAAAATTTACATTTTGGTCACTAACTTTTTAAACTTCAATTCCCATTCCAATTTTCCTTGGAATTCAACCAAACTTTAAGAACATCTTATTCAATTTGCTATCTATCACGTGATACCTTTAAAACTTAGAAATTTCCTTTTCAAAACCCATAATTAGAGAAATCCTAACTTTTGCATTTTTGTCATTTTAGTCACTATGTTAACTTTTAAGCTATTATATTAGTACTAAACGACCCTTAATCAACTTGGTAAATTTTTGGGTATTACACTAAGTACCTACATGTTCCTTGAGCTTCTTCTTCTTTTCAAAGCTATTATTTTTTAATTAGGGACAATCGAACTTGATGTGTCTCGAATTTTTGCACTCATAGCAAATGATTTGGCCATTCTCTTCTTCCTTTGGCTTGTTCTTGATACCCTCTCTTCGTTGGAACTTTCTTCCACGGTTGGATTTCATGAACCTTGTGAATCTCTTGGCTAGCATAGCTATTTCTTCATCTTCTTCTTCATTGGAAGTCTAGAATTGCTCTCTTCTTGTAAAGCTTTGAGAGCAATCCCAACTTTCTTCCTCTCCACTTTCGTCTTCTCTTTTTTTTCTTCTCATCTTCCTTTTTTCCTTGCTTCATAAGCTCACGAGTGAAAAGTGAGAGCATCAAGCATCAAGGTCTTGAGATCCTTGGCTTTGATGATAGTGATCTTCTTTAAATCCCATGATTCGAGAAGATAATAGATAAGCTTTCAAACAAGCTTGTCCACTGGAATGACTTCTCCATAGCCCTTTAGCTCATTCATAATAACAGAGAATCGATCAAACATCTTGGTGATGTCTTTATCTGGTTCCATTTTAAAGTTATCATAGCTAAGATTGAGGTGTCCAATCTTGGTCTCTTTCACTTTATTAGTACCCTCGTGAGTAATTTCTAGCTTGTCTCAAATCTCCTTGGCACTCGAGCAAAAAGACATATTGGCGTACTCATCCGGTCCAAGGGCACAAAACAAAATGAGCATGGCTTTGTCATTGAGTTGCAACTTCTTCCGATCATCATCGGTCCATTCTTGTCTTTCCTTGGGAACGAGTTAGTCTCCTACTCTCTTCATCGGAATAGTTGGTCCATCCACCACTACATCCCAAATGAGCTAGTCATTAGACTTGATGAAAAGCCTCATTTTATTCTTCTAATAAGGGTAGTTTACCCCAATTGAAATATGGTGGTTTGGAGATGGATTGAGATTCCTTGAAGTAGTTGCCGGAAGTAGAGTCCATGGCTTGACTTGTAGATTGATTGAGGAATCGTTTTATCTACTAAGAGGATGTAAAACCTTTAAATGAGTACAGCTTTGATACAAATTGTTGGGTTGAACAACCAATGGAAATGGACAAGAGGGGAGTGAATTGGCAATTAAAAATTTGGTGGAAGTAATGAGCAAAAAGATTGCACAAGTGGTTAGAGTGGTTCAACCTTCTAAACAAGGTCTACATCCACCACCTTAGCTATCCACACTAAGGATTGTTACAAATTCACTAATTTTTCTTTCTTTTTTGGCTAAAGGGGATAACCTTATAGACACCTAGACTTATACCCCAAAGTCTAGTATCCTTTTTGCCTAAAGGTAGATACAAATGAGCAAACTATGAAATTTCTCTAAAGGATGATTGTTTGCACAATTCAAAGTTCATTAAAACCTTAAACTTGATGAAAAATGAAATACAATGAAAAACACTCAAGTGGGTTACAAGAATTTTGCAATTTGAGCTCTAAGAGGTTGGATATGTGCTTGAATGCTTTTGGATAGTTGTCTTCATATTGAAGAAGCTTTGGAGACTTGTTTTTATACCCCTTATTGATTTCTAGCCGTTTGGGTAGTTGAGATATTGAATAGAGCCGTTGGGATACAAATCTCCCGTAGTAAATATTGTCTGGCAACATTGGGTATCGATACACGAGCATCTGTATCGGTACATGCCTAAAATAAAAATAGTCGTTGCAATAAAGGGGTACCGGTACGGAGTGAAAGTTTTACAAAGGGTATAGGTACAGGTCGTATCGTACCGGTACTCATTTTGCTCACTAGAATCCTTGGAACATTTTGCTACATATAAAAAGTTTAAATTTTGGTTTCAAGAAACTGACAAGTCTTAACGATCAAAAAAATTTAAATATTAAACCCTCGTACAAGTACGCCATAGGATGTACCGGTACTTGTAGCTCAATTTGGTTAACAGTTTCAAAAAGCCGTACCGGTACGCGTATAGCCATACTGGCACTCGTAAGCAATTAAGCATAAAGTTGGTTTCCAGGAACGAAAACTCGTATGGTGTACCGGTACTCAGTTACCAAATTGGCTAGTTGAGTACCCAAATACTTAGAAAATACTCAGGGATTCAAAAGTTGACTTAGAAAATAGTTTATGTTCAAATGCTTGTCAATTTTGTGAGTAAACCTAAATACCTTAAAATTTTATTTGTTTACAATTAAGTCCTTATTATATCAAAATCAAATATAGGTTTAACAACTTACACCATTCAACTTTTAAATCTCAATTGACATTTTTACATCATATATTTTTTTACATATCATCATCCAATAATGGTTAATTGACAATTTAAATATTTTTTTAGAATTTATTGAAAATCTAGTTTTTTTTCTTTGAATGTATTTAAGTGAAATGTTTGAGAAAATTCAAACAAAAAATTATTAATTCAATCAAACATTATTTCATGATGATATTGAAAAATATCTTAAGTAAATGTTTTAATTTTAATTTTTTGTTATAATTATTCAAAGATATGAATAGGGGTGCTTATTGAGTTGAGCAGCTCGACTCGAAATCTAGCTTGACCCGAGATCTTAACGAGTTAAGTCGAGCAAGGCCCTACTCGACAAGTTTGTGAGCAGATCGTTATTTTTTATAAATTCTTTTACAGTTTATTTGTGGCTAACTTACAAAATTATGATCTATGAAATTTAAATAATACTTGAAAACTCTGAAAAGTTCAGTGAATTTTTAGACAATTTACCCATAAAATTTTGGTTTCAAATTTAAAAAATATTTTGTATTTCCCGAGAATTAAAAAAGTTAATTTGTATTAATAAGAAATTAAATTATAATAATGAGTCTTTCCTTTTTGTTTTATTATTACTTTATGTATAAAAGTAGAAGAAGGAAAAAGTATTCGGTTTCAACTTCCCATATAAAAAATATGTTTGAAAGTTAAAACCCCAAAATTCGCACGATATTCTCTCATATGTTATTCATCGAAGATTGTTGAGAAACTAAAAAGAGCCTCACACTTCAATATCAACTTCATCTCTAACTCGGTCATGACAGATTCGTTTATTTATCTTCTCAAACCTCACATTTTTTTCTAAATTCCTATGTTTATATTAAGCTTGAATAATATCACTAGATTTTACCTATATTTAAAAAATAAAGTAAAAATTTTGGCGAGCTTAACGAGCAGCGAGTTGATTTGGACAACAAGATTTTTTAATGAGCACGAGTTGAGCAAAATTTTATCGAGCTTAACGAGCAACGGGATTTTTTAACGAGCACTACTCAACTCGCGATCGACTCGCTCGATAACCACCCCTAAATATGAATATAAATGACTTATTTTATTAATAATAAAAGTTGAATAATGTAATTTGATTAAATTAAAGATAATTATCTAAATGAAAGTTGAAGTTAAATTCAGTGATCTAGAATCCGAATTTACCCCTAAATAATCATACCCCTAACGATCACCCTTAAAAGCCTTAATTCAATAACCTAAAACTACCCACTTTATCAACCTTAAATCACTCACTTCAGGAACCCTAAACCACTAACGTAAATGTAAAATTGGATACCTAAAAGACACTTTTAGTTAACGTGTATTCTTGTTCTAAACTATTTGTATCACGTAGGGCAAAGGCGCACTCTGTCAAACATACCTTCTATAAAGCATAGTTGAGAGGCACACCTTTGCTCCTTACGGTTTAAATATTATTTTAGTAATTATTTTTTTGGTATATTTGATAAATATAACTTTTTTAACTTACATCTATGTCAAATTATTTTATTTTAAAATATATTTATTTTTCACTCATCGAGTCAGTGATACAAAATCTGATTTAAAATGCTATTATGGGTTAATGGTATTTTGGTCTCTTAAATTGTACCTCATTATCATTTTGATACCTGAAGATTTTTTTATTTCTATTTGGCTCCTAAACTTTCCAATTGTGATGCATATTACGTAAACTCATTTATATGGTTTAAAAAATCCACGTGCCACTTTAGGAACATGCCTAGTACAACATAGTATATGTTAAATTTGAAAAACTTAAAAAAAAAAACAAAAGAATAAAGATGTATTTTTTTCAATTTAACAAATTAAGAATTTTTTAAACTTTTTAGATTTTTAAAGTTCTAAATTCTTGAATTTAACATATATTATGTGCCATATGATACGTTCCTAGAGTGCCATGTGAATTTTGTTGTAACGAGAAAATGGAATGAGTTAATGTGCAACATAGTTGAAAAGTTTAGGGACCAAAGTGAACAAAAAAAAAATTCAAGTGCCAAATTATTAAGATACAACTTTATGGTCAAAATACCATTTAACCTTATTATTTTAAAATACTATTTTTCGAATACATATATAGGGTAGGATCCACTTACCACAAAGTAAAACTCATAGTTTTATACATGTTTTTATCGTTGAATAAGTAAAATAGATGGCTAAGATTGATCATATATATATATATATATATATATACAATAAATGCAGTCATGTAGAGTTTAAGCTAATTTGATTATTTGGACATTAATCGATAAATAAATAAAAAAATTCCGCTACAAATAGATATGAACATGTGGAGAGCAGTGTACATGAACAAATTTGTGCTTCCTCGACAAATAAGCTGTTATTTTGAATCTCTGTTTTTGTGGAGAAATCATCCATAGCATAAAACAAATAGCCTACTTACTTATTCATCCCCCTCTCAGGAATCAAGCTTCTGTAGACCCCAGGCCTTGGCCCAAGTCATTTGATAGCTTTGTACATAACTGCAATTATATAGTTATCACACTTTAATTAATAAGAAGATCGAATTAGGAAAGGAAATTAACCACCAAATTAACTGTACCTGTCTATAAACTGTAGAATCACCATATGATTTTCTTAACTCAACTACATGCAACGACGGACTGATCTCAAACACCTGACATCACACCATTAAACATAATCAACATTGCTCAAAATACACTCCGTTTGCTCATATTCTAACACGAGTTACCTCAGCTGCAACTGAAAGACTGCCTAAACGTTTCTGGACTCTCTCTTCTTGTGTTGCTTGCAACTAAAACAAAAGGGCATACAAATTTCTAGTTATTCAATTTGTTGTATTTACCAATTGGCATGCATATACACCAAATCTTCTAAAACAACAAGATATATACATTCACTAACATGCTTTTATTTTGTATTGGAAAAAAACGTATAGACAAATTAGTAGGGCATCAAGCAACTAACCCTTCCGTTTCTCACTTGGACTCGAAATCCCATCTCTCTCACCGTCTCTTGGATTCTTGCAAGCAAATTTTTGCCTGAAAGGTTGGATGTAAATCTGATCTTCCTTTCAGAGACATCCTGCGTGCGCATAACGATTTGCTATCACCTAAAATTTTGAATTGCCAATGCAACGTCCCTAATTTATATTATATATAACTTCTTCTAGATTACGGAAATTAAACATCTCTAATTTCATCAACTTGGATAACTAGAGTTTTGAGACGATTTATTGAAGCTGAAGAATTGTGATTTACATAAAAATAGTAGTAAATATTAAATTTAATGACCTAAAAATGTTAATTACTGGATGAAATGCCTCTTTAAATTAAAAATTATAGTGAACAGCTACCTCCTTCTCAAAGAAACCAGAAAGGTCTAGGCATGAAGACATTCCTATCAACTGAAAAGCATTAATGAGAGTTGGTGATTCTTCAGTTTGACTCCTTCCATCACACGCCTTCATCAAAATAGTGTTTCTCTCCGTTATGTTCGAAATTTGCAAAAACAGGACTCAACCAAGATTTAAGAAAAAAAGGGTTTGCAAGTTCATACCACTTCACACAATGAGAAGGTTTCCTCATTAATGTGTATATCTTCTTCTTCTTCGTCGGGTACAGCAGGAGTATAGTCTTGCTTGAACCATCCATCTTCTTTTATACCCGCAATTGTTATCCTAGTTTCAGTGTTTGGATCAAGTATCCTTCTTATCATGTTGCGAGCCCCAGGTGATAACCATTTTGGAATCAGAGGATCCCCTTTGAATATCTGAAACCCAAATCTCTCAAGAGGGTTATTACACATAATTGTTCATTGGAGTTGGTAAGAAAAAAAATTACATTTAAAACCAAAAGTAGCATTCAAATACCTTTTGATACAGAACTGCAAGATTTCTGTCATCGAAAGGGAGATATCCGGTGAGAATTACGTATAGGGTGACGCCGCATGACCATATGTCTGAAGTGGCACCATCGTACCCTCTATTTGCCAGAATCTCTGGTGCAACGTAGTTTGGACTTCCACATGTTGTGTGCAGTAAGCCATCCTCCTGGAAATTAAAATTATTTCAAAAAGACTTCTTTAAAAAAATTGGTGATTTTCTTGTTTAGGATAAAGCAGTTTACGTACCCTAATATGTTGAGGCAATGCACTGAGACCAAAATCAGATATCTTTATGTTCCCTTTTGCATCAATCAGAACATTCTCGAGCTGAAATATTCACATATCATATAAAGAGAGAGAAGGCAGATTTCATCCTATTAAAATTATTGATGATGGAAACAAGAGAAGACAAAATCTCATAGACTACTGTCAGGTAAAGTTTTTTTAAAAAAAAAAAAAACTTGTTAGAATTACTGTAAGTAAACTGACAGTGAAATGAGATTTTTAAAATATATACATATGATTTATGTTATATGAGATTTGGTTAATTCCTAGCTTCAACAAGTCAAATATATGATATCTTTAGAGGTGATGAAAGGACCTTAAGATCCCTGTGGAAAACGCCTTTGTTGTGACAATAACTAACAGCATCAATTAACTGTTGGAAGAGCTTTCTTCCTTCAGCTTCTGAAAGCTTCCCTTTGGATGCCTGTATGTTTAATATAAAAACAGATAAGCAAAAAAGGGCAATGTAACTAATTTAACATTATGGCAGCAGAAAAAGAATCCCTAAAAGTAATTTCATCAAGTCCCTTACAATTCTGTCAAACAATTCCCCTTCAGTTGCGTACTCTAGGACCAAGTAAATATTGGTTTTGCTAGCCAATACCTGCATGTTTATTATAAGCGAAGGATCATTAGAGCAATTCACTAGCCGGTGTAAACCTGAAATTAATAGACCACTGAACATCTGCAACTCTAATCATATGATTATGATTGTCATCATAAACAATATATTAAAGTAAGGATAAATGTCATATACACGGTCAACTTTACAAAGTTAATACAATGATACAGGTGTCTTGAAAATAAATAAACGGACCATGTGTTTGTATCAACATTGTTATGAAATTTCTTTTTTTTTTTTTGCCCAGGAATCTTATTTTAACCAAAACCATACAACTCATTTTAAATTTATGTATAGATTTTGTAGTAGTAAAATGGCCATGGAAGCAGTTGAAGAAAGTGACACCACCAAGGAAACGCCTATCACGGCCCAGATTCGTCTTATCGATACTATAATTCTTTAGTAATGTATGTATTGTGTAGACAAGAGGGGTTCGCCACCCTTCGGCTCTTGAATGTGTGGTTGTAGTGGGCCGCCAGTTGGTAGGGGGTTGCCCTTTATTGAAAGGAAGGGAAAGAATTTGAAGACTTTGGGTGTTCATATGAATGGATAATATTTGGTGTATAGGCAGTGATCTTTTTTAATAAATACGCATCTTATAACTTAAAATTTAAATCTTTAATTTTAAAAATTTAAACTCTTAATCTCTAAATTTTAAATTAAATCTCTAACCCTCTAAATTGAATCCGATTTTGAAAAAATTCACTGCCAAAGTACGGAATATTTCCTCTCATATGATTGGAGAGCAGAGTTGGGGATTTTTCAGATCGGGGGTTTCGTTTTATCGTATTTTTCTCTATGAATTTTTAGATTGAATTTAGATGGTAAGAGTGGGTCCCACTTGACCACTGGCCAATAATAATAAATTAGGAAGCAGAGAGGAAGTTGGGGCCTTGACTTCACTTGAGCTGCGATGGCTAGCGCTCGCCTAATCTGAATTCTCTCCTCGGGAATGAGTGGTTCATGATAAAAACAACAGTGGTGGGCAAAATAAATGATGATATTGAAGGCAATAAATAAATAGCCCAACAACCAACCAAAGTTTATGGTTCAGCCGAGACACGTACTCACGTGCCAAGGTGAAACTTGCTGCAGGCAGACAATTTTGACCCAAGTATTACATTAGCTTATGATAAAAAAAAAACATAAAGTATAAAATTAGACAGAAATGCTATGCACGTGGTTTAGTTTGATTGGGTCCTCCGCTCTGTAGTTGATAATAATGAAAGAGCTGTGGTGAATGGGCGACGATTGCTCCAATTTAATAGACCCTTTATGACCAAGTTTTTTTAATAGCCCCTTACAGTTAGCTCCAATTCTGAATCTGATCAGATGGCTTTTATTTTATGATGACTACATTAAACGCTACACATTATTCAAAATATCCAATAAAAGAATTTAATCAACCCTAAAACATGTATGTTCAAAAAAAATCAACCTTAAAACATGTTTAAAAATAAAATCAACTATATTAAGAAAAATTATAAGAAATCATATTTGCAAAAGATCAATGAATAAAAAGACATTTCCGAAATTAATTTACAAAAAAAATGATTTATAAATTCTTAATCGAAGTTTGATTCTTAATTTTTCTTTATCGAATTCAACTAAAACCAACCCGCTCTGTTATGATATATAAATACATAGTGCTACTGCTAGACCACCGGTGGGAAACAAATTACGGTATATAAAAAAAAGATGATTGATTTTAAGGAAAAAACTTTAATACGCCTTTTAGTTTTAAAAATTAAAGTTTTTGTTTATGGTTTAAAGTTTAGGGGTTTAGGTTGTAAGGTTTAGAATTTAAGGTTAGTGTTTAGAATTTAGTATATAGGGTTTAAGGTTTAGAGTTTAATTTTCAGGGTTATGAGTTTAAAATTTAAGTTTTTATAGTATAAATATACAGCTTGTGTAAAATTACACAGCTGTGTATAAAAGTTTTACTTTTTTTTTTTTACCATATATTATTATTTTTGTTCTTCTTCCCTGTAATTGATAGAGAATCTGGGGTCCAAACAAGAACATATGTTGATCGCAGAGGTATAGCGAATTAATCGGAATGCACCAGCAACACCAATAATTAATGAGAAATGATAATATATAACTAAAAGACTTACCTCATGTAACCGAACCACGTTTGGATGTTTGATGAGTTTCAGAGTCGCGATTTCTCTCTTTATCTGCGCAATTTGAGATGGAGATTGATTTTTCTTTTTTCGATTTTAGAATCTGAAATACCATTGAATTTTACAGAAGAAGAAGAAGAAGCAGACAGACAGCAATCCACAAACAAACACACTCATCGGCGAAAAGAAATGAAAGATTGTCAGTAGTATAAGAAGAAATTAAAGAACCTGATCGGCGATGTTGAGTTGAATGAGCTTGGACTTTTCGAGGATCTTAACGGCGAAGGGGAGGCCGGAATGGAGATTCTTAGCCAATTTAACTTTGCCGAAATTTCCTTCCCCGAGATTCCTCCCTAACTCGTAATTCCCCAATTGCAAAATCCCTTTCTTCTTGTTGTTCTTCTCCTCTGTTCTCTTGATGCCCATTCACTCCTTTTATCTCTGTAAATCTAAATCTAAATCTAAATCAAACAACAAATTCAATGTTTCCTCGAAAAAGATCTGTGTCTCACTGTATCAAATTTCCTGTAAAACGAGAGTGTATGAGAAAATCAAACAGTCTAGGATGGCTGGCTGGCTGGCTGGCTGGGTATAGAAGGCTTAAAAGAGAAGCTAATGGAGGAGAGAAGAAGAGTTTGTACGCGAAAATGTTTTCGTAACTTATGGAACCGTTGAAACGGTCCTTCTATGCAACTGGTTTAAACTTAGATTTAAGAGGTCAAATTCTGGTTTTGGTCCTTCTACTCTACTCAAATGTGTGAATTTGTCTATGTACCTTTAATTTGATATAATTTAGACTCGCTGTTTATGTAATGTCTTTATCAATCACACAGCTACCTGTTCAGATTAAAAATAATAATCTTTTTCAACACTCAACACAATGAGTTAGAAGGCATGTTTATTTTTTTCCTTTTTGGGAAAGAAAAAAAGCTTTTAGCTATTTGTACTAACAAATAAGATTATAAAAGTATAAGGAGTAATTACTAATTTAAGCATAATAAAAGGATTAACATAAAAATATGACCGGGTTGGAGATAAAGAAACTTCAAAGCCTATGCCTAGTAGGCAAGACTACAACTTTTCTATTAATAATCTCATTCATTCTTATCCTAAATATTAGGAGTTTTCATTGATCTATTTACCAAACAATTCTTACTCTCTCTTTTTTATTTACAAAAACGAAGAGAAAACATAATTTACGGCCAAATACTTTCTTCTTATTATGGTATTTAAGTCGAATTTTTTAATTTTAATATAATTTTAATTTTAATTATTTATCATATTATAATACGGGAGTAAAAGTGAAGGTTCAATATTTGCCTTAAATTCAAGTCGAATTGTCATGTATTAATGACGACTTTTGGCTTAATTTTCTTTTTATAGTTTATTTTGTTTAGGATTAAAACATTCTAAAATTATACAGTCAGATTTCATATAAATCCCAAGTTAAATATGTTGTTCACCTGCTGATTATCAAAGGTGACATGGCAGACAGTGATGAGTCCGGGAGCAAGAGTGAAGGTTCAATGTTTGCCTTTACAGTCCCTCAAAATATTATACAATTTACAACACCGCGTAAACCATGTCCTCTACCTATCCAATTTCCAAGAGATTGATTTGTTTTCTTTTTTTTTTTTGTATGTAAAAAAACTTACTCGGTAAAAACACAGCTAATTTTACATTTAAATCATCCAAACCCCAACAAGAATTTTACACAAATTGAAACATCCCACTTAATTCATACATAATCCCCAGTTGTCTTTTCAGTGCATTGTTCTAGATTTCTACATATAAATGTAAAAAAAAAAAAATTATGCACAGGCAGTGTAAAACTAATTTTACACAAACCTGTATATTTATACTATAAAACCCCTAAATCTTATATTCCTAACCTTAACCCTATAAAACTAAACCCTAAATTCTAAACACTAACCTTAAATTCTAAACTCTATAACCTAAACCCCTAAATTTTAAACCCTAAACTAAAACTTTAACCCCTAAAAACGGTACAATCCCAAAATTGAACAAAATCATTTACAGCTCAACACACTGTTTATGACCAACTTAAGAAGACGAATGCTGGCGGATTTGGATGCAGATGTAGAAAACATGGTTTGAAGATGATCCACAATCTGAGAGACCTGTGTAAAGATAGGTACCACATGTATGGCAATCGTTGGATCCGAGGGGATTATGGCCGCAGCTACATCAGTCATCCATCCCAGCTTTCTACTTGTTTCCTTGTTGATATCACAAGCCAGCTGCTGGAAAAGTGCCATCAATACTCCTTGGCTCAGTCGGCACGGTTTCATTGACAACATCCCTTGCAGATCAACCTGTGAATTCAATTCACAGCAAGCACAGTCAGATCTCAACACTAGAGCTTTCTTCATGTCTACAAGGGTTGCTGGAAAATATTTTCAACACAAATAAGAGCGAGCATGATTTATTCATCCCTTGTTAACTTACCAGAGAACACAACCAGGAAACTATTTGCGAGACAGATAAGCATGAATAGTGATTATTATATATAAAAGAACACATTAGTCCACTCATCAGTTGTTCTACTTCCTATTTCATGATAGTTCTGGGGAGAGAAACAGATGGAGCAAGTGAACATACCATCTCGTGCAGATTAGCCAACTGTCCATTATTCGATTGTGTCACCAGGGATTTCCGCACCTGCAGCTGCCATAGCTAGAAATTCTCGTTGCTCATTTGCCAATTCTCCACTTAAAGTTTGTGTGATTGAAGCTGCAGAATTAATAGCATCATGAAAATATAAAGCAAGACCTCTTAAAAGACTTAAATATAACAAGCTGCCTTTGTAATTTCATCATATTGGTCATCATTAAAACTAGCTGCAGACAGCCGTATAATCATCCATTAGTTAAGTTCTTGAGAACAAAGTATAGTACCCAAAACCTAATACTTCACCTAATATTAAATGCCATTGTAAGAGTCCGAATCGAATACTCAGAATTAAAGGAATAGATGAGAAGAATAGAAGAGTTAAAGATGAGAAAAGAAGCAGAATAGCCAAGAAGAACGGCTAGATTCTAGAACATTTCCATTGATTTCTCAGATAAGAAAGAAAAGGGGAAAACACGCTATTTTAACCCTATAGACTCAAACGCAGCATTTCAACAAAACTTAAACACCAACCTTAACAACATTAAGACGTTTAAACTCTTCCCCTAACATCAAAACGGCGTAGTTTTTATTTAACTACAATTTAGACTCGTTACAAATCTCCCTACTCGAAATAATCCTTGTCCTCAAGGATTAAAACAAGACCCTCCTTTTTTTGATGATTAGACCAAATGTGTCCCCATGCTCTCTTAGCCTTGATCGAAAATGAAATATGAATCGGCAGTAGTTCTTCCATGTCAGCAATGGCTGAAAACCAAATATGAACCAACAATATAGTTTCCATGTCAACGCAAACAAGCTTAATACCTCAGGGGTCAAAAAGCACCCTAATTGGTTCATCAAGTCATCGTGTTCGAAAATAAATGGCATATTCTGAATCAAATGAGAATTCAACATTCGAACTGGCCTACTAATCTGTCCAACAGTGTTACTGTGCTGAACCGGATCATTATGCATACCATGGACAGGATTGAAGGAGTTCCCCTGAACCTCATGACTCAACATGAATTGAAATGATCTGTTGGAAAATCCCTGAATTGGTTGAAGTAGTCTGGTCTGAACTGGTTGAATTTCTTCTGCATCACCACAGCGTTGTTCACCACTTAGATTTTCCTCAATTGTTTTCACAATTGATTCTTGAGTCTTGCTGATTTTCATTTCTTTTTTAACCAATTCCAGTGTAAGTTGGCATTGCAGTTTGTCTGCACTAAATACTGCAACTTCAAAATCTGTTAATCCCTAAAAATTGAAATCACATATATTCCTTGTTTCTTGAAACAAATTAAAATCAGTATCTAGCTTTCCAGTATGCCCTCTTTGCTCAACTATAACACCCTTAATTAAGTCACTTCCTGCCAAATTGAATAACAATGAATCACAAGTGTTGGAGACTGTAGAAGTGTACTCATACCCCCCTCAGCAACAATCAAGTCACATATTTTGTCAATCCAAGTTAATAAACATCTGATTAGAACTTTCAACAAAACAGAAGGAGCTTGCAGGTAAGCCAACAATCCAAACTTAAGCCAATCAACCAAGCTCAACTCAAATGATACATCATATGATAACCCAAAAGAATCTCGGACTGTACTAGAATTTATAACCACAGCTAGTAGCCATATTGTTCTGCCATAGAGAAGTGGAGGGCTGCAAAGTTTCATTTGCAGATCTTTATGGACGTCATTTCCCTCATTGGAATAGAGTTGCACTTCATCCGCAACTACAATATCAACAACTGAATCCCATAGATCTTTCCCTTCCATTGTAAAACCCCATTGGTTAGGTGCAGGGCCTATGATATATACACATCCCCTGTTATCAGTGTCCTTCAAGAGTACTTGTTGAAATTGCAAGTCAAATGAAGAAGTTCGAAACAAGATTGGACTAAATTCATGCTCACTTCCGGAGTTTCTAGTTGCTATAATTGTTCCCAGTCGGTCAAGAATACAAAACTCCATCTCTTCCTCTGAAAATTCCCCATTCATCATAGCTAATGAGCTTGTGAGCCGTTGAATGTACCAAACTCTTCAAAATAGACCAATAGTAAGACAAATACAATTGTAAAACTCTATCAGTTGCATCCTCCAGCCAGACGCTATGTTTGAGCACCCTATGAAGCAAGTGTTCCCCTGAGAAGTTATCAACTCGATCATCCTCATTGAGAGGTCGGGCACCTATTTTTTTAGCTCCTTTTGAATCAGAAAATTCAGCATCTCTCTCCCCACCAACTATGAGCTGCATTACACCTCCCCTAACTCTAGTACGAGTTTCTTGTCTTACAATTTTGTAACTCCTTTTTGCTGGACTAAAAGAAGTAAAATAAGACCCTTGCATCTTCAGCTCTTGCAACTGTTGTGGGACTATTAATTCTTTAGGCACTTCCATTTGCTCACAATATTTTAACAGTGCAACCGTATAAAATTCACACTCATTTAATGTTATAGCATTGCTAATGAAGATACCAGGATCAAAAAATTTAAATTGTATCAATTGCAATGGCTCCAACTTCAAATAATCCTTCACAGTGAAAATATAATTATTAAGCAAAAACTCATCCAAATTGTTACCTCGAATACCAACGAAGTCGATTTCCACTGCTTCACTAGTTTCTTTCATTGTTTCCCCTGCTTGTATTCCATTAGACATGTGATCAAACACCGTGGACTCTCGACCATTTTTGTAGAGTTTTTCATCAACCACGGGAACCAATAATTGTTGTTCGATCACACAGCCATCAGTTTCTTCTGGAACAAGGATTCTTTGACTTGTAGCTTCTTTGTATGTTGTCATGGACAATTTGTCGAACACCTTGAAGTCAATAGAGCCTGTTACCAACGGTTCCTGTTCTGTCTCAGCCAACTCTATCGGCACTTCACCTTGAACCAGTGGTGGTTCCAACAAACGGTCACTAAACTCCACTGCAGCTGAGATTTCAGTTGTCGAGACTTGAACGGTCGGTTCTGCGAAATCGGTCACCAAAGACGATTCATCCGATTCCACAGATATCATAGAGTCTAAGATTTCTGGATTTACTAACTCAGGCTGGAAATCTTGTTTCGCTTTTCTTTTCGAAGGCCCAAAGACTTGATCAAACGCTTTATCCCATATAATAGCAAATTGCTCCAGCAGTTCCTTCCCAAATTATTCAGTAAAATCTTTCATTTTTAATGAACGAAGCAAGAACCTGGGCTCTGATGCCTTTGTAAGAGTCCGAATCGAATAATCAGAATTAAAGGAATAGATGAGAAGAATAGAAGAGTTAAAGATGAGAAAAGAAGCAGAATAGCCATGAAGAACCGCTATATTCTAGAACATTTCCATTGAATTCTCAGATAAGGAAGAAAAGAGGAAAACACGCTATTTTAACCCTACAGACTCAAACGCAGCGTTTTAACAAAACTTAAACACCGACCTTAACAACATTAAGACGCTTAAACTGTTCCCCTAACATTAAAACGGCATAATTTTTATTTAACTACAATTTAGACTCGTTACTAGAGGTGTTCAAAAGTTCGGTTAACCGAATTAATCGATTGAACCGAATTGTTTTTTGGTTAACGGTTAATGATTTTTTTCAAACTTCAGTTATCGGTTAATTCGGTTCGAAATCGGTTAATTAACCGAATTACCTGAAATTTTTATATTTTAATATTATATATATTTATTTTTGGTCACTAAACTTTTAAAATTTATAAAAAGGTCATTAAACTTTATCAAATTAGCACAAAATAATCATTAAATTTATTAAATTATTAAAAAATAATCATTAAAATTCTCAATATTTATCAATAATATATAATGTGCAATAAATCAATGATCATTTTGTAATAATTCGATAAGTCTAATGGTTGTTTTATAACTTTCAAAAGTTCAGTGGCTAAAAAGATTATTTTAACATAGTTTAGTGATCATTTGTGTAGTTTACCCAAAATTTTATAAAAAAAATTCGGTTAATTCGGTTAACCGACCGAATTAACCGAACTTTTTTCGGTTCGGTTAAATATTTTCGAAAAAATTTCAGTTCGGTTAACGGTTAATAGGAAAAAAAATTCGGTTAATAAAATTTTGAAACTTTGGTTCGGTCGATTAACCGAACCAACCGTTTGAACACCCCTCCTCGTTACAGCCATCCTTCTATGGTTCAATTCTGTGCATGTCAGTGTAAAAGCACCAGGCTATGATAATATATTCTTAGAAACCTCCCATTCAAGCACAAATCCTAATATTGGGCATAAATATCTACCTTCAGAACTTATCTTGCTAGTTTACAAGGTTAATCAGGCAACCAGATTTTGCAGAAAAAATGTTCAGATAAAGCCACCTCTATTACCGTATAAAACTCATTATGCAAAATCAGTCAATCTACAGCTAACAAAAAACGGTAAAAATACTCTCCTGCAACTTGTACTATATAAGATATTAAGTGAAAGATGAATGCTCAATTAAATTTGTTGATAGTTAAGCTACCAAGATAGCACACCTGTGACATTTTTAACACATTAAAGTGGGAATTAAGTCATGATTCAAGAAATGATCGAACTGTCACTAATTTACCATACCTGTAGAGCAGCAGCAACGGAAGAATGTGATTTTTCAAATTGCTGCTGAGCAGTAGCTGTGTGTTATCTTAGCCCTTTCTGAAATGTGACATCAATTTGCTCAAACATGGATTTGCATGACAAATCAAATGCTGGAATAACATAAGTTTCCAAGCTAGACCTCAGTGCATCCTGCAGATAAATCCAGCATTTCTCTGATCAGCAGAACATTATCTAAGTACAAATTGTAAGATATATGGGCATTCATTCCAACCAAAAAGAAGGTCAGCAAAATGTCAACAGGGAGGATGACCAATAAATCCAAAAAAGATCGAATTTAGAGACACAAAAAACGATAAGAAATAACCAGAGAACTTGGCACAGATTTTGGACATTCATCAGATGGGTTCTAAAGCCAAAGCGTTATCTTCAAGAGAAACTAGCCAGGTATACATCACCCCAACCCCACCCAAAAAAAATAATAAATAAATAAAGAAAATTTTTCTATAGACTTTAAATTCAGAGCAGTATAAGTTCAACCACCTGTGTCAACATAAAGTACAGGGGGAAATAGGAACAAAAAAATTAAAGCGGAATAGAATTAAGTGCTCCTAGCAATCCATAAAGGAAGCTTATCCATTTAGTAGGGTATACAACTCATCGATTGAATTTGGTGATATTGGACAATACAGGTAATTGCATTTTACAATAAAAGGTAGAAAGCCAAGTGGAAGGTTGTGAATTTCATTTAGAAATTCCCATGAAACATTTGAATGCCTATTTGTCAAGAAGAATACATTCACTAATCTAACCGATCTAAATTCTTATAAATGAACCTTAATCATCTAGAAACAAATTATCATTCCTTCTCAAGCTCCAAACGGGAAAGAGAAATGCATGGGAAGTTTCAAATGAATACAGAAAAAAAACAACTGACATAAGCACAAAAAGAGGATACATGAACAAGAAATTACCTGAAGTGCTTGCTTTCCAGAAGTTTGAAATTGTGCTTGAATTTGCCTGGCCAATGTCACTTCAAGTTTTGAGCTGACTGACTTCTCCAAATGATTCACTGCCTTCTCTCCAACTCCTTTCTGTAAAATAACCAATTAAAAGCTCCATAATATAACTACCATAGTTTAAGTGGCATGAAGGAATTGTATACCATATTTTACTACATTTAGATGATAAAATTCACTAGTATAAAATTAAGCTGCTTGATGAAAGAAAGCTACCACATCAACAAAGAGTGTAGAAACATTTGAGGCATCCCCAAATTTCACCCAGAAACAGAGTAAAAGATAAGACAAGATAGAAGGAATCTTTACAGCATATTTTCAATAATAAGATCAACTCTCTTTAAGACTAGTTAAATTGCTATTTAGCATTGTTTAGTATTTTTCTTAATTCACCAGTTTCATCAAATTCAAGAGAAAACAATACATTTAATATAAAATTCTTCCTAGGAATATCACTTCGACCGTGTCAAGAGGCAACTGTTAACACTATACTGGTGCATCTGTCCAAACTCCAAATAAATGAACACTCATATAGGACACCAAACAATATGATATGTCACCAAATTTTGACTTTTCCTTATTTACCTGAAATGACTCTGTAATGGCAGAATATATACTTTTCTCCAGAATGGGACTAATAGCCCGAGCCACAACAGGGCCAACTGCAGCTATTTCCTTCTTTAAGGATTTCTCAAACATGGCAGGCAAGTCCTTATTAATACAGTTGGTGATCAAATCTGTTATCTGCTGCATGCGGTCTCTTTCTAACTTCTCTTGTCTTGCATTTTCATCTGGGAAACGAGCCCACAGAGCATCTGTTTTTGCCTTTACAGCTTTCTCAATGCTCCTACCCAAGGATGTTTCCAGTCTTTTCCCTTCTTTGTTAACCGGAGCAGAAACAATTGCATTCATCTGCTTCTGCACGCTAAGAGACAGCTTGGTGCAACAAAATCATTATATTAAAAAAAATTATATCGCAAACGTTAACACACACGAGTGTATAGAGAGGAGATTCATTAATATTGTAGATAAATAGGAAATTTCAGTAGAGGAAGATGTATTTACAGCAGAGAACAATCTATTTCTCTGTTATTTCATATCACTTTTAATGTTACAACACAACTCTTATATAGGCATTTTACAATAGTCCTACAACTATACAACTCTAGGATTCAAACTAGAGATAGGATAAACTTATTCTAAATTTGAATTTGAATTCTAAATATCTACCGATAATAACTAACTTGATTTACTAATATTTACACAAGTGTAAAATATATTTTATTCGACTACATTCAACACTCCCCCTCAAGCTAGAGGGTATATATTATATAGTCCTAGCTTGCATGAAAGCTCATCGAAAGTAGTTCGTGGAAGGGCCTTGGTGAGTATATCAGCAAGTTGATTTTTGGAAGGCACAAAGCAGAGTTTTACCATTCCACTATTAACCTTTTCGGAAATAAATTGTCGAACTATCTCCACACGCTTGGTTCTATCATGATGAACTGGATTTTTAACTATATGAATGGCAGACTGGATGTCATTGTATAATTCAAAATTTTTGTTATCACTCAAACCCAATTCATTAAGTAATCTTTGTAACCAGATTCCTTCACACATTCCTAGTGCAATGGCCCTATATTCAGCTTCAGCACTGCTCCGAGACACCACTGACTGTTTCTTGCTCCTCCAAGTAACCAAATTGCCCCACACAAATGTGCAATACCCACTGGTAGATCTCCTATCAGTTAATTCTCCTGCCCAGCTGGAATCAGTAAAAACTTTAACTGATCTGTCTTCATTTTTCTTGAAGATTAAGCCATGTCTGGGGGTCATCTTTAGATACTTTAGGATTCTATAGACAGCTTCAAGATGTTCTTCTCTAGGATCACTCATATACTGACTTACAATACTAACAGGAAATGCTATATCAAGTCAAGTAAGAGAAAGGTAGATTAATTTCCCTACTAACCTTTGATAGAGTCCTTTGTTCACATGGCTTCCCAATTCATCCTTCTTCAATTTGAGATTAAATTCCATAGGAGTTTCAGCTGGTTTACATCCCTTCATTCCCGATTCAGTGAGTAAATCCAAGATATACTTCCTCTAATTAATAACCAAGCCAACTTTAGATCTTGCAACTTCCATTCCTAAGAAATATATCAGAGAACCAAGGTCCTTAGTTTCGAACTCACCAACAAGTATTCTTTTTAACCTTTCAATTTCCTCAATATCATCTCATGTGATGATGATATCATCCACATAAACAATAAGAATGACTTTCTTCTTTTCTGAGCATTCCTTAATGAACAAGGTATGATCTGTTTGACACTGCTTGTATCCATTCTTCAAGATGGCTTTTGTGAATCGATCAAACCAGGCCCTAGGAGACTGTTTTAGGCCATACAAAGATTTCTCCAGCTTGCAAACTTTTTGTCTGTCGAAATGACTCCTCATTCCTGGTGGTATTTCCATATAAACTTCTTCTTCAAGATTACCATTCAAAAAGGCATTTTTGATGTCTAGTTGATATAATTTCCAGTCTTTATTCACAGCTAAAGACAGAAGAACTCTTACTGTGTTTAGTTTATCTATTGGTGCAAATGTTTCTTGGTAGTCTATACCATAGGACTGAATGAATCCTTTGGCTACCAACCTTGCCTTGTACCTTTCAATGCTGCCATCAGATTTAAATTTGACAGTAAAAACCCACTTGCAACCAACTAGTCTCTTTCCTGGTGGAAGTTCTGCTAGTGTCCAAGTTTTGTTGCCTTCTAGTGCCCTCATTTCTTCTTCTACAACCTTCTTCCAGTTAGGATCTTTCATTGCTTCCTCTACTATTTTTGGGATGAAAGTGTTGTCAACACTAGAGGTGAAAGCCTTAAATGTAGGCTTTAGATTTCCATATGCCACAAACTTCTGAATAGGATGAGATGTGCACCTCCTTACACCATTTCTTTGAGCAATAGGCAACTCGTCAGTATCAATAAAAGGAATAGGAGCAACATTCTGAGAATCTTCCATACCTCTCAAATTTTCCACGGCTGCAGGACCAAGATCCAGCTCTTGGCAGTTTCCAGGTTGTATTGTAGTCTCTTTGTTGGGCCTTTTTCTCCTTCTATAGACATTAAGCTCTCTGACTTTGAGTTGTTCAGGTTGCTGTTCTGTTGGAGTTCTTTGTGGGGTGTGAGGTGTACCTGGTGATTCCAAGATAGTTGGTTTATTGTCTGGTGATTCCAAGGTAGTTGGTTCATTATCTGGTGGTTCCAAGGCAGTTGGTTCATTGTCTGGAATAAAGGTAGATTCAGATAAAGTAATAGTATGGTAAGTATTTGGCTATAAAACAGTAGAGATTTCGATAGTAGGAAACAAATCATGATGGAAATTATCAAGAACTGGAAATTCATGTAATTTGTCCCCCTAATTTCAGTTTTGGGGTAATAGGGTGTGTGTTCAAGGAAGTTAACATCAAATGAGGTATAAGTTCTTTTAGCGACAGGAGAGTAGCACTTGTAGCCCTTCTTAGTTGAAGAATAACCTAAGAAGTGCACTTTAGAGCTCTAGGATCTAGTTTGGATTGAGGAGAAATATGAACAAAACCAGTACACCCAAATACCTTTGCTGGAATATTAGAAGAAAGGGGTTGGAAATTCGAAAAAATCTTAAGAAACACATTCCTAGGGGTTTGAAATTTGAGAGGTTTACTAGGCATTCTGTTTATAAGAAAAGTAGCTGTAAGAATGGCTTCCCCCCAATAAAACTTAGGAACATTTGTGGAAAACATTAAAGATCTAGCCACCTTTGAAAAATGCCTATTCTTTCTTCCGGCAATACCATTTTGTTGAGGTGAATCAACACAAGATGTTATGTGAACAATCCTTTTTTCTTGAAAATAAGATCCTAAGGTTTTGGTAAAGTACTCACTACCATTATCAGAATGGAGAATTTTTATTTTGCACTAAAATTGAGTTTCTATTAGAGCTTGAAATCTTTTAAAAACACCCACAGTTTCCGATTTTTCTTTCATAAGAAATGTCCAAGTAAGCCTACTATGATCATCTATGAAAGTAATAAACCACCTAGAACCATCAATATTCCTAACTTTAGAAGGGCCCCAAATGTCATTATGGATTAAGGAAAAGGGGTAAGTGGTTTTATAGGTAGATGGAGGATAAGAACTTTTGGTATGTTTGGCAAGAGGACAAATTTCACATGAAAATTTTTTTGGACTTTTATGGACAAATAACTTGGGAAACATCTTTGCAAGATACTGGAAACTGAGATGGCCAAGCTTATAATGCCATAACAAAACAGATTGGGAAGAATCTGAAATAGTATGAAAACAAGAAAGAGTATGGATACAACTCGAATTTGCTTGTCCATTAGGAGAATTGTGCCCTTGGAAGATATAGAGGCCACCACACAACCTAGCTCTGCCAATTACTTTCCCCGAGTCTAGAGCCTGAAATTCACAACCATTATGAGAGAATTTAGTTGTGCATTAAAAATCAACATATAATTTACTAACTGAAATAAGGTTGCAAGTCAATTTTGGAACATATAACACATTAGACAGTGTAATAGTCTCAGAGATTTGAATAGAACCACTCCCTGATATTGAGGAGAAAGAGCCATCAGCAGTCTTTATTTGAGGTAACCGATGAAGGACGAAATGTATGGAAGAGAGAGGCATTTCCACTCATATGGTCTGATGCTCCCGAGTTAACAATCCAGTTGGAACAATTATTTTTACCAGCCAAAAAGGCAAAAATGGAACTATCTTCTTGAGCAGAATATACATTGTTCGAAGGACTAGAATTATTCCTCTGACGAATCTGGATGGTGGAGATATCAGAGACAACATCAGGAATGAGACTATTTGCGGAAGAGAATGTATCAACCATGTTGAGATTTTAGGGACCGAATATTTAGACTGATATCATGTAGATAAATAGGAAATTTCAGTAGAGGAAGATGTATTTATAGCAGAGAACAATCTATTTCTCTGTTATTTCATATCACTTTTAATGTTACAACACAACTCTTATATAGGCATTTTACAATAGTCCTACAACTATACAACTCTAGAATTCAAACTAGAGATGGATAAATTTATTCTAAATTTGAATTTGAATTCTAAATATCTACCGATAATAACTAACTTGATTTACTAATAGTTACACAAGTGTAAAAGATATTTTATTCAACTATATTCAACAAATACTCTTTCTAAAAGAACCGAGACTTTTTTCAAAAAGCTGTTTATAGTAATTTTTTAGAAAAACTACATGCTCAAGCATATCCTGCATGGCGAGAAATTGAGGGAAAATAGCATCAGCTGACATAGCCCTGGAATTGCACCCTGGTTCATTAGATGAATCTGTGGAATTATATGGGCTCGCTGAAGGGGAAGAGAGGATAGATGTAGAAATCAGAGTTTTATTAGAATTACTCTGTTAATTTCGATGTACAACAAAAAGTCTTTTGAAAGACTTTTTACTAGGAGTTTTATCCTTAGTAATTAACTACAAGGATAGGACTTTTATCTCTTTATAAAGTTTAAAATAAAACTAAACTACTTGTTAGGATAAGATTACATCTCCTAATAGAATTATAACTTTACTAGGATAAGATTACAACTCTTAATAGAATTATAACTCTATTTTACTCGTGTTAACCAACATTTCCCCCTCAAACTGGCATGTATATGTTGTATGCACCCAGTTTGGATGAAAGCACATCAAAGGTTGCTCTTGGTAGTGCCTTGGTGAAGATATCCGCAAGCTGGTCTTTGGTAGGAATGTAGTTCAGCCTTACAATCCCATTGTTGACCTTCTTATAGATGAAATGTCTATCTATTTCAATATGTTTGGTCCTATCATGTTGCACAGGATTCCTTGCAATGCTCATTACCAATTGACTGTCACTATAAATTTCAAACTGTGAACTTCCATCCAACTCTAGTTCAGTCAGATGCTTCTTAACATTCCTTCACATATCCTAAGGGCCATTGCCTTAAACTCTGCCTCAGCACTGCTCCTAGAGACAACCGATTGTTTTTTACTTCTCCAAGTAACCAGATTACCCCATACAAAGGTGCAATAACCACTTACGGATCTCCTATATGTTAATTCACCTGCTCAACTTGAGTCTGTATACACTTTAACTGTTCTATCCTGGTGTTTCTTGAAAATAAGCCCTGATCCTGGTGTGAACTTCAAGTACCTTAGGATCCTATTAACAGCCTCTAAGTGCTCTTCTCGGGGGTCACTCAAATGCTGGCTAACTATGCCCACTGAGTATGCAATATATGGTCTAGTGAGTGAAAGATAAATCAGCTTTCCAACCAGCCTTTGGTAAGATTCCTTGTTCACAAGATTCCCCATATCTTCTTTACCAAATTTCAAACCTGGTTCCATTGGAGTGTCAACTGGTCTACACCCAAGCTTTCCAGTCTCTGTGAGTAGATTAAGGATATATTTCCTTTGATTGATAACCAAACCTTCCTTTGATCTTGCAACTTCCATTCCCAAGAAGTACCTAAGACTTCCCAAGTCCTTGGTTTCAAACTCCTTTGCTAAAACAGATTTGAGATTCTCTATTCCTTCTATGTCATCCCCAGTGATAATCATATCATCAACATAGACAATTAAGAGATTCATCTTACCATTGAATGCCACCTTTCTAAACAAAGTATGGTCTGCTTGGCTTTGCTTAAAACCATTTTGAAGCATAGCCTTCTCAAACCATGCTCTAGGGGACTGCTTCAACCCATATAGTGATTTATTTAGCTTGCATACTGTCTCTTTTGTCACCTTTCCTCCCAAGCCTGGTGGAATTTCAATGTACACTTCTTCCTCAAGTCTTCCATTTAGGAATGCATTTTTGATATCCAATTGATGCAACTTCCAGTCTTTATTAACTGCCACAGAAAATAACACTCTGATGGTGTTTAGCTTGGCTACTGGTGCAAAAGTTTCTTGATAGTCCACTCCATATGATTGAGTGAACCCTTTAGCAACTAGTCTTGCCTTGTGTCTTTCAATGCTCCCATCGGATTTGTACTTTACAGTAAAAACCCATTTGCACCCAACAGCCCTTTTCCATTTCGGCAGATTAGTCAAACTCCAGGTGTTATTTTTCTGCAATGCTTTAACCTCCTCCTCAACAGCTTTTCTCCATTCAGGATTTTTAAAAGCTTCTTCTACTGTCTTGGGAATATTCACACTGTCAATACTAGCAGTATAGGTTTTAAAACTAGAAAATAAATTTCCATAAGCAACGAATCTGTTAATAGGATGAACAGTGCATTTCCTTACCATTTTCTAATAGCAATAGGAAAGTCATCTAAATCAACAGTGAAAGAGTCTTGTGGGATAATGTTACCTCTTATTTCCTCGGCAGCAAGACCCAAAACAGGCTTTTGGCAAATGTTAGGTTGTTCTTCAGTTACAAATCCTTTCCTTCTTGTATACACCTTGAGTGGAGTTTTTGAGGTGGTTTTAAGTGTTGGAGGAGGTGTTGTATAAGGATTGGTAATTTTGACTGAGGAGAAGGTATTTCAATAGGATTACTAGGTGTAGCAGTCACAGGTTCATCATAGGTAGGCAAAGAAGGCAAGGAGGACACAAACTGTTGAGTATTGAGATTTTCATCAAGGATAGGCAGCGAGATGAGAGGCTGTAAGTTAAGTAAGGGCTGAAATTCTCTGTATTTCTCCCCCTGAATTTCAGTACCTGCAAAATAAGGCTGATTTTCAAAGAAGGTGACATCAATGGATATGTAGGTTTTTCCTTGGGATGGGGAGTAACATTTGTAGCCCTTCTGACTCGAGGAGTATCCTATAAACACACATCTTAGTGACCTAGGATCAACTTTACCCCGATTATTGTTATGCACATGAACAACGGTTGTGCATCCAAAGACTCAAAGAGGAAGAACGGAGGATAATGGTTTGCAATTTGGAAAGTGAGACAAAAGTGTTTCAGTAGGTACTTTGAATCCTAGTGTCTTGCTAGGCATCCGATTAATAAGGTATGTGGCAGTAAGAAGAGCTTCCCCAAAGATATTTAGGAGCTTTAGCCGAAAATAAGAAGGACCTAGTGACCTCTAGAAGATGTCTATTTTTTCGCTCAGCCACTCCATTTTGTTGAGGAGTATTAACATAGGAAGTTAAATGCAAAATTCCTTTTTCTTTAAAAAAATACCCAAGAGACCTGCTAAAATACTCATTACCATTATCACTCCTCACCATTTAAATTTGTTTTTCAAAATGGGTTTCAATCATCTGATAGAAATTTCTAAAGATTGTGCCTACATCAGATTTATCTCTCATCAAGAATGTCCAAGTGACTCTAGAATAGTCATCAATAAAAGACACAAACCATCTAAACCCAGAGATGCCTTTTACTTTAGAAGGGCCCCAAATGTCACTATGAATAATAGAAAATGGGGAAGTAGGTTTAAATTTGGAGGAAACAAATGGTTTTCGTGTATGTTTGGCCATTTGACACACTTCACAGTTAAAAGAAGATGGACTTTTATTTATAAATAAATTGGGACACAACTTTGCAAGATAGAAAAAATTGTGTCCTAACCTATAATGCCATAGCATTATTTCACTAGAAATCGAATTGGTGGAAGAAATTGAAGTCTGAAGGCAAGTGGTAAAAATTGAATTCTGAGAGGGGAGTCCATCAAGTATGTATAAGCCATTACACAACCTAGCACTGCCAATCACCCTCTTCGAGTCCCGTGCCTGAAAAGCACAACCAACAATCCCAAAATTAACATCACAAGTAACATCCATAACCAATTTACTCACAGATAGCAGGTTGCAAGCAAGATTGGGAACATATAGAACATCAGATAACACTAGCTGATCATTTAACTGAATTGAATCACTCCCTTTAACTGTGGATAGAGAACCATCTGCTATTCTGATTGAGGAAGCAGACTTGTGACTACTAAATGTAGAAAAAAGGCTTTGATTTCCTGTCATTGGTCAGAAGCCCCAAAATCTACTATCCAAAACAAATAATTATTGGTGGCCAAACAACAGATGCTACCTTCTGTGGTCATGAGGGCATTAAGAGAAGATTTAGATGACAGTTGGCTGAAAAGTTGTTAAAGCTCTTCAATCTGCTGCTTGCTAAAACTGTTGGAGGAGCTGCTGGTAGAGTTGGCAGGAGAGATGGCAGGAGATGCAAGGTGAGCCTCCTTCTTGAATCTAGATTGAGGAGGCTTCCACTCGGCTGGTTTCCCATGCAATTTACAACACTGTTCCATGGCATAGCCAACCTTTTTGCAGTGTTCACACCAAGGTCTCCCCCTCCTTTGTTTATTTCCAGAGGTGGAGTGTGTAAGGAGTGCAGAAGAATCTGCCTGCTGGACTGCTGGTGCCATCAAGGAACGCCTGCTTTCCTCTCTTCTTATTTCAGAGAAGGCTTCACAAACTTGGGGAAGGGGTTTAGTGGCCAAGATCCTGCTTTTGGCCCCATCATATTCCCCATGAAGGCCAGACAAAAACTGGAAAATTCTCTTCTGATTTTTTAGACTATTGTAAAAAATAACATCTTCAGAACACTTCCAATCACTAGCTTCATATAGATCAATTTGCTGCCAGCATTTAGTCAAGACCCCAAAATATTGAGCTACAGTCATCTCTCCTTGGCGAAGATCTTTGATTTGATTTTCCACCCCAAAGAGTTCTGAGGTGTTATCAATACTTGAATATGTATCTCGAGCAGCATTCCAGATTTCGGCAGCAGTTTTATAGAGCATAAAGTTTTCTCCTACTTCAGGAATCATGGAGTTGATCAACCATGACATGATCATGGTATTTTCACTTAACCAATTGTTGTAAGTAGGATCAGTTTTTTCTGGAATTTTCAGAGAATCAGAAAGGATTATTTTCTTCTACCAGTGATATAAAGCCTCACAGATTGAGACCATGGAAGGTAGTTGTTCCCATTAAGTTTGTAGGAGGTAATGGAGAAAGAGAGGCATCAGATAATGAAAAATCAGCCTGTCGAGTGGTCACAGGAGTGTTAAGATCAGAGGAAGAATCTGATGCAGCCATGGAGAAAGGAGATGTCGACAGAGAAGAAGAATAATTTAATGGAAAAGAGGATCGGTCTAGACTGATACCATGTAGAAATCAGAGTTTTATTAGAACTACTATGTTAATTTCGATGTACAACAGAAAGTCTTTTTAAAGACTTTTTACAAGGAGTTTTATCCTTAGTAATTAACTACAAAGATAGGACTTTTATCTCTTTACAAAGTTTAAATAAAACTAAACTACTTGTTAGGATAAGATTACGTCTCCTAATAGAATTATAACTTTACTAGGATAAAATTACAACTCCTAATAGAATTATAACTCTATTTTACTCGTGCTAACCAACAATAGACACTTGAGAAGCTTTCTTCTTCTGCATTTTCAATTTAGCAGAAGCAAGAGATGAGGAAACAATAACGGCAGTGTCTATTTCACCAACCTTTGGAGGGGCATAATCATTTACATTCTGGTCACCGTCACCAGCATTAGTAAGTATATCTGCTTGAACTGAAACATTCGTGCCATTAGCTTGTTGAGCTCCCTCAACACCATAACTTTCTGCACAAAAATCTCTGGCCATCTGAATGCCAAGTTCCGATGCCTGGGAGTAGAATGCCTTTTCTTTGTTATCTGCAACAATAGTAGAGCCTTGTGGACATTTAGTTTCATTACTTTGACAAAGTCCTATCCCATCAAGAACTTCAACATCTACCTTTATGCTTTCAGCCTCATTCTCGACCACAACTTTAATTGTTTCCTCATCCCCATTAGTAACCTGACTAATCTGCGCATTCTCTGTCGATGAAGACACAATAGACAATATCTCTGATGAGTTGGATGTTTGAACAATGTAAGAGGATCGGAAACAATTGAAATGTTGTTTTGGGCGATATCTTCACATGTTTGCATGTGATCACCTGAGTAGGGCATTCCAATCTTATTCTCTTTGGTCCTATCCACTTTGTGGTCAACGGAATGATCATGTGCTGACTGGTTAACATGATCAGTACCTGCTGGACTTCTAAAACCAGAAGACTTTTGAGATAACCTTGGAGTTAATAGAAGTGGAGGTGATGCAGTGTGCATATTTTCGGCACTACTGCTAGACGGCAAAGCGCTTGGGTTACTTTCCATACCAAACACAGCACTCTCGAATATGGAAGTCACCTCTGAAGAAGCTGGTTTTTGTGGACCGCTCAACATGGTGGCACTTTCAGGGCTACTTGAGTTTATAGATGACAACGGAACTGAGGAATTTAGATTCATGTCAGTCGGTTTACATCCATGAGATAATTCCCGAGAAGCAGAACCATCAGAGTTCATGGCATCAAAAACATGAGAAACATTGGAATCTGTTTTATCCAATTCTCTATTTTCCAAGGGCGGTGGAAGGCATTGAGACAATTGCAAAGCATATTGCAGAATAGCCTGTGTTTGAATGCAGTAGACTTGGACAGATTCTCCACCCGGCACATTATCGCTTGTTACAGTGAGACTTAATATAGGCATGGTGACAGTGAATTCAGCTATGTAATCCAGGCAGGTAGCTGCTGGATAAGGCCCATAATCTATGTGTACAGCATATATGGCATTCTTCGTTGCATTTGCAAGCAGAAACAGGCCTTGCACGGAGGAGTGCCACAACTTGATTAAAGAGTCAACCTCAGACTCAGCAAAGCACCTCAATTCCAGTGTCTGGTACAATGCCATGATTCACCATCACTGGGCAACAACCAGCCTTCTTCACTTGAAGAGGCACACATCTTCACTTCACGGTTTAGTGGTTAGTGGGCCCTACAAAGTAAAAGGAAAGTAGCAAATTCGACATTTAGCATGATGAAAAGAGAATTTATGCCACATTACTATCACAAAAGCATAAGTAATTTTCTGTCAAAATCACATAAGCTTAACATGGCCATAGAAACGTTCTATAAAAAGGGAATGAAACAGAAGCTTACTCCTGTAATAAGAACAATATGATCAGGGTGATGTGGGACAGTCAAGAATGTTGTTGAGCTAACAGGATGTCCATCATGTGGTCTCAACACTCCAAGGGGTAAGGGCTTACAATCTCCCCAAATTTTCACCTGTCACAGAAATTTACAGTTTCCACGAATATCAGTACCTGATTGAAGAATGAATACAAACGTTGTACTTAGAATCCAAGTATACAAGCCTAGTGGAACAACTGACACAAGCCAAACCAAAATCTTTAGTTTTACGGGCATTAAAAGCTCAATGGCTGTCAGGTACTTGATTCGTAGTATTCCAACACTAAAAATAGTAAATAGTTATAAAGAGAAAACACTTTGGACAACCAAAAAACTTTTACATGCATTAAAATGGCTCAACATGCATCACTACAACCATCATGTTAGATGAAAATAAAACATATCAGGTTTACATGTCAAGTTCAGCGGTGATAAGAAAACCTTTGAACTTCAAAGAGGTTTTCTGCATTCAAGATATGGCAACCGGGTACTTGATTTTCATTTTCAGTGCCCCCAAATAAAAAAAAAACTAGATCACGAACTAAAATAGAGACCACAAAAGCAGGAAAATGAGGAAAAAGATTTGGTACAAACCGTGCCATCTACAGAAGCTGAAGCCAAACGGGTGGTCAACCATTGTCACATTGACAACTCTGTAATCTCACCGTCATGTTTACCAACAAACTGAACTCCGTCAATAAGCTTATCAATAGAGCAATTAAGAGGTTCCTCTGCTGAAAAACCTTCAAGTTTTCCAACTTTCATTGTATCAATTTTCAGGATACGATTCCCAATAGCAAACATCAAGATCTCCTATTTGATAATATTGGTTGAACATTTACAACAAGGAATAAAAAATTGTAATCACTCATTTTTATCCGGTTTGTAAATATTGTTAATATATTAGTATAATAATTAATGGGGAATTATTATTGCATGTATACATATTACATTATGTGTTTATTATATATGTATGATTAGTATACATATAGGGTGTGTGATGTGTGCATGTATGCTATAAGCCATGAATATGCATTAGTAATTAGTATGGTGTATGGGGTCACGTATGTTTGCATGTATATATTGATTGATGTGTGTATTCGTATTAATTATGTATGTGCTACATGAGAGTATTCAAATGTGTGTGCATATGATATGTATAGTTTGCATGTATGTTTGTATGTGGGTGCGATTATGATTATTATTATTATTAATAATATTACTTTTGGGCTAATTTAAAATAAAATCCAAGAAATTTTATTAATAAAAGTTCATTAATTAACAGTCCAGTCCAATGTGTATTACAGACCCCAAATATGTTACAAGGCCCATATTGGCCTGACCCAATTTATTAAAAACCCTAAAAACTAAGTCTGATAACCCTCCTTTATCTTGCAGCCGCCGTCATCTGGCCGTTGGATCAAGTCTTGATCCAACGGTCCAGATCAGTCCAAGATAATCCAGCTGGCGCGCGTGATGTCACTCTCCAGACCGCTCGCCTCCCACTTGCGCGTGCAACGCACGCGCGAAAACCGTTCATTACCCCTCTGCCACGCGTCAAGATCAGATGTAGCTGCGCTCATTTCAAGGCTCGATCTAGGACGTTCATTCCCCATTTAATCACAGCCGTTGGATCAGATCTGATCTAACGGCCGTGAGTGGATCTGGCAGAGGACGCCACCACCATGACTCTCTCCACTCCTCCACCATGCCGCCGTACTACCGGCTCAACCACCGCGCTCAGAGAACGTGCAAAACACCAAAATGATAGATTATCAGTACAAAAAATCAGATCTGATGTAATTTTTCATGTAATAGACTCTACCAAAAACAGAGATAAAAAATATATAGAATCCAACCAAAGTGTATTATCAGGAGTTTTTTCAGAAATACAAAATGAACAACGCAAGTGTAGTGGTATTTCCCTTTTTTCTTTTACTGCATGCATATCTATCAAAAAGCATCAACAATATCAAAAAAAGGTAAAAGAGGTCGTTTCTTACCCTCGTCGAAAAGTTTCCCCCCACCGGCAACAAGCCTAAATATGGTGAGCCGGTCAAAGAGGGGGACGTCCTTCGGTCTCGGTTTTCTTAAAGGGGTAGTTTTCGCTTCCGGGTTTTCTTAGATCTAGAAAAAATGGGGAGTTTTGATTTAAATCTAAGTTTGGATTCGAGTTCGGGTTGAAACTAGGGTTATTTTGGAGGTTTTTTGGCTCGCCGGTGCCGGTTAGCGGCAAACGGCGGTGGAGGATACAGTGGCAGTTTGCTGGTTTCTGGGTTTGGTTTCGGGTTTGAGGGTGAAATAGAGGGAAGAAGAGAGCTATCTCTCTCTTACAAAAAAAATGAAAGGAAAAATGAAACCAGGGGCCTGATTATCGGGTCTTATAGACCCAAAATAAAATAAAAATGGTCTAATTACATCATAAATCCTCCCTTGTCCCCTATATTTTCGTTTTGAGCTCGCCGCATGGGTTAATTACAATTCCGGTCCATTTTCTTTTCTGTTTTATTTCGATTTGATCACTAAATTAACCAAATTCAGGTTTTAAATGATAAAATTACCCCCTTAACCATCCCGCGTTTTTGGATTTTTCACTTCAAGCCTGCCCCTTGGTTCAATTACAGTTTTGGTCCTTTTAGGTTCTGTTTAGTTTGCAATTTCGTCCCTAAATCGCATATTACTGTCCATTAATTTTTGTTCCTTATGTTTATTTCTTTTCATTTCAGTCCTGATTCCATGTAAATATTCATGTTCGTTTATTATAATCGTGTATGTTGATTTAGCCTTTTGCCTTATCATATATCCCTCGTATATGCTTTGTATTTTCATGTTTACATGTATAGGTGTGTTAAGTTTATGATGATTATGTATCTTTATGCATTTGTTTGGTTATTCGTATCACGCATATTAGATTGACATTTGAGTTGGCTCGAACACAACCTGCTTTATATTTCAGTATGTATTGCATGTTTCTTTGCTTTTAGGCTGTGTGTTGGTATATTTTCTTGGTCATGTAAAATGCTATATTTTACGTATGTTACAATGTGTCTTATTGTAATATGTACATTTTTGTAATATGTGTTTTTGTTCCATGCCTTGTAACTGTGACATGTTAGGTTTATTTTTAGTCATGAGTAGGGATAATTTATATGCATGTATGTTTTAGATTAGTATTTTATTTATGTTATGTTAATAGTTTATTATGTGAATATTTACCGTATTTTAATTATTGGCCATGCTTAATTTTTTGTTCACTAAGGTTGCATAATGAAATATATAAATTGTCAATGCGGTGCCCTTTTATCCGAGCGTAAACGGGGCCAATATCAGGCGTAGTGATAGTGGTTGGGCGTTTACCCTCGGATAACGAGGCCTTTAAAATTTATTCGCAATTATAACCGAATATTAAACTAATCGTCACTTTAACCCGGAAAATCAATATTAATAAAGTGGTAATTATTAAAGTACCAATTTTGGGCGGTGTGGGGGTGCTAATCCTTCCCCATCCGTAACCGACTCCCGAACCCAATATTTTTTGAATCTCTAGTTTTATGGTGTCCGACCTACCTAAGTGGCCGGTGGTGACTCCAATTTTTAATAAAATACGGTTTTTTTTCTTAAACCCCCACGGGATAAACGTTTTATATTCGAAAAATCACAAACATTTCGAAAACACGATTTTTAGCGAAGAAAGACATCGCTACAGATGGCGACTCCATTGGGGATGATTTTTTGTTTTTTCAAAAAAAACAAATGAGAGTCAAGCTTTTAAAATAATTACCGCTTTATTAATATTAGAAATTCTGGATTAAAGTGATTATTAAATTAACATTCGGTTATAATTGCGCGTTTATTTTAACGCATTTAAAATATGACATATAAACCCGTTTTTAGTGGGGGGAAAACGCTAATGCTTTCGTGGAGATATCGTTCTCCCGTATGGGCCTAGCAAGTACCTTCAGGGCTCGAGTACCTTATGCTTTCGTAAGGATATCGTTCATTCGTACGGGCATAAGCGAATGGGTCCCCCTGAATTGAACCCGGTTGAAAGGAGCCTATAATGGGTGATAATTGGGGGCCTTGCTACTCTTAGTAGAGGACAGCGAGGACAATTCGGGTACCTCCTAGAACCAAAACTGCATATAGAGAACACATAGAAACCCACCCTGTTAGAGCCATGCGGATACCCTAGGTGTCTTAGATGGAATGAAAATAGGATTGCCTTGTTTGCTTATCGCATTTAATTTGCTCTTTTATTACATACTTATCATTTTTGTCCGGTACTGACTTGTTTTCTTTTTGCTTTGTTTTTGCATATCATCGCATTCGCATTACACAGGGCATTGATTCCTGAGTGATTTCTCCCATAATAGAAGATTGTTCATGATGGACCAAAGGTTCTTTGAACTGAAGGAAGGGGGCCCAATTCCAGAGTTCCATCCCGAGATTGGGCCAGGGACAGTCAAAGAAGAATCATTCAAGGACTCCAGAACAGATTCACTAAGCAGTGTCAATTCTGGTGACAAACAAGATGAAATACAAGAACTAAAGAAGCAGATGTCCGAGATGATGGATCAGATGAATGCTATGATGAAAGGCAAGCAGCATGCCGAACTCAGAAAAGATTCGATCGAGGATCAGAATGTGGAACAGAATGGTCAGAATGTCGAAACAGACAACACCGTTAAATATGACAAATCGAATCCCTTTGTGATCAATCTCAAGAAGCAGACAAGTAGCATATATGGGGTAGATACCAAGGGAACAGAGGCAAGACCAGGGGAAGCTCGAGAATCTAATGACATCAGAAGGCATTATCCTATACCCATGAGATACACCGAGTTACTTCCGTTGCTTGTCGAAAGGAGCCTTATCATACCAGTGAAGTCTGTACCAAGAAAACCTCCTTATCCGAAGGATTACAACAGACGTGTCTGGTGCGGCTACCACATAGGCGATTCGAGTCATCACACCGAAAATTGTAGGGCCCTGAAGGACAGAGTTCGAGATCTTATCAGAATAGGAGTTTTGGGTTTCGAAGACGGACAACCCCGATTCTACAGCGAGCCAACCGTTGCCCGAGGGGCAAAGTCGAAGAAGGGTCAATACCCAGCCCAAGGTTCGAGTAACACAGAAGTGGGTCACTCAAGCAGGATAAAGTTAGGAGTCAAGAATAAAAGCGTCTTATAAGATGAACTTGCAAGCAAGTGCAGCCAGCTCGAGCATGAGAGGCACGATCTGAGCATGAAATTAAAGAATGTACAAGACGAGTACCAGAAGTTGCACTTTGAATTCAAGAGTTTCGGTCTGGGTGACACCGTGGAAGAGTGGGTCAATGGTATGATTTAGCTGAGGAACGGTTCAGAACGCTGGAAGCAAAAATGCAAGAATAGTAAGAATAAAGTTAGATCATTATCACAGAAGCTGGAAGAAGTTGAGGGCCAACGCGACATTCTCCAAAGTGAGTTGAAAAGTAGTCTGGCCATGGAAGATATCCTGAAATCAAGTCTGCAGCAGGAAAAGAATGAATCACAAGCCTTTCAAATGGAAAACGCAGCACTCAAAGAACAGGTAGCGAGGCTCGAGACTTCTTTACGTACCAGTGAGATCCGTGCTGGGCAATGACCGTTCAGCTACAAAAGGTCGAGCAAACAATACGGGAGAAAGACCGGGACATGAGGATGGTTACGACTCAAGCCCGGAAAGTGGCTCAACAGGTAGCAGATTTAGCCGATGCAGCAGCACCAATAAGTCAGAATATGGATCCAGCATTGGACCGCAAAGGAAAGCTGATAGGATTGTTGAATGAGGTCAAGACATTAGGTGCCAGAGCTCACCGTTATCTGTAAAACCCTAATACCGGATGTAATGAAACATTTTGGTCTGAATGAAAGATTTCCTATAAGGACAAATCACTTGCGGAATCGATGCTTTATTGCATTCATGCATTGCATTTGCATCACATCCTTTGCATTGTTTAATAATTTTATCATCGCATGGCACTACATCATTTAACACTTGGGGTTCGATGGCAGAATTAGTTGGAAAATGGAACGAACCGAAGAGTCAAGGCTTGACCAGCTAGAAGAAAAAATCGAGAAAGAGCTTAAGAAGAGAGAAAAGATAAATGTTTTCAATACGATGGAACTCTGTCTAGTCCCTGATTTGGTCATTCCTCCGGATTTCAAGGTTCCCGGATTTGCGCAGTATGACGGAACCAGCTGCCCAAAGATTCACTTAACCATGTTCTGTAGAAAATGGAAAGATACATGAAGAATGAAGAGTTATTGATCCACCACTTCTATGATAGCCTGACAGGACCCGCAGTAGTGTGGAATAACCGTTTGAACAGAATCGAAGTTAGCTCATGGGGTGACCTCGCTAATGCTTTCTTGAGTCAATATAAATATGCTTTAGATTTAGCACCCTGTCACCAGTTTCTTCAGAATGAGAAAATGAGGCCAAGTGAAAGCTTCAGGGAATATGCATTAAGGTGGCGATGTTTGGCGACCCAAGTCCAGCCTCCTATAGCAGAAGAAGAGTTGAATCCCTTGTTCCATGCAACGCTTCCCTCTTATTTCTTCGATGTGATGTTGGAAAAATCGAGAAACAAATTCGAAGATTTCATGACGATTGGAGAAAGGATATAATACGCAATCAAAGAAGGAAAATTGGGGTCTAAGTCTAAGGACCGAATCGAAAATAAGATAGATGAAGATGGAGAGGTAAATGAGTGTCATCTCCAGGGTTCGCGTGGCCGCAAAAGAAGAAGACAGACTGACACATAGGGGTCATCAAGGAAAATTCCTCAGATGAGCGCAAATTTGGAAGTGTTCGGAACATCTATCTCAGACATTTGGCCTCATTTGGTAGAGGGTCACTATCTTGCTCCTAGGCTGATGAAGATTGCATCTGATCCGTCTGCCCATAGTTTTGACTCGAGTAGCACATGCGAATTCCATATGGGGGCACCAGGGCATTCCACCAGGAAATGTAGACCTTTATTGGAGGAAATCAAAAAGCTGATTAATGATGGAACTCTGACGCAAGAATTGATCCAGCAGTGGAGGACCAATAATGAGGGGCAAGTCTGCATAATGCTGAAGAAGCCAGAGATGTCTCTACATTAAAATACCTTCCCGAAGTAATACAAGGAATCAACTTTACTACATGTGGCCCACATATGGTAAAGATTTTTTGAGATGGGGCATGTTTGTTGATTTTTATTCCAATGAAGAATACATTTCCCTTAACATATAATGTTCTTGAAAGTACATAGATATATATTTTCTCGCCGTTGTAGGACACTGGGTATCAATTGCAAGATGTGACATTAGATAGATTTTAGTGGGGTGTAATCTTCCCTACCAGACTTTGGTCAGCAAAGCGAGACTACTACTCTCTCGATGATGTTCAAGGACGAAAAAGCTCTAAATGTCAACCATGTAGAGTTGCTTGAAATTGAAACTCTTGGCATAATCTTCTAGGTAGTAAAGAAATAAAAATAAGAATTAAAAAGGGGGAGAATTGAAGAAAAAGAGAAGAAAGAAAAAGAAAGAAATGAAAAATAAAGAAAGAGAAAATAATAATAAAAAAGCACTCCTATATTTGAAACCTGGTAATAGGCTTGTTCGGATAAGAGTGTGGGAATTTTAGGGCACTCCGCTGAAGCGATAAGGTGGAGATACATCATCCAATTCAAGAAACCTTAGCCTCATGAGTGATGGTAATATTTTCAAATCGTGACTATGCCGAGTAACTTGGGGCAGTGTTGTTTGCTCCATCGTTGTCCTCAAGACAAAGGACTGTGACGAATTGATTTCCTCAAATAATGATAAAAGCGAAAAAAAAACAAAACAAAAAAGGAAGAGAAATATGAAAAAGAAGAAAATAAGAAAAAGAGAGAGAAAAAAATGATGAAAAAAGGAAAAAGAAAGAAAAAGAAAAAGAAAATAGAGAAAATAGGCGATATCATAGGAAAAATTAAGACTCGCACCACCCAGAACTCTATTTCTAGAGTAATATTTCTGCGCTCGAGTGGTTATACAAGCCCACCATTTTGGGGGCGGAGTAGATAATGAGAATTGAGAAAGAGTAGTACTCTGCAGCAACGCGGTAATCATGAGGATGAACCGAGTCACCAGGGAAGACTTCACATCTTTGAATTACCAAGTGGTTGAATCTAAGCCGCTCTTGCACATGATATCCAGAGCTCCTATGCTGTGTTTTCAAGATCTTGTATGTTAATCTAAATGATACCCTTCAGTGGAACACCAATCAACAAATTGAAAGTTAAAGCAACAAAGATTTCCATGTATTACTTCAGGGATAAGATCCAGAACACAAGGTTGCGGATACTATTGGAGCCCCTAACCAGAAACGACCTCACAATGCATAGAATGAAGATGATGACAGAAGCGGATTCCAGCCATGATGCCTTGTTTGGTTCAAGAAAATGAAGGGCAAAACAGGACAAGAATGAGCTTACAAAGTGTGGGACGGTAAAAGGTAAACATTGAGTCTCCAAAGAATTAAAGCACAGAGATCGATGAATGGTGCCCGTCCAAAGGCAACAAGAAGGTTGAGGTTAAGAAACATTTTGTTCACCCCGATGACGAAACTAAAAAATACTCAGAATGTTGGGTCAAAGGAATCGGAAGGTAGCTGAACTCATGATCGAGTGGGGCAATGCAGAGCAGAAAGAATAGTAAGAATCTCTGCACACGCATGATATAGAGTTTGTTAGTGAAACGGGCAGAAACCTTGAAGAAGAAATGCAAGTTCTCGTGCAAAAGAACGAGAGCGGGTACTCATTTAACAAAAAATTGACAAAAATGAAGATAAAAACTGAACGTACCGCAAAAAGAAAAGAAACAGAGAAATCCGAAGAATGACTTTTCAGGACATAAAATTTTAAAACAAGTCTAACAATAAAAAGAAAAAGAAAAAGAAAAAGAGAAGAGAGTGAGAGAAAATGAGGATAAAAAGAAGAAAAAGAAACAAGAAAAAGAGAAGAAGAAGAAAGTATGACATTGCATGCATCATATAGATAGGTGCATGTCAATTTTGCTTGTTCCTAGACAGGTATTTGAAGAATTATCGAAGAATTTACCAAAGAAAAGAAAGAGCGGCAGCCATAACGGCGTGAGACCCAGATGTTAAATCCTTCGGGTCATCGGTAAGTCCTTCTGGCACGATGATAAGTCCTTCGGGCCACCAATAAGTCTTTCGAGCGTGGTGATAAGTCCTTTGGGCCATCAGTAAGTCCTTCGGGCATGATGCGGCAACATGAGTAGCGTGAGTCCCGAAAGAACGACAACCATAGAGGCGTGAGACCCAGATGTTAAATCCTTCAGGTTATCGGTAAGTCCTTCGGGCACGATGATAAGTCCTTCAGGCCACCAATAAGTCTTTCGAGCGTGGTGATAAGTCCTTCGGGCCATCAGTAAGTCCTTCGGGCATGATGCGGCAGCATGAGTAGCGTGAGTCCCGAAAGAACGGCAGCCATAGCGGCGTGAGACCTAGATGTTAAATCCTTCGGGTCATCGGTAAGTCCTTCGGGCACGATGATAAGTCATTCGGGCCACCAATAAGTCTTTCGAGTGTGGTGATAAGTCCTTCGGGCCATCAGTAAGTCCTTCGGGCATGATGCGGCAGCATGAGTAGCGTGAGTCCTGAAAGAACGGCAGCCATAGCGGCGTGAGACCTAGATGTTAAATCCTTCGGGTCATCGGTAAGTCCTTCGGGCACGATGTTAAGTCCTTCGTGCCACCAATAAGTCTTTCGAGCGTGGTGATAAATCCTTCAGGCCATCAGTAAGTCCCTCGGGCATGATGCGGCAGCTTGAATTACGTGAGTCCAGAAAGAGCGTCAGCCATAGCGGCGTGAGGCCCATATGTTAAATCCTTCGGGCCATCAATAAGTCCTTCGGGTATGATGCGGCAGCCTTAGTAGTGTAGGCCCAAAAATGTCAACATTCTCGTAATAAAGGAAAAAGTAGAAAAAGAAGAAAGTGAAAAAGAAAAGGGAAAAGAACAGAGAAAAAAGGAAAAAGCAGAAAAAAAGAAAGAAAAAGAAAAAGGTAGAAAAAGAAGAGAAAAAAGGAAAAAAGGAAAAAGAACAAAGAAAGAAGGAAACAGAAGCCATGATTAGTATAATAATTAATGGGGAATTATTATTGCATGTATACATATTACATTATGTGTTTATTATATATGTATGATTAGTATACATATAGGGTGTGTGATGTGTGCATGTATGCTATAATCCATGAATATGCATTAGTAATTAGTATGGTGTATGGGGTCACGTATGTTTGCATGTATATATTGATTGATGTGTGTATTCGTATTAATTATGTATGTGCTACATGAGAGTATTCAAATGTGTGTGCATATGATATGTATAGTTTGCATGTATGTTTGTATGTGGGTGCGTGTATGATTATTATTATCATCATTATTATTATTATTATTAATAGTACTTTTGGGCTAATTTAAAATAAAATCCAAGAATTTTTTTTTAATAAAAGCTCATTAATTAGCAGTCCAGTCCAATATGTATTACAGACCCCAAATATGTTACAAGGCCCATATTGGCCTGACCCAAGATATTAAAAACCCTAAAAACTAAGTCTGATAACCCTCCTTTATCTTGCAGCCGCCGTCATTTGGGCCGTTGGATCAAGTCTTGAATCAACGGTCCAGATCAGTCCAAGATAATCCAGCTGGCACACGTGATGTCACTCTCCAGACCGCTTGCCTCCCACTTGCGCGTGCAATGCACGCGCGAAAACCGTTCATTACCCCTCTGCCACGCGTCAAGATCAGATGTAGCTGCGCTCATTTCAAGGCTCGATCTAGGCCGTTCATTCCCCATATAATCACAGCCGTTGGATCATATCTGATCCAACGGCCATGAGTGGATCTAGCAGAGGATGCCACCACCATGACTCTCTCCACTCCTCCACCATGCCGCCGTACTACCGGCTCAACCACCGCGCTCAGAGAACGTGCAAAACACCAAAACGATGGATTATCAGTATAAAAAATCAGATCTGATGTAATTTTTCATGTAATAGACTCTACCAAAAACAGAGATAAAAAATATATAGAATCCAACCAAAGTGTATTATCAGGAGTTTTTTCAAAAATACAAAATGAACAACGCAAGTCTAGTGGTATTTCCCTTTTTTCTTTTACTGCATGCATATCTATCAAAAAGCATCAACAATATCACAAAAAAGGTAAAAGAGGTCGTTTCTTACCCTCGTCAAAAAGTTTCCCCCCACCGGCAACAAGCCTAAATATGGTGAGCCGGTCAAAGAGGGGGACGTCCTTCGGTCTCGGTTTTCTTAAAGGGGTAGTTTTCGCTTCCAGGTTTTCTTAGATCTAGAAAAAATGGGGAGTTTTGATTTAAATCTAAGTTTGGATTCGAGTTCGGGTTGAAACTAGGGTTATTTTGGAGGTTTTTTGGCTCGCCGGTGCCGGTTAGCGGCGAACGGCGGTGGAGGATACGGTGGCGGTTTGCTGGTTTCTGGGTTTGGTTTCGGGTTTGAGAGTGAAATAGAGGGAAGAAGAGAGCTATCTCTCTCTTACAAAAAAAATGAAAGGAAAAATGAAACCAGGGGCCTGATTATCGGGTCTTATAGACCCAAAATAAAATAAAAATGGTCTAATTACATCATAAATCCTCCCTTGTCCCCTATATTTTCGTTCTGAGCTCGCCGCATGGGTTAATTACAATTCTGGTCCTTTTTCTTTTCTGTTTTATTTCGATTTGATCACTAAATTAACCAAATTCAGGTTTTAAATGGTAAAATTACCCCCCTTAACCATCCCGCGTTTTTGGATTTTTCACTTCAAGCCTGCCCCTTGGTTCAATTACAGTTTTGGTCCTTTTAGATTCTGTTTAGTTTGCAATTTCGTCCCTAAATCGCATATTATTGTCCTTTAATTTCTGTTCCTTATGTTTATTTCTTTTCATTTCAGTCCTGATTCCATGTAAATATTCATGTTCGTTTATTATAATCGTGTATGTTGATTTAGCCTTTTGCCTTATCATATATCCCTCGTATATGCTTTGTATTTTCATGTTTACATGTATAGGTGTGTTAAGTTTATGATGATTATGTATCTGTATGCATTTGTTCGGTTATTCGTATCACGCATATTAGATTGACATTTGAGTTGGCTCGAACACAACCTGCTTTATATTTCAGTATGTATTGCATGTTTCTTTGCTTTTAGGCTGTGTGTTGGCATATTTTCTTGGTCATGTAAAATGCTATATTTTACGTATGTTACAATGTGTCTTATTGTAATATGTACATTTTTGTAATATGTGTTTGTGTTCCATGCCTTGTAACTGTGACATGTTAGGTTTATTTTTAGTCATGAGTAGGGATAATTTATATGCATGTATGTTTTAGATTAGTATTTTATTTATGTTCTGTTAATAGTTTATTATGTGAATATTTACCGTATTTTAATTATTGGCCATGCTTAATATTTTGTTCACTAAGGTTGCATAATGAAATATATAAATTGTCAATGCGGTGCCCTTTTATCCGAGCGTAAACGGGGCCAATATCAGGCGTAGTGATAGTGGTTGGGCGTTTACCCTCGGATAACGAGGCCTTTAAAATTTATTCGCAATTATAACCAAATATTAAACTAATCGTCACTTTAACCCGGAAAATCAATATTAATATAGCGGTAATTATTAAAGTACCAATTTTGGGCGGTGTGGGGGTGCTAATCCTTCCCCATCCGTAACCGACTCCCGAACCCAATAGTTTTTGAATCTCTGGTTTTATGGTGTCCGGCCTACCTAAGTGGCCGGTGGCGACTCCAATTTTTAATAAAATACGGTTTTTTTCTTAAACCCCCACGGGATAAACGTTTTATGTCCGAAAAATCACAAACACTTCGAAAACACGATTTTTAGCGAAGAAAGACATCGCTACAATGGACAGCAAAAGCAAGACTATACAAGAAATACAGAGACTTGGCACAACAGTTACTATTTGATTACATAAAATACAAACCCATTGTTCATTACTTGTTTGTGAGGATGCCAACAGATTCGTGGATGCTTCAATTCTCCTTGCCCCACAATCTGAATGGCAATAACAACTTTGCCAAAATTTTGCGGCTTATCTTCGTCATCAGGGCCTTCATTGATCTTCCATACAAAAACCCTGCCATCAACGCACTGCTTAAAATGAAAGATGCGCACTTTTAGATGACACAAATAAAGTCGATCTATTCCAAGGGAAAAAAGTGAAAATTGAAGTACCTGGCCAAAAGTTGTACATCCTCGGCAAACAAAGCCATATCAGTTTCTCTATTTGTAGACACAAATTAAATAACAAGGTGTAATCACTAGTTTTACCGGGTTTAGAGTTTAAGGATTTGGGTTGTAGGGTTTATAATTTAAGGTTAGTGTTTAGAATTTAGGGTTTAGAGCTTAGGGTTTAGTTTTTAGGGTTTATGTTTAATTTTGATTTATAGTATAAATACACAGGCTTGTGTAAAATTAATTTTACACAGACTGTGTATCAAAGTTTTACCCTATTGATATTACCCTTGGTTTAGGTTGTAGGGTTTAGAATTTAAGGTTAGTGTTTAGAATTTAGTGTATAGGGTTTAAGGTTTAGGGTTTAGTTTTTTAGGGTTAGGGTTAGGAATTTAAGATTTGAGTTTTTTTATAGTGTAAATACACAAGCTTGTATAAAATTAATTCTACACAGCTTGTGTATCAAAGTTTTACCCATATAGTATATATATAAAAAAACAAAAAACACAAAAATATTATTATAAATTTTAATTAGTATTATATATTAGTATTATTAGCTATTACATCTTTTATTATTATTATTATAATATTATATTATTATTTGGTTTATTATATTATTATTATATTATATTATATTATCACATTATATTACTCCCTCCGTCCCATTTATTTTGTCCATTGTTGACTTTTCACACAGTTTTAGGAAGAAAAAGTTTGTGTAAGAATGTGTAAGAAAGATGATGTAAAATAATTGAAACGATAATTTTATCCTTAAGAAGTTAAATTTTGTTTTGTTGGGAAACTAAAAAAATGTATAAAGGGAAATGTGCCTTATAAAAGTTGTTGATTTTTTCAATGAGACATTTTAAGTGAGACAATTTCAAAACACAAAAGGGACATATTGAGTGGGACATAGGGAGTACTACTATTAAACTAAATGCAAAAACAAAACAGATTAAATAAATAAAAAGCCCAATGAATATAATAAAAACCCAAAGTTTATGTACAGTCCAATTACAATTAAAAACCCAAAACAAATAAATATATTTTGGCCTGATAAGGCCCAAGAAACCCTAATTTGATATTCCCCTTTATCTTAGCACAGCCAAATCTGGACCGTTGGATCTGGGAGCTTGATCAACGGTCAAGATCATATCTTGCCAAGAAACCCTAATTAGGGTCTTCATCTGCCAGCGCCGCATCATCACAACCGTCAGATCTGGAGATTCGAGCGGACGGTCCAGATCGTGCAAGAAACCTTCCAGAGACTCCACGCGCCCATGCACGGCTATCAAAGTTAATCATGTTTTCTAATCACCTGCATTCTCAGGGTTAGATTATAGTAATGCTCAGAAATCTTTTGTTTATCATAAGTCTATGTTAACCTGTTTGCATGATGCTTATGAAAACAATGAGAAGACAAGAAAATGAAGGCACAAAAATGGGATCTTATTAACATTAAGGACTTGGAACAATTTTAGAAAAGTCATAGCAAACATGAGGAAAAGGGAAAGCAGAGCATGGCATGCAAAACCCCTAAATATCTACTGTATGAATGATGCGTGATCCCGTCAACCGAAGTAGAATCTTTGCTTGGAGCTTCTTCTTCTGGTACCCGTGGGGATAGTTCTACTTACATGAGAAACGGGTTTTCAACTCAGAACTTTCCTTTTCTTCAAGATGCCATTTTTCAGGTTTTCACCTCGAGTTCTCCATTTTTTTATTAATGAAACGCCTTTTCAGGTTTTCACCTCATTCCTTTTATCATTTTATTTCTTATTCTTTCTCATTTTTCTTCTTTTTCATACATAGTACTTCTTAACTGAATCGAAATTTATGGGATTTTTTAAATTCTTCTCCATCAATTTCAGTTAAAATCAATGCTCCTCCTGAAAAGGCCTTCTTGACGACATATGGACCTTCCTAATTAGGCATTCACTTCCCTCGAGAATCTTTCTGAATTGGGAGAATCTTCTTAAGCACCAGATCTCCCTTTCAGAATTCTTTTGGGCATACCTTTTTATCATATGCTCACATCATTTTCTTTTGGTACATTTGACCATGACAGATGGCCTTCAGCCTCTTTTCCTCGATGAGATTTAACTGGTCAAACCTGGTTTGCACCCATTCTGATTCATCCAGTTTTACTTCATTCAGGACCCAGAGTGACAGAATCTCAACCTCAATGGGTAGTACCGCCTCTGTGTCGTAACTAGAGAATAGGGTGTTGCCCCTGTTGATGTACAAACAGATGTCTGGTAGGCGAACAAAGCAAATGACAGTTTCTCATGCCAATCTTTGTAGGTGTCTGTCGTCTTCGCAATGATTTTCTTTATGTTCTTGTTTTCCGCTTCTACTGCCCTATTCATCTTAGGACGGTAGGTCGTGGAATTATGGTGTGTTATTTTGAACTGGTTGTACACCTCAGTCATCAATTTATTATTCAGGTTGGAAGCGTTGTTGGTGATAATTCTTTCTGTCAACCCATATCGGCAAATGATCTCTTTTTTAGGAACTTGCACACCGTCGTCTTTATGATATTGGCATAAGATGCTGCCTCCACCCATTTAGTGAAGTAATGAATGGCAACCAAAATAAAACGATGCCCGTTGGAAGCCTTCGGGTGAATCTTTCCAATGACATCCATGCCTCATGCTGCGAACGACCATGGTGAGTTCATGGTGTGTAAAGGTAGAGGAGGGTATGGATATTGTCGACATATATTTGGCACTTATGCCATTTCTTGGCGTAATCGATGCAGTCTCCCTCCATGGTCAACCAGAAATAGCCATATCTCATGATTTTTCTGGCTATTGACAGACCATTAGTGTGCGTTTCGCACAAACCATCGTGCACTTCTGCTAAAATTTCTTTCGCCTCCTGGGCATCTACACATCTCAACAACGTTTGATCATGGCTTCTTTTGTATAGAACCTCCCCGTCCAAAACATATCTTGTTGCCATCTTTCTGAGTGTTTTTCGGTCACTTTCGTTTGCTCCTTTGGGATACTTTTGAAACTTGATATACTACAATATATCGTAATACCAAGGGTTGCCATCTATTTCTTCTTGCACATTATAACAATGAGCATGCCTTTCAAAAGTCTGCATCTCAATTGGCTTCATTTCTGCTTTCGTGTTTACTTTGAACATAGAGGCCAGGGTTGCCAAGGCGTCTGCCATCTGGTTGTCCTCTCTAGGAAGGTAGGTGAAACTGACCTTTTCAAATTCTTTAATGAGCTCTTGGATCAACTCGTAGTATTTGACCAGCTTCGGATCTCTAGTTTCCCACTCTCCTCATAACTGATAGATCACTATGGACGAATCTCCGAATACTCGAAGTTCTTTGATCTTTCTTTCGATGGCTGTATTCAGTCCCATAACACAGGCTTCGTACTCAGCTATGTTGTTTGTACAAAAGAATTCTAGTCTACTGGTGAAGGGGTAGTAGACGTCTTCTAGAGAAATTAGCACAACCCCTTTTTCGTGACCAAGGTCATTGGAGGCTCCATCAAAGTAAAGCTTCCATGAGTCATCATTTAAAACAACGCATTCCTCAGTTGTAATGCACATCAAGTCCTCATCCGAGAAATTAAAGTTTAACGATTCATAATCATCTAAAGCACGACTAGCTAAGAAATCTACTATAGCACTTCCTTTCATAGCTTTCTGGCTCACATATACAATGTCGAACTCGGATAACAACATCTGCCAGCGGGCCATCCTCCCCGTTAATGCTGGTGCTTCCATCAGAAACTTCAAGGGGTCCAATTTGGATATCAACTAGGTGGTGTGATATAACATGTACTGTCTAAGCCTTTTGGTAGTCTAAACCAAAGCTCAACATAGCTTTTGAATTGGCGGGTACCATGTTTCGCAATCCGTGAACTTCTTGCTTAAGTAGTAGATGACTCTTTCCTTCTTCCCATACTCATCATGTTGCCCCAACACGCAACCCATCGAGTTTTCAAAAACTGTCAAGTAAAGGATCAAAGGCCTGTCTGGTACCGGTGCGACTAAAATCGAGCATTCATCAAGTACTTCTTAATCTTCTCTAGAGCTTCTTGACATTCTTCATCCTAGACTCCTGGATTGTTCTTCCTGAGTAATCTGAAGACAGGGTCGCACTTATCTGTAAATTAGGAGATGAAACGGGAGATATAGTTCAACCTTCCCAGGAAGCCTTGAACTTCTTTCTGAGTATGGGGAGATGGTAGGTCCTGGATGGCCTTTACTTTTTTTGGGTCGATCTCAATCCCCTTCCTGCTCACTACAAACCCCAAGAGTTTTCTAGATGTAACCGCGAAGGTGCATTTAGCGGGTTGAGCTTCAACATGTATTTTGATAGACTTTGGAATAGCTTTCTCAGGTTTCAAAGGTGCTCTTTCTCGGTTCAGGATTTACCGACCATATCATCCACGTATACCTCTATCTCTTTGTGCATTATATCGTGGAAAAGTGTCACCATTACTCTTTGATAAGTCACTCCTACGTTCTTGAGTCTGAAAGGCATCACCTTGTATCAAAATGTGCCCCACATAGTTACAAATGTAGTCTACTTTATGTCTTCTATGTCTATCTTTATTTGGTTGTATCCTGAGAAGCCATCCATGAATGAGAACCATGAGTGTCCCACGGTATTATCAACCAACGTGTCAATATATGGCTAAGGGAAATTGTCTTTAGGGCTTGCTCGATTAAGATCCCTGTAATCTACACACATGCAGACTTTTCCATCCTTCTTTGACACCGGTACGATGTTTGCAACCCATTCAGGGTATTTAGCAACCTCCAGAAAACCAACATCAAACTATTTTTTTTACCTTTTTTAGATCTTTAACAGTATGTCAGTCTTCATTCTTCTAAGCTTTTGCTGGACTGGTTTGCATTTTGGCCTCATTGGCAGCTTGTGCATCACTATGTCTGTATTCAACCCTGGTATATCTTGATAAGTCCAAGAAAAGACGTCCTTGAACTCTTAGAGTAGGGCTATCAGTTCACGCCTGGTTTCTGAGGAAAATGTAGTCTCAATTTTCACTTCTTTTCTCTCATCATCGGTTTCCAAGTTCACAATTTTGGTTTCTTCTTGGTGGGGCATGATTTGCCTTTCTTCGTTGGCCATCATCCTTACCAACTCTTCAGGGACCTTACATTTTGCCTCGTCTTCCTCCTCTTTAATTTCTGCCAAGATCTTAGGGCAGTCGAAATCTACCTCAGGATTGGATTTAGAATCATTCATACGGTTAATTATGGGGACCCTTCATGAAATGAGAACGAATGTATTGGGAAGAGAATGATTTTAAATGGAGTGAATGAATGTGAATAAGAAATGAATGAATGAAGTAAATGAAATGTTTGCCATTTGAGAAAATGAGGAAGATATTCTTTCATTGCAAACAAAAAGTTAACATAGGTGCCCTATACAAAAGATCCCCATTGCCTATGGGCAAAAACAAAAGCGTTAATTCAGAGCATTACTCTGATCTGGCCCTAGAGACTACAGGTAGATCAACGTAGCTCCAGTTATCAAGTGTTTCCCCGGGACGACAACAACGGATGCTGGTCAACACGCTGCTGCCATTGTCATCTTCAGCTATCATGTTGATGGACATCCCTTCAAGCGATTCACTGAACATCTCATTCTGATTAAGTATGTCGTTTTCTCGAATTTCTTCCTCTACTTTCTGTCCTGTACGGTCAACTCCTCCAAAGACAAAAATATCCTTTATATGAGGGAAATACATTGGTCTCCATAGAATGTCTTCTCCCTTTAGCCTGGCCATCCTTTGTTCTTCTTTTCTTCTATACTCCTCTCTCCTATACTGAATACTTGGTTTGTAGCCGAGCCCAAAATGATCTTTCTTGGTGATAACGCTTTTGGCTCGTAGGCTTCCTTTCAATTCCTTCCTAGCCCTCTTCCTATTTTGGCTCTTCGGCCCAAAGTTTTAGAAATGGTCATCTTGGTGCAGTTGGATAATCTGGGGCTGGGGATCCGATTACCTTCCGCAACAAATGTAGCATTTACCAGTTCTAGTGCTCGGAAAGAGCATTCCGTAACGTCCTTATCATTCTAGATGTATGGGGCATCTGATGTTACCGAGGCGATGATTTCTTTCTCGGCCTCTACAGTGACCAATTTGCCTTCGATCACAAATTTTAATTTCTGATGGAGCGATGAAGGAACAGCTCTTACAGAGTGAATCCATGGTCTTCCCAACAAGAAACTGTAGGTTGGCTTTATGTCAATCACCATAAAGTCTATCGTGTATTCTGTTAGCTCGATCAGCAAAGGTACCTCAATTTTCCCAATACTACTCTTTGAGTACCGTCAAAAGCTCTCACGAAGTTATGATAGGGTTTCATGTGGGAATCATCTACCGGTAGTCTGCGTAGAGTCACCATCGATAGTACGTTTAATGCTGACCCATTATCAATTAATACTCTGGGCAACACATACCCTTTGTAGTGGGTGGTGATGTTGAGAGCTTTGGTAGATCCCATACCTCCCTTCGGGATCTCGTCATCACAAAATGTGATGTGGTTGTACGCGGTGATATGCCCCACTATTCTATTTAGTTTAGATAAAAAATGTCACCAGGTACAAACGTTTGATTCAGTACCTTTAACAATGCCTCACGATGCTTCTCCGAACTCAGAAGTAATTCCAACACTGTAATTCTTGTTGGTTGCTTTCGCAGCTACTCCACCACGTTGTATTCACTGTGCCTCAAGAACTTTAGAAATTTATGTGCCTGAGCCTCAGTTACCTGTTCATTAATATTTGGATGGGGTTCTTCACCAAATGTATTTGCAGGACCAGGCGACGTACCTTCTCCCTTATCCTTTGCAGCTTCAACAGAATTCAAAGTTTCTGAAGAGTAGCACCTGCTGCTCCTCGTGAACTGGCCTACTCACTGACAATTTCATCCTTCTTTGTTTGTTCTTTTTTCTGTGTTGGCTCTTCTTTTACCCTCTGTTCCTTCTCCTCACCAGGTTTTGGCTTTTCTGGTATGGCCACGTTAGCGGCATAATTCCAAGGAGTTCACCGCATGTCTTTGAACGAAAATGGGGCTGGTACTGAGATGATAATTTTAGGGGCCACCTTTACATCTGCTCCCTGAGACGAACTTGCTCCCTCTGATCTAGAGGAGACGACAAAGGGCATGTCTCTTCTATACTTGACGTTGGGGCTATCTGATGCACATACATCTAACCCCTGCCTTTTTGCAGCCTCCTCAAAGAATTCTATCTTTTTACTGTCCATTAGCTGTTGAATCATCCTTCTAAATTCTTCACATTGTTGGATGTCGTGTCCTCCGTCCTGGTGGAACTCGCAATAAGCTTTACATCCCTTCTGTACCACTACCATGCCCCTATCAATCAAACGGGCCATGCATAATTGTTGGAATACTCACCGCAAGGGAGACTTAATTTTAGACACATCTTCTTTAGCCTTCCTAGTAGAGTACTCCATGATAGCATTCACTCTACAGTTTTTGTGATTAGGTAACGGGTTAGTGGCCACATTCGGTTCCTCAAATTTCAGTACCTCAGAATTAATTAGACTCTGTACGAGTTTCTTGAATGCGAGGCAATTCTCCGTGGAATGACTAGGGGCACCGCCATGATAATCGCAATGCGTGTTGGGATCATACCATGATGGAAATGGAGGTTTAAACGGAGTAACATAGTATGGGCGGACCAAATCAACTTTGTGCAATTGAGAGTAAAGCTCGGAGTACGAAACTGGCAATGGAGTAAATGATGCTTTCTCTTGTTCCTTTCTCGGAGCTTTCCCTTCTCTTTGGTTTGTGTTTTGAACCTTTGCCGTAGATGCTTGTGGCTGAGAGACAGTGAAGTTCTTCGGAGCAGTGTAAGTGCTCATAATGTTTACTTCATTCTCTCTCTTCTTGTTGTACTTTCGAGAGTTATCCCTGCTGTCAATCCTGCCACTCTTGATTACCAATTCAAAAGACTCCCCGATCCTCATCAAATCGAAAAGGTTTTGGGTTGTATTGTTGATAAGGCGATCGAATAGCGTTCCCTTTAGAGTATTCACGAATAGGGGCGTAATCTCATTAGACTTCTGCCCCATGTTTTCTAACATGATCCTGCTAGGAGTCATATCCGTTACATGTTTGTACTGCTCAATGAACACCTTCGAAAGGTCCTTCCAGGACTTGATACTTGCCCGACTTAATTGGGTGTACCACCGGGTTGCTGCTCTAGTCAAACTATCCTGGAAACAATGGATCAAAAGCTTTTCACCCTTGATGTAGGCCGCCAACTTTCAACAATACATGGTCACATGCGCGAAAAGACATGTGGTTCCCTCATACTTATCGAACTCTAGAGTTTTGAATTTTGGTGGTAGAACAAGGTCAGATACCAGGCTTAGATCACTGGCCTCATTACCTAGTTCGTCTATGGCTTGTAGTGCTCTAAACTTTTCCTCCATGAGACGGAATCTTTCCTCCCATTTCTTTTCTACCTCTATTCTAATTTTCTTGACCAAATTCAGATCCGGCACCTCTTCTTCGTAGAATGCTTCTATATCAACGGGTTGGCTATTAGATGCCCCTGCATGAAGACTAGCAGATATCCCAACAGGGTAAATATATACTCTTTTTACCGGACTTGGTGTTGTTGGTTGAACCTTGCTGTGAGATGCAATACCTTCTGGCTCCTGGGCGACTTCGTCTTCAACCTTTTATTTCCCAAGGCTTTTTGCCAGCAATGCAATTATGTCAGATACTATCGCAGCTTGTGATTAAGTGATCTACTTGCTGAGGCTCCGTTTGGCTTCATCAAAACGTTCTTCCATATCTTTCTACCCCTTTTCCAAACTGACTATTCTGTCCTCCATTAATTTGCTTTGGAACCGAGTAAAGTATGGATGCCGAATGGTTGCAGCTTATATTGTAGTTTAGCTGCCACAATATTTACACTATTAATATTTTTGAAAAGAAAGAGGAATGTATGTATAATGATGCAAATGTCATGATGCAATGCAAGAATGTATGCAAATAAAGGTACTGATTCCGCTGGTAATCACCCTTTTGAACTACTTTCATAGGAATTAAAGGGTCCAGATTACAAAATATCAAAGTAGAGTTTTACACATAAGCCCTACCTCTATCTTCTAACTTCTCGATAACCTTGAGCAGCTTGATGAACCTATGTGCTTCTTTCACATCTGAGGTTATGAAAGGTCGAAGAGCTTCAGCTTCTACAGCTAAATCCGTCACATGTCCCGCAACTTGTCGTATCTCCCCCATCAGGGTCATGTGATACTGGTCTCTGTCTTGAATCATCTGGGAGGCATCACGAAGTCTTCAATTCCAATAATTGTCTCCACCTGCTGTAGCTTTTTCAAATACCCTAATTCTCCCCTTGTAATCCTAAACGGTTGCCTCGAGTGACTCAACGCGAGCTCATAGCATACCAATTTCATGCTCCTTTTCTTGTAGTTTGATGAAGCTATTCCTTTGACGATAAGTCTGAAAAGAGTGCTCCAACTCTGTCAATCTCCCTTCTAACTCGACGTTCTGATCTTGGCTCTGATTCAGGCTTTGAACGGTGTCGTTGTACAAGTTTTGCATCTCTAGTAGTCTATTCTTGCTCCCCATGGATTTCCTCTTCCAAACGGCAGTGTTCTCCCTTTCGTAGATGATTGCTTGCTTGCCTTTGTCAATCTCTTGCCTAGTTCTTTCTTTCTCTTGGTTAATGGCGTCCCTAAAAGACAGCTTTTCACTCTTGATGGCTAACTTGCAACTTTCTACCTTTTTCTCGATTGCTCGCTTGCCTTTCTCTCGTTCTTCTTCAACTAAATGCATGCGGTTCATCCTTTCCTTCTCCGAGGCTAGGAATTGGCTTCGGTCGGCATTCTGCACCTTTGCTTGAAGCTGGAGAGTATCTTTCTGATAAAGGGCATTCTTCTCACTCAGATCTGCATTCAGCTTCTTTAGTTGTCTGATGGTCCCATCTCTTTCGTTGACCTCTAAACTTGCCTTGCAGAGCTTATCCATATGTTGTGTCTATAGAGCCTTTATCTTCTTCTTAACTTCATCAAGTTCATTTCACAAAATGTCGACCTCAGACGGTACTATCCTCATATGCTCCTCGAGTGACATGGTCTGCCCTTGGTCAGGTTCTGGAATCTTGTGATTAATCCTCAGACGCCTCTAAAGATCGTAATTCGGGGTGATCATGGGCTTAGTATCTCCTTCTACCCTGATCCGATAACAGTGATCCCAAGCTCTCATGATGGTCTAAACATTCACCCTGAACTCGCCCTTGAACGGGAACTCAGTTTGACTTAAACTGGTGGTGATGGGAACGAAATGTCGTGATCCGAATTGCTGGGACACCAAAAGTAGAGCACAAGCAATCTCACCATGTAGCCCTAACATCATTAGCCAGTCATTGTCGCCGCAGCTGTATAAGAAGAAACTAACACTGCCCACGAAACTCTCCACACTATGCTTTCATCTTGAATGTTCTTAAAGATCCGGGTCATTTCTTCATGTTCAAGTCTTATCGCCATTCCTTCGCTAAGTACTCCCGTAAAGGTGAGAAGTGTCGGAATGATATTCCCGATAAAACCCTATTGGTGTCTTCCACATATGGCTCTGAATCCAAACCTGTAGTAGCTGCGCACACCCTCTGAAATGTCCCTCTTCGTGTTTTTGACTTGCATTCAAAGAAATAAAAGTTTCAGTTAGGATTGCTAGATCTAGGATGGCTACATCGATGTTTCCAAGGACCCTCGGAAAAGATGACCAAACAATATATTCCTAAGGCAAATAGGTCTATCTTCTTTACCTCATCTGGGTGCGCGGGTATAATGTCTCGGATAATCTCCCATGCAAAGGCTTGGATGTCTCTTTGATTTTGGATTAGGCCATTAATCCAATCGTCACTTATCACGACAAAGGTTTTGAGCTTCGAATGGTAATTCTGGTTCCTTGCTGGCTTCGCGTAGATCCAATCTTTCTGGACATTCTTCTATTAAGTAGGACTGTGTACTCTTCTACCGTAGGCATCATATCTTGACCGTTGAAAGTGAAGCAATAAAAAGCAGGATTCCAGAACTGGAAGATTGCTCGGAGTAAAGGCTGGTTGACTTGGACATACATTAACTGAGCTATGTTGCCGTAACTGTCACAGAATAAGTCTTGTAGTCTTCGATCCCATCCTTCCCTAATCCTTTTAAGTTCCCACAAGTCATTTTGTTGGAGGCTCACATAAGTATACCTTGACACTATGCGCTCGCTCGGAAAACTGTTACCTTGAGTCCTCTGATTGACTTCTGACCAATGTCCGACGGCTGAGTTGAGTTCGTCCTTCTAAAGATACCTTTTTTCCATGATGAAAGATTTTCTGATCGGGCAAACCACTTGTTCCAGTACCTTTATGTAATGCAAATGCAATGATATATGCAAAAAAAAAACAAAACAAAAAAAGAAAATGAGTCAGTACAAGATAAAATAAATAAATACATAAACAAAAAGGGCAAATTAAATAAGGTAAACACAAAAAACAACCCTATTTACATCCCATCTAAAAACACCTAGTTTATCCGCATGGCTCTAAAGGGTGGGTTTTTTATGTTCTCTACATGCAGTGTTGGTGCTAGGAGGTACCCGAATTGTCATTGTTGTCCCGTACTAAGGGTAACAAGGCCCCAGATCATCACCCATTATAGGCTCCTTTCAACCTAGTTCAATTTAGGGGGACCCATTCGTTTATGCCCATACGAAAGAACGATATCCTCACGAAAGCATAAGGTACTCGAGCCCCAAAGGAACTTTTCTAGGCCCACACGGAGGAGCAATATCCACACGAAAGCAATAGCGTTTTCCCCCACTCTATCTGAGGAGAGCCCCACCAATGAATCGTGGAAGCTCTATTTTGATGGAGCATTCAATGCCGTAGACCACGGGATATGGGCAGTATTAATTTTTTTCGAAGAGGTTTATTACCCATTTACCAGTAGGTTGGAATTGTTTTGTACAAACAATATAGCCGAGTATGACGCTTGCATCATGGGACTCCGGGCGACCATATTAAGAAAGATTAAGGTGCTCCAGGTCTTTGGTCATCTACCAGCTTTGGAAAGAATGGGAGACGAGAGATAAGAAGCTAGTTAAATACTACGATTTGATTTGGAGTTGGTTAAGAATTTTGAAGAAATCGACTTTGCTTATTTACCAAGAGAAGATAATTAGATGGCTGACGCCCCAGCGACTCTGGCCGCCATGTTTGAGGCAAGCCCGACTGCCGAAATGAAACTGATTGAGATGCAGATTTTCGAGGTACCAACTCACTGTTATAATTTGGAGGAGGAGGAGGATGGCAACCCGTGGTACTACGATATCCTCCAATACATCAAGTTCTAGGTCTACCGAAAAAATGCCAGCGATAACGATAAAAGGACCATTAGGAAGTTGGCATCAGGTTATGTCCTTAACGGGGAGGTTTTGTACAAAAGAAGTAAGGATCAGATATTATTGAGATGCGTCAACGCTCGGGAGGCTGAAACCATCTTAGCCGAGGTACATGATGGCTTGTGTGGGACCTACGCCAATGGTTTCTCAATGGCTAGAAAGATCATGAGATATGGGTATTTTTGGTCTACCATAGAGGGAGATTACATCAATTATGCGAAGAAATGTCACAAATGCCAGATCTATGCCGACAAGATACACTCTTTGCTGGTACTGATTTACACTATGAACTCACCATGGTTTTTTGCTACTTGGAGCATGGACGTCATCAGTCAAATATACCTGAAAGCTTCTAATGGGTACTTTACCAAATGGGTGGAAGCTGCCTCTTATTCTAACTTTACAAGAGCATCCGTATATAAATTCTTGAAGAAGGAAATTATTTGTTGCTACGGTCTGCCAGAAAGAATCGTCACTGATAATGCTTCCAATTTAAACATCAAGATGATTACCAAAGTATGTGAACAGTTCAAGATTGTGCACTACAATTCTACCACTTATCGTCCCAAGATGAATGAGGCAATTCAAGCAGCAAATAAGAATATCAAGAAGATCATAGCCAAGACTACCGACACATTCAAGGATTGACATGAGAAGTTGTGTAACACCCTCAATGTATATTCGATTTTTGAATGCACATTAAAGATGTTACTAACTGATTTACACTAATTTCTATACTTGTACATTTTTAACAAAGTAGTTCAGTGGTTGGCCCTTTCTCAGTTTTTAAACAAAACTATGTCTAGCAACTGCATCTAGTTTTGACCCTGAATTGGTTTATAAAATAATTTAAGCAGTTTTTAAATTGAAAATAAAATTCAGAGTGAAAACAATGTGTGCTGCCTAGACCCTTTCTTGATTTTAGAATCGCTACGCGATAAACGACCAACTAAGTTTAAAATTTGTTTAAAGCATCTTTTCTAATATTCTTAAGTCCTCAAATTAAGTCATGTTTCTAGATCATACATCTACATTAACTTATAAGTAGCGTACCCACAAATTTAAACATAGGAAATAGCTACTTATTTAAAATTCTATACATGCCCCACTAGACTAGGATGTAGTGATACTTACTGATAATACATGCTAACTTGATTCAATGATGTGCAGCTCCTCCTCTGCTATCTAATCCGAAGTACCTACGTGTGATACAAAACACACGTTAATTATAACTTAATGAGGCATAATCATAACAATGTAAAACAATGATTATAAATAACTTAGTTATGCAAAATGACCAACAATTTCCAATTGCAGTTGACAATAGTTTATCATGTATAGAACTATTTTACTTGTATATTTCATTTAACCAATATAATATTCAAATTATAGGATTCGATCTGTCTTACCAGTCTTGTGTAAAATAAGCTTTTTAGCATAACTACTTGCATAAATGAATTTCAATATGATTCATATCATCTATTAATTTTTTCATAAAATCATGATATCAATGGTTCATGATCATCAAGTAGTCATGTTGTCGTTACATAATTGTAATCACTCATTTTTATCTAACCTCTAAGTATCATATTAACATATTAGTGCATGATTACATATGTGTGCGCGTGTATACGTTAGTATATTACATAATGATATAGGTGTGAATGTATGCATGGTGCATGTATTTGTATGGTGTATTACGTACCTATTAATATATGTGTGATATGGTTATATTGGGAGTATCGTACAATGTATGTTAGTATATGAGTAGGTCTATATATGTTTGCATGTATATATTATTAATGTCCTTGTTACTATTGAATATATACGAATAAGTGTTGCATGTATTATTATTAAGTATATGTACATGTGAACGTATTTCATCACAATTGTATGTATGTATACGTAAGTATGTATGTATCTGTATTTACTATTATATTAATATATTATTATTAATATGAATGGACAAACTTGAAAAATAATAGAAAAGCCCACTTAAATTAAATGTCCATATTATTACAAAAAAAACAAAAAAATAATAATAAGATACATGGCCCATTCGGCCAAACCAGCCCACACCCTAAAAAAAACCTAGCCCGTATCAAATATTAATACTCTCTTTATCATGTGTAGTTACACGAGGGCCGTTGGATCAGATTTGGATCCAACGGCCACGATTGAAGCATAAAGACGCCTCATCTACCGCGTGAAGTCCACGCGCAGGCTGTTGGGTTCCCCACTCGCGCGTGTGAGACGTGCAAGGCCGTCTATCTTCTTTAGGCCACGTGGCGCGATCCCAGACCAATGTATCATTTCCGAGGCCTCATCTCAGCCACCTGATCATCGAGCAGTCCTAGCCGTTGGATCAGATCTGATCCAATGGATAGGATTGGTTCTGGCAATAATAATCGCCTCACCTCCCGAGACGCCAGTTTGCGCAGCCGAACGGTCACTTCCACCACGTCGATTCCCATGCCGGCCGTACCAACCACCAAGTATGGCCGGACATGCCAAAGACGCAAACATAGAAAGGCATTAGAAAATCAGATCAGAAAAAGAGATATCTTATGTACTAGTCTAAGAAAAAACCAAAAGACAGAGAGATATATGTAACAAAAAAGAAACGAAAGAAGCAGATCAGTTGTAACCCACTTTTTTCAGAAATACAAACAAGTCTCATCCTTTCGTTCTTTTCTCAAAAACTTACAGAGATCATACAAAGGTATCCATCCATCTTGAATGTTGCATGCATGTATGTATTCTAAAAATAACAAAGGAAAAGGAGAGTGAGGTTTTACCTTCGGTGGTCAGTTCCTCTATCGGCAACAAGCCTTAATCTGGTGAGCCGGCTAAAAGGGGAAGATGTTCCTTTGGTCTCGAGAAAAAAACATATACAGTTTTTGTTTTTTCTTTTCTTAGATCTAGGACAAAGAGGGGTTTTTTCTCCAAATCCAAGTTCGGATTCGAGTTTAGGTTGAAGTAAGGTTCATTTCGGTGTTTTTTTTGGGCTCGCCGGCAGGCGGCGGCCGGCGGCGGAGAGGACGACGGTTGGCCGCCAGTTTTTGGGTTCATCCCAGGTTCATGGGAAGGGTTGAGAGAAAAAAAATGAAAGGGACGGTTATTATAACACTGGTTTTGAAAGAAAAATGGGGAAAAGTTTGAGTTTGGGCCGAACAAAAGGGTTTTATAGGTGTTTTTATTTTGTGAAATGGTGAAATTCCGTAATAAATCCCCCAGCGTTTTCGATATTTTCATTTTTGTCTCGCCGCAGGGGATATTTACAACTCTGGTCCCCCTCATATTTCAAAATCTTACAATCCAGTCCCTAAATTAAATTGAATCAGTTTTTAAATGGCGAAATTACCTCACTAGTCCCACCGCGTTTTTGAAATTTTCACTTCGAGTCTGCCCATGGGTCCAATTACAGTTTCAGTCCTTTCAAGTTCGGTCCTGCTTGCATTTTCGTCCCTAAATCGCATATTATTGTCCTTTAATTTATGTTCCTTATGTTTATTTCTTTTCATTTCGGTCCTGATTCCATGTAAATATTCATGTTCGTTTATTATAATTGTGTATGTTGATGTAGCCTTTTGCATTTTCATATATCTCTCGTATATGCTTTGTATTTTCATGTTTACATGTATATGTGTGTTAAGTTTATGGTGATTATGTATCTTTATGCATTTGTTCGGTTATTCGTATCACACATATTAGATTGATATTTGAGTTGGCTCGAACACAACCTGTTTTATATTTCAGCATGTATTGCATGTTTTCTTTGCTTTTAAGCTATGTGTTGGTATATTTTCTTGGTCATGTATAATGCCATATTTTACGTATGTTACAATGTGTCTTATTGTAATAAGTACATTTTTGTAATATGTGTTTTTGTTCCATGCCTTGTAATTGTGACATGTTAGGTTTATTTTTAGTCACGAGTAGGGATAATTTGTATGCATGTATGTTTTAGATTAGTATTTTATTTATGTTCTGTTAATAGTTTATTATGTGAATGTTTACTGTATTTAAATTATTGGCCATGCTTAATATTTTGTTCATTAAGGTTGCATAATGAAATATATAAATTGTCAATGCGGTGCCCTTTTATCCGAGCGTAAACGGGGCCAGTATCAGGCGTAGTGATAGTGGTTGGGCGTTTACTCTCGGATAACGGGGCCCTTAAAATTTACTCGCAGTTATAACCGAATTTTAAACTAATCGTCACTTTAACCCGGAAAATCCAATATTTATAAAGCGTTAGTTATTAAAGTACCAATTTTGGGCGGTGTGGGGGTGCTAATCCTTCCCCATCCGTAACCGACTTCCGAACCCAACAGTTTTTTTAAATCTCTGGTTTTATGGTGTCCGGCCTACCTAAGTGGCCGGTGGCGACTCCAATTTTTAAATAAAATGCAGTTTTTTTTAAAAAAAACCCCACAGAATAAATATTTTATATCCGAAAAATCACAAACACTTCGAAAACTCATTTTTTAGCGAAAAAAGGACATCGCTATAGATGGCGACTCCGCTGGGGACGATTTTTTGTTTTTCAAAACAAGAAGAGAGTCAAGCTTTTTAAATAATTACCGCTTCATTAATATTAGAAATTCCGGGTTAAAGTGACTATTAAATTAACATTCCGTTATAATTGCGCGTTTATTTTAACGCATTTAAAATATGGCATATAAACCCGTTTTTTAAGTGGGGGGGGGAAAACGCTATTGCTTTCGTGGAGATATCGTTCTCCCGTATGGGCCTAGCAAGTACCTTTGGGGCTCGAGTACCTTATGCTTTCGTAAGGATATCGTTCCTTCGTACGGGCATAAGCGAATGGGTCCCCCTGAATTGAACTCGGTTGAAAGGAGCCTATAATGGGTGATGATCGGGGGCCTTGCTACTCTTAGTAGAGGACAGCAAGGACAATTCGGGTACCTCCTAGAACCAAGACTGCATGTAGAGAATACATAGAAACCTACCCATTTAGAGCCATGCGGATAACCTTAGGTTTTAGACGGGATAAATAGGGTTGTTTTGTGTGTTTATTCTGTTTAATTTTGTCCTTTTATTTATATATTTATTAATTTTATCTGGTACTGACTTGTTTTCCTTTTCGCTTTTGTTTTTTTTCATACATCATACATTTGCATCACATAAAGGTACTGGATCAAGTGGTATGCCCGATTAGAAAGTCTTTCACCATGGAAAAAAGGTGTCTTAGGAAAGAAGAGCTTAATTTGTCAGTCAGACATTGGTCAGAGGTCAACCAGAAAACCCAAGGGGATAGTTCGCCGAACGAACGCGTAATAGCAGGGTACACTTATGTGAGTCTCCAACAGAACAACTTATGGGATCTTCAAAGCATTTGGGAAAGATGGGACCGAAGACTACAAGACTTGTTCTGCGATAGTTATGGCGACATTGCACAACTGTTATATGTTCGGGTTAACCAGCCCCTGCTCCGAGCTATTGTCCAGTTTTGGAATCCGGCCTTTTGCTGCTTCACCTTCAATGGGTAGGACATGATGCCTACAGTAGAAGAATACACTGCTTTACTTTACCAGAAGAACATTCAGGAAGATTGGATCTACGTGAAGCCTCCGAGGAATCAGAATTACACTGCGAAGCTCAAAACCTTTGCAGGAATGAGTGACGATTGGGTTAATGGCCTGCTTCAGCTCCGAGGAGACAATACAGTTTTTGCATGGGAAAGTATTCAGGACATCATACCGACACATCCAGACGAGGAAAAGAAGATGGACCTATTCGCCTTAGGAATATATGGCTTGGTGATCTTTCCAAGAGTACTTGGAAACATTGACAGCCATTCTGGACTTGTTTGAGCGTGTGAAACGGAAAGCAAACCCAGTACTAGCAATCTTGGCCGAGACTTTCATTTCCTTAAATGCTAGCTGGAAGCATGAAGAAGGACGTTTTCGAGGATGTGCACAACTGTTACAGGTATGGATTCAGAGTCACATGTGGAAGACACCGACGAGGGTCCTGTCGGGGATATCCTTCCAAGGTTTTTCGCCTTTACGGGAGTACTTAGCAAAAGAATGGTGAGAAAACTTGAAAACAAAAATGTGGACTAGTTTCTTCTGAACATTCAAGACGAAGACATAGCATGGAGGGTCCCATGGCTCAGTAAAGTTAATTACTTTCTATACAGTTGTGGTGATTTCAACTGGCTGATGATGTTGGGATTGCACGGAGGGATCGCCTGTGCTCGCTTTTAGTGTCTCGATAGTTCAGATCACGATAGTTCATTCCCAATACCGCCAGGTTAAGCCAAACTGAATTTCTTTTCCAAGGGGAGTTCAAAGGAAAAATTCAGACCATTATGAGGGCCTGGGACCACTGTTACCGGATCAGGGTGGAAGGAGATACCGAGCACATGACTACCCCAGACTACGATCTTTGGAGATGTTTGAGGGTTAATAATGTGATTCTTGAATCTGATCAAGGACCAGCAGTGTCAGTCGAGGAGCTTACAAGGGTGGCACCGTCTGAAACTGACATCTTACGGAATGAACTCGAAGAAATTAAAAGGAAAATGGACATCCAACAAACTCAACATGCGAGCGAGCTCTATAAGGCAAGCTTAGAGGTTGACGAACGGGACGAGATCATTAGGCAGTTGATGAAATTAAATGCAAATTTAAGCGACAAGAATGCTCTTTATCAAAAAGATGCCCTTCTACTACAAGCAAAAATACAGAAGGCCGACCGAAGTCAATTCATAGCTGTGGAAAAAGAAAGAAAGAATGTATCTGTTTGGTGGAAGAATAATGAGAAATCAGCAAGAGAGCGATCGAGAAGGAGATAGAAAGCTGCCGGTAGGCTATGGAGGAAGAAAAATGGTCCTCTAAGAAGACCATTGACCAAGAAAAGGAAAGACTCAGGCAAGAAATCAACAAGGGAAAACAAGCTGTCCATCATGAGAGAGAAAACGTCACCGTATGGAAAAGAAAGTCCATGAGTAGCCGGAATAGACTGTTATAGATGCAAAAGTTGTACGATGACACAATTCAAAATTTGGAGCAAAGCCAAATTCAGAATGGCGAATTAAAAGGAAAGGTGGCGGAAGTTGAACACTCCCTTCGAACGTACTGCCAGAGAAATGGCTTTGCTGAGCTACAAGAAAGAGAGCGCGAAGTAGGCATGTTACGAGCACGAATTAAGTCCCTCGAAGCAACTGTTGAGGATTACAAGGAAAGAATTAGTGTGTTCGAGGAGGCTACAGCCGGAGGGGACACCTATTGGCAAAGGAGGCTGTGTGACGCTGCCCAGATGGTACAGGATAGAGACCAATATTACGCAAACCTGATGGTGGACATACAGCGAGTCGCCAGGCATGTGAATGATTTTGCCATCGAGGCTAAAACACTCCGACCTTTCATAGTCCCAGAAACAGAAGAAGCTCCCAGGTTCATCAAGTTGCTCAAAGCAATTGGAAGATTAGGAGATAGAGCTAGGGCTTATCTATAGGACTCTGTGTTGTAATTAGATCTTTTGTATTAGGAATCTTTATTTTGTAATACGAACTCTGTTGTAATCTAGACCCTTTAATTCCCGTGGAAGTAGTTCAAAAGGGTGATTACCAGCGGAATTAGTACCTTATCTGCATACATTCTTGCATTGCATCATGACATTCGCATCTTTATACATGCATTTATTTTTTTGCAACCGTATTAACGTTATGAATATTGTGGCAGTGTGTAGTTAACCCGCAATCATTCATCATCCATACCTTACCTGATTACAAAGCAAGCTCATGGAAGACAGGATAATCAGTCTAGAAAAGGGGCAAAAAGAGCTCGAGGCAAGGCTTGAAGAGGCTCAAAGAAGCCTCAGTGACCAGATTGCTCAGTCACAAGCATCGATAGTATCCGACATAACTGTACTGTTGGCTAAAAGTCTTGGAAAAAGAATGGAAGGAGAAACCGTTCAAGAGCCAGAGGGTACCCCAGATCACTATAAGGTTCAACCAGCTGCACCGAATCCGGCTAGAAAGATGTATATCGACCCTGCTGGAATGACAGCTAGTCATCAGATAGGGGCACCTGAAACTCAACCCCTCGACACTGAAGCACCCTATGAAGAGGAGGTGCCAGACCTGAATATGGTCGAAAGGATCAGGACAGAGGTAGAGAAAAAGTGGGAGGAGATGTTTCACCTCATGGAGGAAAAATTTAAAATGTTACAATCTATGGAAGAGTCAGGAAATGACGCTAGCGACTTAAGTCTTGTGTCCGATCTTGTCCTACCACCAAAATTTAAAACACCAGAGTTCGACAAATACGATGGAACCACGTGTCCTTCCGCGCACATAACAATGTACTGTCGAAAGATGGCGGCCTACCTTAAGGACGGAAAGCTACTGATCCACTGTTTCCAGGACAGCCTAACTGGAGCGGCGTTATGGTTTTACACCCAGTTGAGCAAGGCAAATGTTAAGACATGGAAAGATCTGTCGAGAGCATTCATTGAGCAATATAAACATGTAACAGATATGACCCCCAGTAGAATTATGTTGGAAAATATGGGGCAGAAGTTCAACGAAAGTCTACGGCAATACGCTCAAAGGTGGCGGGAAGTGGCCGCCCAAATTCAGCCACCCCTCCCGGAACATAAAATTACGCCGTTATTTGTTAATACTTTGAAAGGGGCACTCTTTGATCACCTCATTAATAACACAACACAGTGTTTTGCTGACTTAATCAGGACTGGGGAGTCCCTTGAATTGGCAATTAAGAGTGGTAGAATTGATAGCGGGGAAGGGTCTCAGAAATATAGCAAGAGGAATGAAGTAAACGCCACCAGCACTTATACCACCCCTAAGAACTTTACAGTCTCACAGCCACAAGCACCTGTGGGAAAAACACAAAACTTGAATCAAAGAGAGGAGAGAACCTACAGAAAAGAGAAAGAGAGGAAAACTTTTACTCCCCTACCTTTTTCGTACTCGAAGCTTTATTCCCAGTTGTATGAAGCGGACCTGGTCCGTCCATACATCGTTACTCCTTTCAAGCCGCCATTCCCTTCTTGGTATAATTCGAACGCGCATTGTGACTATCACGGCGGTGCCTCTGGACATCCCACCGAGAACTGCCTTGCTTTCAAAAAACTTGTGCAGAATTTAATCGATTTTGGGATATTGAAGTTTGAAGAACCAAGTGTAGCTACTAACCCGCTACCTAATCATGGGAGCAGAGGAGTAAATGTTATTGAAGAATACTTTACCAGGAGGATTAATGATGATGTGTCAGAAATCAAATCTCCTTTACGGTGGTTATTTCAACAGTTATGCATGGCCCGTGTGATCGACAAAGGCATGATAATAAGGTAGAAGGGATGTGGAGTGTATTGCGAATTCCACCAGAATGAAGGGCATGGCATCCAAGAGTGCAATGAGTTCAAGAGATTGGTACAACAATTGATGAATGAAAAGCAAATAAAATTCTTCGAAGAGCCCATGGGAAAGAAGGGGTCGGACGTGCATATGACGGATAGCCCTAAATCTAAATACGAGAAGGATAGACCTTTTATCATCTCTCCCAGGCCAGGGAATGCAAGTGCCTCCCAAGGAGAAACCAACAAGATAAGTCCCAAGATCATCATTTCAGTACCATCCCCGTTCCCATTCAAGGATATGCGGCAAACCCCCTGGAATTATGCTATAAATGTGACCACACCAGAAAAACTAGAACATGGTCAGGTAAAAGAGCCTACGCTAAAAGACCAACAAAGCCAGAGCGATGTAGATGTTGGTGAGGCGGGCCATTTCACAAGGAGCGACAGATGTTATTCCTCTGAGGCTTTGAGAGCAGCTGAAACAGATAAGGGAAAGAATACAACAGTTAGCCCCATGCAGATATTTGGAGAAGAACCTCCCCCAAAGATGAATGAGCCGGTAACTGAGGCCCAGGCCAAAGAATTTCTGAAGTTCTTGAGACATAGCGAGTACAACGTAGTGGAACAACTACGAAAGCAACCGGCTAGGATCACAGTACTGGAATTACTCTTGAGTTCAGAAAAGCACCGGGAGACACTATTAAAAGTACTAAATCAAACTTTTGTGCCCCAGGATATTTCTGTGACAAATCTGGACAGGATAGTGGGGCATATCACTGCCTATAATCATATAACATTCAGTGATGATGAGATCCCCGAGGGAGGAATGGGGTCCACCAAAGCCCTTAACATCACAACTCACTGCAAAGGGTATGTAGTACCTGGCGTACTGATTGACAACGGGTCAGCATTGAACGTCCTGCCTATGGTGACCCTGCAGAAACTACCAATAGATGGTTCTCACCTAAAGCCCTGCCCCAATTTAGTAAGAGCCTTTGACGGTACGCAAAGAGGAACAATGGGGAGAATTGAGGTGCCTCTATTGATCAGACCGACTGAGTATGTGATCGATTTTGTGGTAATGGACATAAAACCATCTTACAGCTGCTTATTGGGAAGGCCATGGATCCACTCCGCAGGAGTTGTCCCCTCATCATTGCATCAGAAATTAAAATTTGTAGTCGAAGGCAAATTGGTCACAGTAGAGGCTGAGCAGGAGACTGTTGCTTCAGTGACATCGGACGCCCCCTATATCCAAAATGATGAAGATGCTGTAGAATGCTCATTCCAAGCATTAGAACTAGTGAATGCCACGTTCATTTCGGAGGGAAGTCGAATCCCCTACCCAGGTTATCTAATTGTACCAAGATGACCGTCGCAGAAACTTTGGGCTGAGGAGCCAAAGTAGGAAAGGGGATGAGGAAGAAATTACAAGGAAATCTGAGAGTCAATAGTATGATAACCAAGAAAGATCGTTTTGGGCTGGGTTACAAACCAAGTGTCCAACAAAGAAAAGAAGAATACAAGAGAAAAGAAGAGCAAAGAAAAGCCAGATTTAAAGGAGAAGACATTCCGTGGAGACCAATGTCTTTTCTTAGTTTGAAAACCACTTTTGTCTCCGGAGGATTCTACCAGCTAGGTCAAGAAGTTGAAAAGGCAATCAAGGAAAATGACGTACTCAACCAGGAGGAAATATTCAATGAATCACTTGAAGGGATGTACATCAACATGATAGCTGGAAAGAACCAAGGCAGCAAAATGTTGACCAGCATCCGCCCCTACCGTCCCGAGGAAACACTTGATAACTGGAGCTGCATTGATCTACCCGTAGTTTTTAGGAATAAACCAGAGTAATGCTCCGAATCAACCTTTTGTTTTTGCCCGTAAACAATGGGGACCTCTTGTATAGGGCACCTATGTTAACTTTTTGATTGAAATGAAAATATCCCCACTTTCCTGAATGACCAAAGTTTCATTTATTTCATTCATGCATTCTTCATGTTCATTCCCTTCATATAAAGCCGTCTTCTTCCCAATACAATTCATTCTCATTTAATGCAGGTCGCTCATGATGGACTATATGAATGATACCGGATCCAATCCTGGAGTGAATTTTGAATGCCCTGAGGTCTCAGAGGGAATTGAGGAAGAAGATGATGAGATAGAAGGTGAGGTCCCGGAAGAGTTGAAGAGAATGGTGGCCAACGAAGAAAGGCAGATCATGCTCCACCAAGAAGAAACAGAAGTTGTAAACTTGGGGACTGAAGAAGAGATAAAAGAAGTAAAAGTAGGGACGACGTTTTCCTCAAAAACCAAGCACGAACTGATAACCCTACTTCAGGAATTCAAGGATGTTTTTGCCTGGACTTATCAAGATATGCCAGGGTTGAATACCGACATAGTGGTGCACAAATTGCCAACAAAACTAGAGTGCAAACCAATACAGCAAAAACTTCAGAGAATGAGACTAGATATGTTATTAAAAATCCAAGAAGAAGTAAAAAAATAGTTTGATGCTGGTTTCTTGGAGGTAGCCAAATACCCCGAGTGGGTTGCAAACATTGTACCAGTACCAAAGAAGGACGAGAAAGTTCGTATGTGTGTAGATTATAGGGATTTAAACCGAGCTAGCCCTAAAGACAACTTCCCTTTACCACATATTGACATGCTGGTTGACAACACTGCAGGACACTCATGGTTTTCATTCATGGATGGCTTCTCAGGGTACAACCAGGTAAATATGGACTCTAACGACATGGAGAAAACTACGTTCATAACCATGTGGGGCACTTTTTGTTATCAGGTGATGTCGTTTGGGCTAAAGAACGCAGGGGCAACATACCAAAGAGCAATGGTGACTCTTTTCCATGACATGATGCACAAAGAAATAGAAGTATACGTGGACGACATGATTGCAAAATCCTGAACAGAGGAGGAGCACCTACAGAACTTGAGAAAACTATTCCAAAGGCTACGGAAGTACCAAATGAGGCTCAATCCTGCCAAATGTACTTTCGCTGTTACCTTTGGAAAACTCCTAGGGTTCGTGGTAAGTAGAAGAGGGATTGAGATCGATCCAGATAAAGTGAAGGCCATTCAGGATCTCTCACCACCCCACACTCAGAAGGAAGTTCACGGCTTCCGGGGAGGTTGAATTATATCTCTCGTTTCATTTCCCAATTAACCGACCGATGTGACCCGATCTTCAGACTTCTTAGAAAGAATAATCCTGGTGTGTGGGATGAGGAATGTCAAAGAGCCCTAGAAAAGATCAAAAAATACCTGACAAATGCTCCGATTTTAGTCGCACTAGTACCAGATCGACCATTAATTCTCTACCTGACGGTCTTTAAGAATTCAATGGGATGCGTATTGGGGCAACATGATGAGTCAAAGAAAAGGGAGCAAGCCATCTATTACCTAAGTAGAAAATTCAATGATTACAAGCCATACTACTTGGTTGATATCCAAGCTATACTACTTGGTTGATATTCAAAGAAAAGGGAGCAAGCCATACTACTTGGTTGATATCGAAGCTAGATCCATTGAAGTTCTTAATGGAAGCGCCAGCACTAATAGGAAGGATGGCCCGATGGCAGACGCTCTTATCCGAATTTGATATTGTATATGTGAGCTAGAAAGCCGTAAAGGGGAGTGCCGTAGCAGATTTCCTAGCTAGTCGCGCTTCGGACGACTATGAGGCATTGAACTTTAATTTCCCAGACGAAGACTTGATGTGCATTACAACCGAGGAAGAGGTTTTAGATGATAAATTGTGCAAGCTTTACTTCGATGGAGCCTCTAATGCCCTCGAACATGGGATAGGAGCCGTGCTAATTTCTCATGAGGATGTTTATTATCCCTTCATCAGCAGATTAGAATTCTTCTGTACCAACAATATAGCTAAATACGAAGCTTGCGTTATGGGACTAAACTCAGCTAATGAAAGAAAGGTTAAGGAACTTCGAGTATTCAGAGATTCATCCTTAGTAATTTACCAATTGCATGGGGAATGGGAAACCAGGGACCCAAAGTTGGTCAAATATTATGAATTGATTCAAGATCTCACCAAGGAGTTCGAAAGGGTCAGCTTCAATTACCTTCCCCGAGAAGAAAATCAGATGGCAGACGCCTTAGCGACCCTGGCATCCATGTTCAAAACAAACACTGGGGCAGAAATGAAGCCCATTAAGATGCAGACGTTTGAAAGGCCTGTTCATTGTTGTAATGTACAGGAAGAGATTGATGGAAACCCATGGTACTATAACATCTTGCAATATGTCAAGCTTCGAAAGTATCCGGAAGGGGCAAATGACAATGACAAAAAAACACTCAGAAAAATGGCAACAAGATATGTCCTAGATGGGGAGATCCTATATAAGAGAAGTCATGATCAGACATTGCTGAGATGTGTGGATGCCCGGGAGGCGAAGGAGATTTTAGCCGAGGTACATGATGGGCTCTGTGGAACGCAGGCCAGCGGGCTATATATAGCCAGGAAAATTATGAGATATGGCTATTTCTGGTTGACCATGCAGGGAGATTGTATTGATTACGCCAGGAAATGCCACAAATGCCAAATTTACGCTGACAATAATCACGTACCCCCATCGCCTTTACACACCATGAATTCTCCGTGGCCTTTTGCAGCGTGGGGCATGGACGTCATCGGGCAGATTCATCCGAAAGCTTCCAATGAACACCGTTTCATTTTGGTCGCCATAGACTATTTCACTAAATGGGTAGAGGCATCGTCTTACGCCAACATCACAAGGACTACAGTATGTAAGTTCTTAAAGAAGGAGATTATTTGTCGATACGAATTGCCAGAAAGGGTCGTCACCATAATTCCACAGTCTATCGTCCTAAAATGAATAGGGCAGTGGAAGCAGCAAACAAGAACATAAAGAAGATCATAGCAAAGACGACGAATACCTACAGGGATTGGTATGAGAAGTTGCCATTTGCCCTTTTCACCTATAGGACGTCCGTTCGCACATCAACGGGGGCAACACCCTACTCCTTGGTGTATGGTACCGAAGTAGTACTCCCCATCGAGGTAGAGATCCCGTCTCTCCGGGTCTTAAATGAAGTAAAATTGGAAGATCATAACAAAATGATGACAGACGTGTGCACTCAATTCAAGATAACACACCATAATTCCACAGTTTATCATCCTAAAATGAATAGGGCAGTGGAAGCAGCAAACAAGAACATAAAGAAGATCATAGCAAAGACAACGGATACCTACAAGGATTGGCATGAGAAGTTGCCATTTGCCCTTTTCGCCTATAGGACGTCCGTTCGCACATCAACGGGGGCAACACCCTACTCCTTGGTGTATGGTACCGAAGCAGTACTCCCCATCAAGGTAGAGATCCCGTCTCTCTGGGTCTTAAATGAAGTAAAATTGGAAGAAGCCGAATGGGTGCAGGCCAGACTCGACCAGATAAATCTCATTGATGAAAAGAGACTAAAAGCCATTTGTCATGGTCAAATGTACCAAAAGCGGATGATGCAGGCATACAACAAAAAGGTGCACCCAAGAGAATTCAGAGAGGGGGATCTGGTGCTCAAGAAAATCCTCCCGATTCAGAAAGATTCTCGAGGAAAGTGGATGCCCAACTGGGAAGGGCCGTATGTGGTAAAAAAGGCCTTCTCAAGAGGAGCCCTAATCCTAACAGAAATGGATGGAGACGAGCTGAAAAACCCTGTGAATTCTGATGCTGTTAAGAAATACTATCTTTGAAAAAAAAGGAAAAAAGAGAAAAGAAAAAGAAGAAAAAAACAAAATGGAGAGCTCAGGGCGAAAACCCGAAATATGGCGTCTTAAAGCAAAAGGAGGACCCGAGTTGAAAACTCGTAAAGGGCAGCTCGGATAAATTGAAAGGTCGGATATCCGAAGAGAAAGGTCATCCCCATGAACACTGTGAAGAGGGAGCTTCAGGCAAAAGATTCTACGCCGGTTGACAGGATCATGTATCATTCATACCAAAGATAATGAGGAATCTTGTGTTTCATATTTAGCTTTTCTTCTTCCTCATATGTGTCATAACTCTCTCAAAGTCTCCCAAACCCTTAATCGTAATAAAATCGTATTTTTGAACGTCCATTCCTTGTCTTCTTGTTAATTTCAGGCAAATAAGCTAACATAGGCTTAGGGTAAGCAAGAGAATTATGAGCATTACTGTGATCTAACCTTAAAGATGCAGGTGATTAGAGGACGATGTTAATTTTACCCTTTAACTCCCCACATAATGGCCATTGATAGGAAAGGCAGAAGGCTTCAAGCAACAGGGTAGGATGACCAATGGCGTACGCCCTGCTTGTTCAAAGAAAGCATGCGAGATAACAAGATAGATCTCCCAGGTGAAAACCCAGAAGGGCACCCCTCGAAAAAAAAACTCTAAAGCGAAAACCCGAAAGGGCACTTTAGAATCCCAAGTCAGAAATTGAGAAAAAGAAAGGTTGGAATGGTTGAACCCGACAGTGAAATGGGGTATCGCCGCTAAAAAGGGAAAAATGAACAACGTGAAGACGAGATCCACTGAGGACTAAAGCAGGCCCACCAAGATATTGACACTCATACACCATGAATAGTTAGACATCACTAGAATTAGGAGCATGTCAATTCATTTATCATAAGCATTTTGTTTTATCTTAGACAGGTATCTATGGATTCAAAGAGACATCGGTAGCCATCATGGTGTAAATCCCAAATGTGAAGATGAAGGTTATACATACAAAAGGCCTATGTTTCCAAGCGCCCGCAGAGTAAAAGATTCTTGATAAGTGTTCAGAAGTACTATTTTTCTTACCCTTTTTACTCATATTATTGTTAGACTTAGGCTCATATTAGTTGCATAGTTAGCCATCCATGCATTAATCCATGTTTCCTTCAATCGTTGAGCTTGATTACATAACTTGGTGATTTTTGTGGAAATAGATGCTGCTTTGGTGTGTTTTTGTGTGTGTATGTGCAGGATCACTTGCCAAAGCAATGCCGAGCTAGTTGCCAGGGCAATGCATGAAGGATATGCCGAGCTAGTTGCCAGGGCAGTGCATGAAGGAGACGCCGAGCCAGTTGCCATGGCATTTGTCGACAAAGACCAAAAGCAATATGGATGTCGAAATTCATGACTTTACAAGCCCAAGATGACATGGAGCAAGGCCCAAGCCCAAAGGAATTTGATTGCCATGCAGAGATTAAAGAAGAATTAAATTCCAAGAAGATAGGAGAAGTTCTAATAGGAATAAAATTATAATAAAGAATTATATTCTTTAAAGATAATTTAATTCCAACTCAAACTCCTCCTCAAAGAAGGACTTTGGCCTAGCCCTATAAATAGCAAGGAAATTCGACAACTCCAAAGAGAGAGAGCAAGAGGGAAATTTCGGCAAGTCCAAGTAGGGCAAGAGGAGAGAATTTTCGACAAGCATCAAGGGCAAGGAGGATTTCGACAAGCCTCTTCCTTCATCTTTGTTCGATTGGGTTCATGCTAGGGATTAATTATCTTGTGTTTCTTTGGAACCTAGCCATGAACTAAATTTACTTGGCTATGGTTATTGTGTTTTGTGGTTGTGAGAAACTATTGGTTTTTGTTTAGGTAATAAGAGTTTGCACTTTTCTATTTCAAGGTTTATTCATTCTTGATTCTTATTATTGTTTGCGAGTGAATTGGGAGAGGATCTCGTGATTTCATCCATTTATCTAATATCGGGAGAGTTAGATTCAAGAAACGAATGAATATGATCTTTATGCAATCCAATGATGGTGAAGATTAATCCGGCTTAGGAATAAGTTAAGGATTTCAACGGCTAAGAGAGGAGCGCAAGATTGGTTGTTGTTCACCCTTGATTCACGCAGGGATGTATTATCAAGGCATGCACAAGTAGCTAGAGTTTCGACTTAGGGATAAGAAGAAACCATTGAAGAACGCTCCGCCGAACCTTGAAGTTGCTGCCCAGTCGCCCAAGTAGTTGCCCAACTAGTCGCCCAAGCAACCATCAATTAGTTGCCAAGGCAACCCCGTTGTGCAAGTCGCCACGGCAACTGAGTTGCCCGTGCACTCTTTACCAAGACAATCCAATCGGCTATCACACCTCAACTCACGATAACCTGGCCTATTCTCTCTCAATTGAATTCATCTTTTCTTTTACTTATTTGCTTTCTAGATTAGTTATTAGTTAAAACTTCTATAATCCTTCACTTGTGTTTTTACTTTTACAAATTGCAAGAGACTAGATTCTTGAAGTGGCACCAATCCTGTGGAGACGATATCTTTTATACTATAACTTGCGACGTGTATACTTGCACAATTATGTAGCACTTATTACACAAGCAACAAGTTTTTGGCGCCGTTGCGGGGATTGGCAATAGCGACTTTGTTTTTACTTTCTTGCACTTTCTTTTTATTTTTCTTGTTTAAAATTCAAAGGGCTAACAAACTTTGGTTTTGCATTGGTATATGACCAGTATGCGAGACCGACTTCACGAAATATCCCTTTGATCCGAAATCGAACGAACCTTACAAAGACTTAGACAAAGGATAAGAGAAGCAATGGCAAATCAAGACGGCAATATTAATCAAGATGTTCGAGCGGGAGGAGGAGTGATTCTTGCACAAACAAACTATTCGAGACTATCTTGAAGAAGATCTTGATGGACTTAACCCGGAGTTGTCGCGCACCGAAATTGAAGCCGACCACTTTGAGTTGAAACCGGTAATGTTTAATATGATCAACACAATAGGTCAATTTGGCGGCTCAAAGAATCAAGATGCACGACAACATCTGAAATCTTTCCTCGAGATTTGCAACTCGTTCAAGATACACGGAGTCACCCCGATGTCTTACGATTAAGATTATTCCCCTATTCACCGAGGATAGGGCGAAAGCATGGCTAAATAGCATTCTGCGGATCCATAGCATCTTGGACTGATCTTTGTCGTGATTTCCTTGCTAGATTTAATCCTACAAATTTAATCGATAAGCCGTCAGAACGACATTACTTCTTTTCGCAGGCAGATGATGAATCCATGTACGAGGCTTGGGAGCGATATAGAGAACTTCTACACAAATGCCCTCTACACGGATTCCCGGTGTGGACTCAAGTGACAATGTTCTACAATGCCGTGAATACACCAACAAGGATGATGCTAGATGCCTCGGCAAACGGCATACTCTTAGATAAGTCGCCGGAGGAAGCAATGCAAATTTTAAACAGGCTGGCCAAGAATGACTATCAATTCCCATCTACTAGAAGAGGAGGAGTTAGACGCTGCCACAATACATGAACTAGGATCATCAGATTCAATTTCGGCACAATTGGCCGCTTTAACCAAGATGGTCCAGAACATGCAAAAACCAAACAACACACATGAAGTCAAGAATCCAGAATCCAGCTTCTATGTGGGGAATTACAATCGGGGCAACAACATGATGTCAAATACATACAATCCAGCTTGGAAGAAGCACCCGAATTTTTCATGGAGTAATCCCAACAATGCTCTAAACTGAAATCATCGAATGCACAAGCATCGGGATTCCAAGAGAATATGCCACGGCAATGATGCGCGGCAAAGAACAACCAACAACATCTAGTTCTTTGGAAAATTCTCTAAATGCTTTTATGATGAAAACTGAATCTTATATGGCTGAGAATAGTAATTTCATAAAAAGAACTGATGCTTTTATTAACAGGACCGAGATGAGATTGCAAAACCAAGAGGCGGCAATCAAATCATTGGAAAATCAAGTCGGACAGTTTGCTCAAAATCAACACTAGACCACAAGGAGGTTTACCTAGCGATCTCAAGTCGCAAGAGGAACGCCATGAGCAATGTAAGGCAATCACCACCAGAAGTGGCCAACAACTTAGAGAAATTCAAACCCGCTCGTCAAACAAAACTCCACAAAAAGATCAAGACGAACCTAGCGGCAAAGCCTCAGATGCTGAACCAGGAATTGCTGCGGCAACCGGCAATAAGCATGCCTCGGCAACCAACGATAAAGACGCCTCGGCAACTTGCGATAAGCATGCCTCGGCAACCCCAGTTGATAATGCCTCGGCAACTCCAGATGTCCCTGCAATGCCGTCAATCAAATTTCAAACCAATGAAAGGATCGAAGATATCCGACTTCCACCACCATTCCCACAAAGGTTGAAGCGACAAAAGCAAGAATACCAATTCAAGAAGTTTCTTGATATCCTAAAGCAAGTCCACATCAACTTGCCATTGGTGGAAGCAATTGAACAAATGCCAAACTATGCCAAGTTCCTTAAAGACATTGTGTCCAAAAGAACAAGGCTAGGAGAGTTTGAAACAGTTTGCGCGACAGGGATGCATGGCAATGTTGCTGTCAATCGCATGCCGCCCAAGTTGAAGGATCCCGGAAGTTTCACAATACCCTGTTCTATTGGAAATCACTATGTCGGGAAAGCACTATGCGACCTAGGGGCTAGCATAAACTTGATGCCTAAATCGGTTTTCCAGAAACTAGGAATCGGGAAGGCAAGACCTACAACAGTTATCTTTGCAGCTAGCCGACAGATCCTATGTGCATCCGAGAGGGAAAAATCGAGGACATACTGGTAAAAGTTGATAAATTCATTTTTCCCACGACTTTATTGTTTTGGATTGTGAAGCGGATGAGCATGCACCTATCATTCTCGGGAGACCATTCCTAGCGGCAGGGAGAACCTTGATTGATGTTGAAAAGGAGAACTCACAATGAGGGTGAATGACCAGCAGGTAAAACTAAATGTGTTCCAAACACTAAGGCATGCCGATGATCCGAGAAGAATGCCAACTACTTCATGCCACGGCAGAGTTTAACCGATGAGGAATTTAGTTGCCTCGGCAACTACATTGCCCGATCAAGAGGAACTTGGAGTATGAAGAACCGGTCAATGAGGAACAGCCAGAAGAGGCAAATTGGCTAGTCAATCGACCAGGTACATACTTTGAACCACTGGACTACTCGGGTAAGGAAGGTAAGATCGAAAAACCCTCTATCGAAAATCCACCAATTCTTGAGTTGAAACAATTGCGAGAGCAATCAAATATGTATACTTAGGGACCAATAATACATTACCTGTAATTATTTCTTCTAAGTTACAGCTGAGCGAGAAAAAAAAGCTGATCAACATGTTGAAGCTACATAAAAAAAGGCAATAGGGTGGACAATTGCCGACTTGAAGGGAATTAGCCCATGGTGTGCATGCACAAGATCTTGTTGGAAGATGATCACAAACCTTCAATTGAGGCCCAAAGGAGACTGAATCATGCCATGAAAGGGGTTGTAATGAAAGAAATCATCAAGTGGCTTGACGCCGGCATTATATACCCTATCTCCGATAGTATTGGGTAAGTCCGGTACAATGTGTACCGAAAAAGGGAGGTATATAACGTGGTGAGCAATGAAAATAATGAACTTATCCCAACCAGATCGTGACCGTTGGAGGGTTTGTATGGACTATCGAAAGCTAAATAAAGCCACTAGGAAAGATCACTTCCCATTACCCTTTATTGATCAAATGCTTGACCGTCTTGCGGGTAAACCCTTTTTTCTTGTTTTCTTGATGGTTATTCAGGTTACAATCAGATTGCCATAGCACCGTAAGATCAAGAAAAGACAACCTTCACATGCCCCTACGGTACTTATGCCTTCCGAAGGATGCCATTCGGATTGTAACGCGCCCGAAACCTTCCAAAGATGCATGATGGCGCTCTTTTCGGACATGGTCGAAGACTTCCTTGAGATCTTCATGGATGATTTTTCGGTTTTTGGTAATGACTTGACGGCTGTCTCGGCAATTTAGAGAGGGTGTTGGCAAGATGCGAAGAAACAGATTTAGTCCTCAATTGGGAGAAATGCCACTTTATGGTAGATGAAGGAATAGTGCTCGACCACAAGATTTCATCCAAGGGAATTGAAGTAGACAAAGCCAAGGTGGACGTGATCGAGAGATTACCACCACCAAATTCGGTTAAAGGAATTCGAAGTTTTCTCGGACATGCAGGTTTTTACAGGAGGTTCATTCATAATTTTTCTAAAATCACTAAACCTTTGTGTAATCTGCTTGAACAGGATAAAGTCTTCGATTTTGATGATTCTTGCACCCAAGCATTCGAAACCCTAAAGAAAAAGCTTGCCTCGGCACCCATTGTCGTTCCACAGTTTGACGCTACCTTTTGAGCTCATGTGTGATGCAAGTGATTTCGCGGTAGGAGCAGATCCTAGGCCAACGCCGTAAAGACCTTCCATGTGATATACTACGCTAGTAAAACTCTTAACGATGCTCAAGTGAATTACACAACAACGGAGAAAGAGTTACTAGCTGTAGTTTTCGCATTTGACAAGTTCCGATCCTATTTAATTGGTACAAAGGTAATTGTTCATACGGACCATTCGGCAATCAAATACTTATTTGCTAAAAAGGATGCTAAACCTCGTTTGATTCGTTGGATATTACTTTTACAAGAATTTGATATTGAAATTAAGGACGAGAAAGGAACAGAAAAATCAAGTGGCGATCACTTATCACGTTTGGAACGCAATAGGGAGGAGGACGCGAATCTAGAGATATGCGATACATTCCCGGATGAGCAAATTCTAATCGCCTTGGCAACCCTTGACGCCTCGGCAGCCCATGACGCCTCGGCAGCCCATGACGCCTCGGCAACCATGGATGCACACGCCTCGGCAACTCTCGACGCCACAGCAGTCTTTGAAGCACATGCCTCGGCAATACCACGTACGCAGATTTAGTTAACTTCCTTGTTAGTGGTATTTTTCGTATGGCATTACTCACCAAGGGAAGAAGCGGTTCCGCCATGATGCTAAGCATTACTTTTGGACGAGCCTCTTTTGTTTAAACAATGTGCGAGATCGGGTTATACGCCGATGTGTCCTGAAGAAGAGCAACAGAATGTACTCGGCAATGCCATTCTTCACCCTATGGAGGACATTTTGGAGGAACTCGTACATGACCAAAGTCTTGCAATCCGGTTTATATTGGCCAACATTGTACAAAGATGCCCAAGACTTTTACAAGCAATGTGATCGTTGCGGAGGGGCGGGCAATATCTCTAGGCGATATGAGATGCCACTCGAAACATCATCGAGGTGGAACTGTTCGATGTATGCGGGATTGATTTTATGGGACCTTTCCCATCTTCATTCGGCAACCTCTACATCTTACTCGCCGTCGACTATGTGTCTAAATAGGTAGAGGCAGCTGCAGTTCCCAACGACGATTCCAAGACCGTGCAACGATTCCTCTGAAAAAACATATTTACACGGTTTGGGATGCCGAGAGCAATTATCAGCGACGGGGGCAAGCATTTTGACAACAGACTAATTGCCAAGATGTTGCAACGCTTGGCATATCACACAAGATCGCCACGGCATATCACCCACAAACCAACGGGCAAGCGAGAAATTTCAAACCGGGAGTTGAAGGGAATACTCGAGAAAGTTGTAAATCCTCAAGGAAGGATTGGTCATTAAGACTAGATGACGACTTTGGGCATATCGCACTTTGCATTCAAAACACCATTAGGTATGTCCCCTTCCAACTTGTCTATGG